>CM020187.1:538907-568432 GCA_009805545.1 Oryza longistaminata | reverse complement strand
CCCCCTCGCCGCGGCCACCGCCGTCTCTGCCGGCACCGAGCGCCGCGTCACCCCATGCTCCAGTCCCACGGTACGCTCGCCATCCCGAGACCTTGGTTCTTCCTTGTCTGCGTTCCCGGTGGCTGCTGGTGTGGATTGCTCCACGCTCGCCGGTGCGCACGCGCGCGCGCCTGGGCGGAGCGGCGGCAGAGCAGAGGGGCGGAGGCAGAGAGGGGCGAAGCGGCGCGTCGTGGGCGGAGCGGCCGGCCGGCGGGGGAGAAGTCGCGGCGGTGGCTGAGAGGCGCCGGGCGCCGACCGGCGAGAGCAGAGGAGCAGCCCGCGGCCATCTTCGAGAACGTGCCGGCGTCCACCTTCTTGATGGTGGCCTCGCCATCGATCCGCGTCACAGTCACCTCCCGCGCCAACGCGGCAAGCGAAGGCAAAGCAAAGCCCCGCGTTCGCTTCCTTCCTCGAGTCGTCAGCTCCATCTCGCAATTCCCAAACCGCATCTTCCAACGAGCAGGCAAAACCCTAACCCGCGCGCCCCACGAAACCCCTTCCCGCCCGCCGAATTCTTCGCTCCCACCCCCAAATTCAGCATGCCCGTCCCCGGAAACCCTATCAACTGAACCTCGCCGGAGATGATCTCGTCGGCGCGGACCGCATCCTTGCCGTGTTCGGCCCTCGCCGCCGCCTCCCTCGTGCTGTTCCTCTTCCTGCTCTGCTCTACAGTCGCTCCGATGGGAGACTGCCGCGCGCGGTATCCACGGCTTCTGAGCTCCAATTCGCACCCGGTGCTCCGTAGATTCCTCTGTGACTGTGACTGCGTGGTTGCGCGCCACGCCCACCACACAGCGGCGGCGATGGGCTCCGGCCACCGCGGGGAGGCGGAGCTGGCACAGAGAGGCGGAGCGCCGGCTGGAGAGAGAAGAGATAAGGGAGGAGAGAGAGGGTCCACATGGGAGAGAGGAGGGGATAGAGCGAGATGACGTGTGGGGTCTCCATGGAGCCCACTATTTTTAATATTTTATGTGAAACTGACACGTGGGTCCACGAGTTTTATTATTTTTCGGATCTAATTACCACATAAACATCATGTCAATAACACGTTGAACAAAGACTTATAAAAAGAGCCACAGCTAAAACCGGACATAATACTATCGAGGAACTAATTTAAACAGTTTTGTTAATTAGAGGGACTCATCGTACCGGTTTTGCAACCAGGGGTCGAAAATCGAACTTGGCGAATAGAGGACCCAAAGTGACCTTTGCGGGCAGCATCGAGCTCGATCGGTCTAGCCCACAAGCATATGCATGCCTGCCGCTAGCTGGGCCTAGACTGTGACGCGGTGCTGACAACCGTAGATACGCTTGCACTGCTAGCAGCCGCTGGTTCTCCGTACACACGTAGTACGTTCAAACGCATGCACCGATGCGTGCCAACGTACGTTGCAGCTAGCCTCCCTCTCTGGCTGCACACGCGTACACGCACGTACGCAAGGACCAGGGAACCGGCTACTCGCACAGCAATCTGAGTTACGTGCTACATTATAAAATAATGTTCTGACGTAGCCTATAGCAATAGTGAAAAATACTTCGAATGTACTATTTGAAAAAAATACCGCTAGCTTACTGTAGCGATCGACCTCGTCTGTTTGCTGCAGATCGGACGGCTAAAAATATCCATGTTAGAGTACTGTATACCTCTAACTTAGAACGCGCTAAGTCAGAGGATCTCGTTCCCCGGAGCCCAGGCGCCGAAGCGTCACATCAACCGTGGCGCTCGCTGACTTACCTGTCGTCGGGTCGGTGACAACAAGCTGTTCTTTGAAAAGAGGGATCCCGGCAGCCACCTACGACCAATCTGACGCAGCGCGGTGGCGGCAAGCAGCTGAGTTGCATAGGTGTAAGAGGCCAGAAGAGCACCGCAAATTGCACGGTTACAGCAACCATCGGAAGCGGCGGCGGTGGCGATGACGACGATTGCAGCGGCGGCAGCAGCAGCTGCCCTGCGGCTGTGATCCTCGTGGCGGCGGCAGTACTACGGGTGTGGGCGTTGCAGTGGCGGCCATGGCTTGCTGCGACGGGAACCTCTTACCGCCACACCCTGCATGCGAACGACGACGACGACCTTCTCTTGGTGGATTGCGAGCACCACCACCAGCTGGCTCTTCGTCGCTGTCTCTTCCTTCTTCCCGACACCGGCGCAGCTCGCGCTGGAGGAGCGCGGCCTCAGTGGAGATGACATAGCTGCCGCGCGCGCGATGGATCGATCAAAATGGGCAGTAGTAGTAGTAGAGTACAGGAGGGATTTCGAGGCGATCTTATATTGGAGGAGAGATGGTGTGACTCGTGATCTACTGCTACTCTGACATACTCCCTCGTCAAAAAAAAGACAACCCTGGTTTCCGTGTCCAATGTTGACTTCCGTCTTATTCATAAAATTATGAAAAAAATTAAAAGATAAGCACGCATAAAGTATTCATCATGTTTTATCATCTAACAACAATAAAAATACTAATTATAAAAAAATTCATTATAAGACGGACAGTCAAACGTTGGCACGCAAACCCGCGGTTTGCCTTTTTTTGGACGGAGGGAGCTACGCGCGGACTCGTGATCTACGCTACTCTGACATACGCGATGTGGTGGCACCACCACAGGCCTAGCCACCATCACGCGAGAATTGGAGGTCGGATCCGCTGGTCCTTGGCAACGAGATCCTCTGACTTAGCGTGTTATAAGTCAGAGGCGCTACAGTACTTTGACATGATATTTTAGCCGTCCGTTCTACAGTCAACGGCGAGATCGATCGCTAAATAATCTACAGTATTTTTTTTAAATAGTACATTCGACAGTATTTTCACTGTTGCTACAGTGCTATGTCAGAGACACTGTTTTGTACTGTAGCACGGACTCAGATTGTTGTGCATCTCTGACGTAGTGAGCTAAGTCTGAGAGAGCCGGTTCCGGTCTCCGGTGGAAGCGGGAACGAGAAGAGGGCAGCGCTGCTGCATCCGGTCGAGTCACTGATGGTGCCAAACCTGCACGGTCACTGAGGAGTCAGGGTTGCGAAGGCAAGAGGGCGAGGGGGATGGACGGCTGTGATCATGGTATGAAGAAGGGGAAAGGCCAGATTACCGGCTTGGATCTGGAACTGCGTCTTCACCGCTAGTTTAGTAAGGGTTTATTATCAGGAGCAGATTACAAAATTAGGGATTTGCTAGACGGCTGCCTGCTGTTTTTTTTTTTTTTTAGCTTTTGTCAGTTGGTTTGTGGCCATGGGATTTTTCTTCAAGATTTGTGCACAAGCCAGCCGAAGGCATGTCCTCCCTTCAGCCACACACGAGCCCAAGCTACAGTTTCAAAAACATAAATCCCCATCTTCCAATTTCTCCTGCATGAACGGGAGGGAAAAGCAAGAGAAGCGTCGGTGGGAGAGAGATCGAGAGGATGCGGCGAAGCAAGAAGCAACGACCTGATTTGTCGGCGCCTTCTCCGCCGGGTGGAGCTCCTGGTTGTGGGCTTGTGGCGCAGCCAGGCCAGGCAGCAGAGGTGTTTCTATTGGATCTCGCCGCTGAAGCGTTGAATCTTGACCATCAATGACAATGAACAACGAGGCTACATCGATCCCAAGGTGAGTATTCCCCATGGAGATTTATGCGTTGAAATTTATCACATCTGTTCATGTGGGGGCTTTTTTCTCAGGAGGATGTACCCCTATAAAATCCAACCCCTCGTGTATAAGTGTCACCGATCTGTCTGTTTTATGTTGTTTTTATTAGATAAACTAGGAAGGTAGCCCGCGCATTCGCGCGGGCATGTTCTTTAGATTGTGTTTGAATAACTTATATAGATAGAATATGAATGTGCGTCATATATTTTAGATTGTGTTTGAAAAACTTATATAGATCGAATATGAATATGCCAAAGCTAAAGAAGTTATTGAAACTGGTTTAGTATCAAGGTTCTTCTCTTCCGGCCCTGAGCGCTACAGAGTGTGTACAATAATCTAAGGTGATATACTACTTATTTTCATTTTTTATAATGTTATGTTTCTTTTGCTATTTAGTACCATGCAAAGGATAGTTATCTACAATCAAACAAATGACATATTTTTATTTTTTATACAGTGAAATATGCGTAATATGGATCTTGAATTATTATTTAATTGTAAATAAAATAAACAGTTCGAATAAACAAAAAATGGATACAGCTTAAGATTATAATCATTTAGCTTTGTAATTATTGTCGTTTTTATATTTAGTTACAAGATGAAGGAATTGAATGAGAGAGGAGAGGAAGAGAGTGTTGAAGGAAGTATAATAGTATTCTTTTTTAACAATCTCTCTTTGGACGGCTAAAAATATCCATGTTAGAGTACTGTATACCTCTGACTTAGAACGCGCTAAGTAAGAGGATCTCGTTCCCCGGAGCCCAGGCGCCGAAGCGTCACATCAACCGTGGCGCTCGCTGACTTACCTGTCGTCGGTGTCGGTGACAACAAGCTGTTCTTTGAAAAGAGGGATCCCGGCAGCCACCTACGACCAATCTGCGACGGCAGCGGTGGCGGCAAGCAGCTGAGTTGCATAGGTGTAAGAGGCCAGAAGAGCACCGCAAATTGCACGGTTACAGCAACCATCGGAAGCGGCGGCGGTGGCGATGACGACGATTGCAGAGGCGGCAGCAGCAGCTGCCTTGCGGCTGTGATCCTCGTGGCGGCGGCAGTACTACGGGTGTGGGCGTTGCAGTGGCCGGCCATGGCTTGCTGCGACGGGAACCTCTTACCGCACACCCTGCATGCGAACGACGACGACGACTTTCTCTTGGGTGGATTGCGAGCACCACCACCAGCTGGCTCTTCGTCGCTGTCTTCTCCTTCTTCCCGACCACCGGCGTCCAGCTCGCGCTGGAGGAGCGCGGCCTCAGTGGAGATGACATGGCTGCCGCGCGCGCGATGGATCGATCAAAATGGGCAGTAGTAGTAGTAGAGTACAGGAGGGGATTTCGAGGCGATCTTATATTGGAGGAGGAGATGGTGTGACTCGTGATCTACTACGTGTCATACGATGTGGTGGTGCTAGCTGCTTGTCATGCTTGCCACGCGAGAATTGGAGGTCGGATCCGCTGGTCCTTGGCAACAAGATTGCTCTGACTTAGCGCGTTATAAGTCAGAGGCGTACAGTACTCTGACATGGATATTTTTAGCCGTCCGTTCTACAGTCAACGGACGAGATCGATCGCTACAATAATCTACAGTATTTTTTTTAAATAGTACATTCGGACAGTATTTTCTACTGTTGCTACAGTGCTATGTTAGAGACACTGTTTTGTACTGTAGCACGTGACTCAGATTGTTGTGCATCTCTGACGTACGTGAGCTAAGTCAGAGGAGCCGGTTCCGGTCTCCGGTGGTAAGCGCGGGAACGAGAAGAGGGCAGCGCTGCTGCATCCGGTCGAGTCACTGATGGTGCCAAACCTGCACGGTCACTGAGGAGATCAGGGTTGCGAAGGCAAGAGGGCGAGGGGGATGGACGGCTGTGATCATGGTATGAAGAAGGGGAAAGGCCAGATTACCGGCTTGGATCTGGAACTGCGTCTTCACCGCTAGTTTAGTAAGGGTTTATTATCAGGAGCAGATTACAAAATTAGGGATTTGCTAGACGGCTGCCTGCTGTTTTTTCTTTTTTTTTAGCTTTTGTCAGTTGGATTTGTGGCCATGGGATTTTTCTTCAAGATTTGTGCACAAGCCAGCCGAAGGCATGTCCTCCCTTCAGCCACACACGAGCCCAAGCTACAGTTTCAAAAACATAAATCCCCATCTTCCAATTTCTCCTGCATGAACGGGAGGAAAAAGCAAGAGAAGCTGTCGGTGGGAGAGAGATCGAGAGAGGATGCGGCGAAGCAAGAAGCAACGACCTCGATGTTGTCGGCGTCTTCTCCGCCGGGTGGAGCTCCTGGTTGTGGGCTTGTGGCGCAGCCAGGGCCAGGCAGCAGAGGTGTTTCTATTGGATCTCGCCGCTGAAGCGTTGAATCTTGGACCATCAATGACAATGAACAACGAGGCTACATCGATCTCCAAGGTGAGTATTCCCCATGGAGATTTATGCGTTGAAATTTATCACATCTGTTCATGTGGGGGCTTTTTTCTCAGGAGGATGTACCCCTATAAAATCCAACCCCTCGTGTATAAGTGTCACCGATCTGTCTGTTGTATGTTGTTTTTATTAGGGAACTGCCTAGCTCTTTGTCGACAAATTTTTAAGGCAAAATCACCCACATTTTTCCAGCCCTTAGATCTACATCCAATGCATAGAAAAAAATGACTAGAAACAAACTTTTTACCGGCTGGGCCATATCGAAACAAAAATAAACAACAAAATAGGCTGAAAAACAAGCCCAAAACACATAGCCCAATAGAAATTAGTCAAGAAATTAAAATTAAAAAAAAGACAAAATAGAGCCCAAAAGACATCAGAGGCCATTACAACTTTTTAACATCACGCAAAAGCTACGCAAAAGGACAAAAAAAAATCACGCAAGAGAAATAGACTGAGAACTCAAGAATTCTTCTGAGTAAAAATATAACAAGCTCATCTAGGAAAAACACTTTCGTGAAACTACAATTAAACATGCTTGCAGCCTACACTATTTTATAACAGTAAAGCATCACAGACAGGGGCAATTCACTACACGCATACCAACGGTTTAGTGTGCAAGATTGGTTGCAAACAGAAAGAACAACATCAAAACAGACTGCAAACAAAAAGACCTCAAGCACCTAAGCACCTAAGATATCAACAAGTATTCTACCAAAAGAACATTTGCCCCTGCAGCACACCACAAAAGGCATCCTCATAACCTCATTTGCAATTGACCCCAAACTCACCATACATTCAAAACTCTTACCAATGTACCATTCCAGGACCCAATTCATAATTTTATGAAATAAATCCATTCAAGCAATAAACTTATTAGGTAGCTAGGCTCAGAACAATGGATTTATAATACATTACCTATGAAAAAGATAATACAACTCCAAATAATATAGTATTCAGGTTGATACTCAGAAAAATACATCACCTATGACTAAAATTTACAATTCACTAATATTTACATTCGATCATAACTAAAATTACAATTGTAACTCATGCCTATTTGTACTGTAAGTGCACTGTAAATGGAGATGAATCGTACTGTAAGTGTACTGTAAGAGAAAATGAACAGCAACAAATTGTTAAAATGCTAAAATAATATAACCCGCATGACATACAATTCATCAAACAGCTATAACATGCATTATCCACCAACACTGCATTTAACTAATGAACTGAAAATGTGCAACAGAGTTAGAAAAAAACACTATGACCTTTTATTTTATCAAGTTATATAACCAGTCAAGTATACATGCTTTCTAATACTTTTGAAACATATTTTGCAGGACTAGTTTGTGAAAGTGAAACTATGAGGAATAGCACGTTGCAGAACAAAGGAAACTATGAAGAAACAACAATCAGGTGCAACCTATGCTTTGAGAAAAATGTTTGAACATGTTTAAGTCGACATGTATAGTTGGCCTAATTCAAAAGATAACATGTTTACTAATGCTTTGAAATATAATTTGCAGGATTAAAGTTAAATTCAGTCTACTACAAATAGCAAATCGCAGAAGGAGGAAATTATACAAGACAAAAAGGGAAAAGAACAAACAGGTATATAATAAAATTAATAGATTACTAAAAATGGGACTAGTATGTGAAAGTGAAACTAATAAAGGGGAACTTATTTAGATTCAAAAATACAAATCAAGCGGTATACACCAACCCCACCAATATGCATGTTCATTTAATTTGATGAACAAATGAATCACAACAAGTTTCACACATACTCACCAACTATCTAAAATCATTTGTTCAACAATATTCAGAATTGAAATACCATTTCAAAACTTAACTAGGGCAATTGACTTCACTTCAATTAACAAAAATCAAAATCAGAAACAGGTAATAGCCTACCTAATATCATCATAAATTACAACTAAATTACCTCAGACAATCTTTAATTCTTGATGCTGATTTAACCCTATTTGACATCAACCTTCAAATCAACAGGATCAAGTCAGATTTCTGAAAATACTACAGAAAAAATGCAGTAAGTTGAAAGGCAAAATCTTATGAATACAAACCAAAAAGAGGTAAACATAGAAAATTAGATATCATTATGTATGGTTTTTTAAGATCATAATCAAGCTAACATGGCATTATACACAAATTTAAATAGAACAATTACAGCTGAAGCATGGAAAAATAAATTAACCAAGCTACCCACAATGTAGTTACATGATAATATAACAAGAATTACAAATGTAACTGGGGTATATTTACACTGTAACTACACTGTAAGTGGGCTTGTGTTGTACTGTAAGTTTATATAATACTAAATTGATCTTAATTTCAGATTGCATGGAATCTAAATGGTTAAGTTAAGAAGCCAGATAATTAAAAATATATAAAACTAAGAACATCTCTAATGATTTAAATTACACTTGGCATTTTCAAGTCAGAACAACAAACACTCCAGGGCATAATAGATCTTCCTAAGTTGAATAATTGGCACTTTAGTGTAGCAGATAGAGCTAAATAAAAGTAGAATCTTAATTTTGCACAACATCAGAGCAAACAACCACTGGAAAATTTGAATCAAATTGTATAGTTACACCAAGCCAATACTAAAATTACATATGTAACTAATGCCTATTTGCACTGTAACTGCACTGTAAGTAGTGATTGCTTATACTTAAGTGTATGTAAAGATACATGTATGCTATTTGTATACTACATTTAACCTAAATATTTAATTGAAGAAGTAAAACAACTAAGAAACACACAATAGTTGACATGCAAATCTGAAAACAATCAAACAAAACATGTTGTAGATGTTTTATAACATCCATTATGAACCCAAACATCTCTTACCTGATGGGATTGACAGTATGAAACAGATCCACGAAAGAGTGCATAGACTTGACACAACCAACATTGCAAACAAACCAGATCTGTAATCTGTAACATATTTTTGGCAAAATATCAGCACATCAAATTAGCACTTAAAATCATGTTTCCCTCAATTGAAAAGATAAAAAAACTATTACTTACACCGCATTAGCACTTAAATTACAAATGTAACTAATGCCTATTTGCGTTGTAACTGAACTGTATGTAGTTATTGGTTACACTGTAAGTGCATGTAAGTAGTTATTCAACATAAAGTGGACTATAACTAGAGTTCATTCAAACTAATATGATTTTAGATTTATTATTTTTTGTAGTTCTATGACTAATATTTTGCAGGAATGAACCCAAGGTCAAAATCTAGAAAGGAGAAGATCTTGCATGTGATAATGAAAATTTAGAACCGCATCATTATATATCAGTTAAGAATTTTTAGACATCATTATTAACTACCAAAAAAATCAATAGAAAAAGACAAGTACACTTGCAAATTTGAATTTAACAATACAGAGTTACAGTAAGAAATTACTACAATTACAATTGTAAGTACAGTATATAGAGCATGTAACTGGACTGTAACTAGACTGTAAGTTTGGTGTAATTACACTGTAAGTACATAATATTGATTTCATAAAAGAAAAAAAACAACATAGATATATACTATAATTTTTCAGTTATATTAGTCATAATAAAAAGGAATTACCATAAATTTTCACTCTTGTCAACTAATCATGGTTTTATTTTCAGGTTCAGGATCTCATCACCTGCAGGATCATAATTTTGCTTCAGGAATGGTTATTTTAGGAACAAATACATCACAAACACCCCCAATAATGAAGTGCAAATATTGTATGATCAGTACACAATGCTTAATTAAAACAATCAGAATGCTCACAAATTTTGAACACAACATTTTCCACTTTTAGGACAGAGGCAGCCTACTGAAGAGAAAGGAGGAAAAAAAATCAGAAGACATCAACAAGTTGATGAAGAATTGATGGAAACAAGCATTGGCACAAAAACTAGTCAGATTACATTGCACTCAACGAGAGTGAAATTATTATGTACGCAAAAATTGTATTATGCTATATCACTACATGAGAACAAGCCATCAGATGTAGCACATTCACTAATACAAAAAACCATGCATATTATATTGTTCTTCACATAGTATGTTCTATTTAGAAATTAGTACAGTATGAGCTCTCTCAAGTAAACCTATATAAAATCCTATGACCTATATCTGACTGACAGAAACTTTCTGAACTTCTCAAATGAAAGAAGCTTCGCGAGTACAAGGAAACTTCTCCTAAAAAAAGGGAAATGAAAAACTAAGATGGATAAAAATAGAAAATGAACACATAGTAAGAGAGCTAATTATCTAACACATAGTGATAAAACTTACTTTGTCAAACCAATTCAGAACAGCATCTTCGATTTCCATTTGGAGCATCTTATTCTTTATGTGGAAAAAGATTTGATTGACAAATTGGACACGAATCTTATTAATGTTTTCATTTGAAGCACATTACACATTGACATGGTAGCCCCAAAAATGGTGCTAAATTATAGATAGGTAATTTAAATTTTCAGTTTTACTTAGTAGGCAAAAGAAACTAAAGTAGATAGGTGATCTGCATGAGGGATGTTCAGATCATCAGGTGAAGTGAATTTGGAAAAAAAAAATCAAACAATATTCAGCATGCATTTGCAACTCACTTAAACAGAGCTAAGCTTATGTCTGAAAAAAGTACCCCTTGGAAATATCCTCTTCTCCTAATCTGAACAATAGAGGTCTGACAAAAAAACATAGCTAAGCACAGATTTGAAAATATAACTACAACAACCAGGGAGTGCAATAAATTAAATAGAGCAACAGCTACAGTTTTAAAACTGTGAATTGTAATTTGGAAAAAAAAAAGAAAAAGCATCATCATTGAGTTGCATGTTTTAGATGGCTGAACAGATATGTTAAAATGGAAAAAAAAATAAATTAGAGCCATGTTATTTAAAAAATGCTTTGTCTATCTTATATGAGCAGAAAGGCCATAAAAAATCTTGTTTCAAAAATTACATATCATGGCATATAATCAAAATGCACTCAAAATTTTCGAAACTACATAAAACCTATATTGTACAAATTCAAGCACCCAAATATATAAATAGGTACAAATATTGAGTTGCACGATATTTGTACCAGATCAGAGTATTTGGAGGAGCAATACTCTGATTTTTTTTTTTCAGATGGCTGGTAGGAAGATCTGCAACCAATCAACCAAAGTTTCTCAATGTCCTGGTAGGCTGCTAAACCACAGGTTCAGGGCCATCTAAACGCTATCTAAATAGGCTACTAAAATCGAGCTCAGAACATGAATATGAAAAATAAAACCCCTGACCAATGTGATGACATTCCAAATAATACCCTGGGTGCAGAAAAAAAATCAAGAAGTATTGACAAAATCACTCTACTGCTCGATTGTAAACAATAAATGGGATAAGCAACAAATTAATAGCTTTGGGAAAAAAATCAGAATAGCTAGCAACCCACTCAACAATTTTACCACCAAAACAAACCAAGTTATAAACAAATAAATAGTTTGCGAAGTTTACCGTAGCAGAATTTTATTCAACCTAACCAATTGATCGCTAGCTATGTAAACATCTGAATAGAACATGCAGGCATATGAGATTAAGCGGCACTGATCGAATTAAACAAAAGACTAAAGAAAATGTGCACTTCATATGCATCTGGTGGGAAAATGTTGAATCCAACCAACGCTACTTCATCTGACCTTCCAGCATGCTGGACCCAAAAAATTGACCTCGTGTCAGGCATTCCACGACTCTAGCAAACTTCACCCATGCATGCTCAAATATCCACGCATCAGCCTACACATGTTAAGCAGAGCATTGCAAAATGACAAAACCTCTCTAATCCATATCAGCAATCTAATGTAGTCATCATTAATTCCTCCTACCAATCCTACAGGGGTGGAGCTAGGAAATCCCCATCTACCAGCCACAAATCCGAGCTCAGTGACAAGCCAACAGAAAAAATCACCGATTCGCTGTGCGCTAACCACAGATCACACAAAGCAGAAAATTGATATGTTGATAATCTCATCCCTGTAAACTATCTGGGCAATCCCTCCCAATCTCTCATCTCATGAACATAGAAGCAAAAGGTATTGTGAAAGTTTACCTGAAAAAAAGCAGATCTAACCTAGAAAATTTCAATAGTGTGTACCTTTACCTATAAATAAACAGATCAGAGCACTACTCACCTGGAACTTAACAAAATAAACAGATCAGGGGACTAATCACCTAAAACATATAAATCTCATCAGCAACATATAGAAATCATGGATCTATGCAAAGTATACATAAATCACCGAAGAAATTTGCCTAAAACTTATGGAACAGAAGACCTAATCCGATTCAGAAAAACTAAAACGAAATCGACTCAGAACCAAAGCTTCAAACCCTTGACCGATTCAAATCGAGAAAACTAACCAAAAAATCGCTTAAAAAATTTCACCAGTGGGTACTACAAACGAAGATTGAACTCACCGGATTGAATCAGGGCAGGGGAAGCGATCCAAACGATAGATCTCTCCCTCTCACCGGAGAGAACGAGAGAGAGCGCGAGAGAACGAGCGAGAGAGAGAGAGAGAGAGCGCGGAAACAACGAGGAGAACGCGAGAAGTAAGAAAAAAAAAAGAAAAACGGCGCGGAAATCGAAATTTGACAGCACCGTGAGACCGGGCTTTGACTCCCACGCGTGCACGAATCTTACAGTGGATCGGACGACCGAAAAAACGACAAATATCAGGGGTTGGAATTTGTCGACAAAGAACTAGCAAAATCGTTTTATTAGATAAACTAGGAAGGTAGCCCGCGCATTCGCGCGGACATGTTCTTTAGATTGTGTTTGAATAACTTATATAGATAGAATATGAATGTGCGGTCATATATTTTAGATTGTGTTTGAAAAACTTATATAGATCGAATATGAATATGCCAAAGCTAAAGAAGTTATTGAAACTTGGTTTAGTATCAAGGTTCTTCTCTTCCGGCCCTGAGCGCTACAGAGTGTGTACAATAATCTAAGGTGATATACTACTTATTTTCATTTTTATAATGTTATGTTCTTTTTGCTATTTAGTACCATGCAAAGGATAGTTATCTACAATCAAACAAATGACATATTTTTATTTTTATACAGTGAAATATGCGTAATATGGATCTTGAATTATTATTTAATTGTAAATAAAATAAACAGTTCGAATAAACAAAAAATGGATACAGCTTAAGAATTATAATCATTTAGCTTTGTAATTATTGGTCGTTTTTATATTTAGTTACAAGATGAAGGAATTGAATGAGAGAGGAGAGGAAGAGAGTGTTGAAGGGAAGTTATAATAGTATTCTTTTTTACAAATTATTCTATTATTACTTTATTATCTTTTTTTACTCGTCTTTTCCCACTTAGTGGATATTAAAAATAACACTACAAATCTAATAATATTATTTTGGCTTATTACAATGTTAGAATGGGAGGAGTAAATTTTTGAAACGTTACTTAGAATTAGGTTCATTTTACTTTTCTCATTATGGATCTAATTTAATTATGGTCAAGTTATATACGATGATAAAATCTATATCATTATTTTCATAATTTTATAATTTTTGAACAGCACACAAAAGCAAGAAAATATAACCCAAAGTGACATGTTTCTTTTGAAAGTTAAAATTTATTGAATACAGATTTTTAAGTGTAAAATAATCAAAAGCCATAAGTGGATCAAATATTAGTTGCATGATTTGGATGTTATAGTTGCTTATTATTTAGCATACCTTTTGCTTTCTAACTAATATATTATGGTAACATTACTCATAGTTATGGTCATTTTACCTTTTTTGTTGTAGATCTAATTTAATTATTTTGAAGTTATGTACGATGTTAAAATTTATAATATTATTAATTCATTTTCATAATTATTTGAATGGCACATAAAAAGTCAGAAAATATAACCTACAATGACATTCCTTTCAAAGTTGATCTATAGTGAAAATTTGATCTTTACTTGTAAATTTAGTCATAAATAACTAAAAGATATGAGCGGATCAAAATTAGTTGCACGATATAGATGTTATAGTTGCTGAATTGTTTAACATTTTTTTCCAATTATTATTTTTAGATTATGTTTGAAATTTGAGATATATTCATTTTATTAGTCCTACTAAAATGTTTGAATATTTCTATTGAGAATGGGTTTTGAACCCAACAAAAAAAAAGATAAATTTTGTTCAATTTTCATTTCTTTTCGTATTCATTTTTTTGGAGAATTCCACTCTGTGAATCATCCTTGAAATTCTTTGATCTCTGCAATTCGGGATGAAAATATAAGTGGGTTGATCCCACAACCCGACATGGGGGAAAGGCACTCATTCTAAATTATATCTATCTATTAAGTAAGAAAATTTAAAATAGAGGTCGTTGTATTTCTTGTTGCAAATTACCACTGAACTGGAGTGTCATGCAATAAATACATGTTTCCAAATTGTTCTATGCTAACTGTCTGGAATTCACGATGTACCATAGCAAGTTTTACCGAAAATAAATAAATGGACACGGTCTTTTAATTCTTATCTGAAATTGACTTATATATATTGCTAAGACCACATCTTGGCTGTTTCGGTGCTAGGATTCCTTGTTGCAACCAATGTGCTTAGTACGATTAGTATGTTCAACTGACCACGTGATTTCATAGATCATATATATAATTTGCATGTTGTGGTCATTTAAAGATTATTTATTTATCTCGTAAAAAGATCATTTATTGATAAAAACATCAATATCAAATTGTATGGGTAAATGGCTCCTATGTAGATGTTGAGAGAAAAATTATTTAAGTTGATAGAAAAGTTGTTAGATGTCTAACGGGATATATAAGTAATGGGTCTACCAGTTTCATAAAAAGTTAAGGTGGGATATTTTGATTTTTTTTAGTGAGAAATTTTAATATTCTCTTATTTTTAGTGGAGGCCTCGATATGGATGTGGGTCCAAAATGTTTTTTTGTTAGCATGTAAATATAGTCAATATTGGTATTAGATTATTGATTTCAGTTTAAAAAATATAATAGTTCAGACATATCATAAGGGACAGATGGATAGCTGGCTAGAAATAATAGGTGAAGATTCATTTGTGGTCTTTTCTATGCCCATAAAGATAATTTTAATTTTAATTGTCATAGAGATAGAAAAAGCATATAAAAGTAAGAAACGTAACGCCGCACACCGCACTGGAAAAGGGGATGGAGGGAGGGTTGGATGTTTTTTCAATAAAATGATTGATCTAACGACCTAAAATAATGTGTTGATGTTTAAGTCAAAACCGATGGTCAGATGTTTTATTTTTTTTCTCATATTTATTAGGATTTTCTCTAATTTAAGCGAGACAAGTAGCATCTTAGCATAGCATTTATCTACTTTAATGCCTATAGGGATAGAGAGGAAGGGAATATGGTTTGGGAATTTTTTTTTAAAAAAAATATCCAATAACGATGTAAAATAATGTGTCCATCGATTTAAGTGGAAACAAATGGTTAGATGTTTCTCTAATATAAGAGTGCCACATAACGGTTTAGAAACATTTATAAATGTTTAATGGATTTTAACGCGTATGATATTTATTTGTGGTGTTTTTCCCTAAAGATAATTTTAATTTTAATTGTGATAGTGATAGAAAACAGAGAAAAGAACAGAGGGAGTGTACAAATCAGTATATGGGTGTTGTATGGAGGTGAGTACGGTGGGAGGTTTTCAATTTTTAAGATAGATCTAATGATCTTAATGATCTAAAATAACGGGTTATCCAATTTAAATGAAAATCGATGATCAGATTTTTTTTTTATTTTATTAGAATGCCACATGGTAATTTAGTAGTATTAGAGTGCTACATAATGACTCAAGAGTATTTATAAGGTGCCACGTGGTGGATTGGGAGTGTTTGTAGAAAGTTTAATGATTTTTTCAATTAAATTGGTGGACTCAATATTAATTTTAGACATTAGATTAGATCAACTAATGAAAAAATAATGCTTCCCACCTAACCTCCTACTGAATAGAAATCTCTATGAATCAGCGTTACGTAGAAAAGAATTACCAAAAACAAACTTTCGTGTACGTAGACTCTATACTTTAAAAAAGAATATGTAAGTTATCACCCCGTGTGCGTATATACTACTCAACGTAAAAAAGGAAACCGTGCGTACGTGCAGCTGGAAAAAAGTTTTTGATCATCTAAAATAATAATGGGTCCACCGATTTAAATAAAAGATTTCTCTATTTTATTATAGTGCCATGTGGCGACTTGAGAGTATTTATAGGGTGCCACATGGCAGCTTGAGAACGTTTGTAGGAAGTTTCATGAACTTTTAGTATATAATAGAAAGATATACACTGTCTTTATTTTTCCACCGTGAGTGAACCACACAGTTCGACACTTGCAGTTGTTATTCGACAACAAAGATCATATCAGTGCCACTGGTGAAGCATTTCACTGGACTTGGTTTTCAGGTTGTACGCACATAGATTAACGCATAAATTTTATTTATGGACAAAATTGACTATGTACGGAATCCGTTCAGCTTCTCCGGATCAGGTCGGTTTTAAGAAACACATGGGGTTTTTGGTCATGCACAAATAGATTAAAGTATAAATATTATTTTACGACAAAATTGATTATGCCTGAAATTTGTTCCATTTGTCCGGACCGGGTCGATTCTAAGAAACACGTGGTTCTCGGGTCATGCGCACATAGATTAACACATAAATATTATTTTAGGACAAAATTGATTACACTCGGAATTCGTTCGGTCTATCCGGACCGAGTCGATTCTAAGAAACACGTGGTTTTTCGATCGTGCACACATATATTAACGCATAAATATTGCTACCTCCCTCCCAAAATATAACAAAATTTGGCTATGAATCTAGACGTACAGTTGTCCGGATACATAGCTAATAATACTTATATTTTAGAACGGAGGAAGTATTTTAGGACAAAATTGATTACGCCCGAAATTCGTTCGGTCTGTCCGGATCGGGTCAATTATAAGAAACACATTTGTTTTCGGGTCTTGCGCACATAGATTAACACAAATATTATTCTAGGACAAAATTCAAAATCTTTTTGACATGTGGGCCCACTTATTGTTTCGGTTTATAAAATTCGGACCAACTATAATGCATTTTGTCGGAATCTATCCGGATGTCAACGGGACTTTCCCATTGTTTTCTCTATTTCCTCTTTCTTTTAAAAGTACGAGATCCAATTTGTCGGTTTCCATCTATTAGCCCCTTATTATCCCGTATTATCTGTTCCTTTTGAAAGCACGAGATCATATTTCTCCGTTTTCCGTCTATCCCGTTTTCAATCGACAGGAGTTTTGTTTTAATCGTATCGAGTTCAGTACACCGAGTGAAAAAGATAAAAATACCCTTCCACATATAATTTTCCTTGGACAAAAATATCCCTACTCAATTCTACTACCACCAAGTGTGGTGACAGTAGAAATCGATCTAAAACGTTCGATCAAATACAATCAATGGTTCATATTTTTTTATACTCCAAGTAGAAAGCACCGAAGTCGGACTCTCACAGAAATGAGCAAACACCGACTGTCCACTTTGATCATCAGCCCAAGCCACCAGAGCACCACTTCTTGTACACAGCTAACACCAGCACCCCTCGAAGACTACAACGTTTTATTGTTACCAAGCTTCATCGCACCACACCAAGCAGCTCTGACTTCACCTAGAAGAAAACGAAGAAAGTTGGACACTCGCCACATCCAACAACGGAACCCATAAGACGAAGGCTTTGCCGAATAGCTAGGCCTACAGAGCTTCAACGTGGGGGTCCACGAACGACCATCTTGCACGAGAAAGGAAATATATAAATTTCCACTAAGAAAAAAATGAAATATATAGTCAGTTGAGGCAGAGCATACAATAAGAGTTTTACTGTGGTCACTAGTTTTCTTCGAATTTTTTTGAGAATTAATATTATTTTTATGGAAAATCGCAAAAGTAGTGGCCAACCGGGGAAAATCGCGAAAATAGGTCCCTGTCGAATGGGTGCAATTCGATAGGGCTCCTATCGAACGACGGGCAGTCGACAGAGCCCTATCGAACGGCTGGCGTTCGACACGCCCGCCTGTCGAACGGAGGGAGTTCGACAGGGCCCACCACCCCGCGCCGCCAGGCCTGTCGAACCGGGGGCGTTCGACAGGTCCCTCCACCGACCCTGTCGAACAATGGGCGTTCGACAGGCCGGTTTAAAGCCCCGTCCCCCCAGCCCGCGATGCTTGTTCGATCTGTTTGAGGACCACATCGCCAGCCGCCGCCGAGAGTCGCCACATCGTCGCCGTGAGCGCCGGAGGGAGCGAGGGGAGGGGATAGCAGGCCGGAGAGGAGGCCGAGGAGGCGCCGGCCGGGAGGAAAGGGTTGGCGACGCCCTCCAGCAGTGAAGTTAAGGTATACATTAGTAATCCCTAAGTACAATACATATGAAAGTTTAATAAAAAATTGGTTTAAGAGTTGTTAATTGTTTCGCATTGTTCGATGTTAGTATGTATGGTTAGCACATATTTGTTATTGCTAAATGTTGGTAGAGGTATTTAAGTAATTGTACGGTTAAATTAGTTCTTAGTTAGTACATATTATTGATATGTTGTGTGTTAAAATATGTACAAAGGTGTTATATTTTATTTGGATTATTAAACTAGTTGTTTGTTACTAATAGTTGTAAATTAGTACACGGCAATGTAGTATAAGTTGTAATAGGGTAATTATCGAATGATTAAATGATTAAACGTGAGACTATTTGTCATGTTTTATCAGGATGTCAGGTGATATGCCCATTCGTCTGTATTATGGCGAGGCTCCTATACAAATATGTGATAGCGGAGTGGATTTGACTGTATATGTCTTCCATGATACTAGTCTGAATGCACCGGAGCATATGGGTTTGAACGACGTGTTAGGGTGGTTGTATAATATGTTTGGGGTAGATCCAGTGCACGATAAATTTGTCATAAATGCCGTGTGGCCAGTGAGGGGTCAACATGGATGGCAGTGGAGAGTAGTGGAGGTTGCGTCAACTGGGAGTTGGAGGAAGTTTGTTAGTAAAGTAAGGGAGAAAGGCTATAGCCTGGCAATAGTGGTGCAGAAGACAACATGTGTTGATCGATCGGGGGAGTCAAGTCATGCCGTGGTGGAAGAAACTCCGTTGGAAGGTGGACAAGCTGAAAATGTTTGGCGGACTGAGCAAGGTCGAGGGGAAGAAGTAGTAGAGGGTAATACACAAGGAGAGGTCATTGTTCGTGGTACTAATCGTGAGGCCAACGACTCGGACGATGAAGAACCGGATTCGCCTATGCGTGTTGATGCAGCGGAGGAGAATGAGGCGGTAGTGGATCAGATGGAAGTGGAAAACGAGGAATACATTGCGCTTGTAGTGGAAGGAGAAGATACAACACTGTGGGACAACGAAACTAACATACCCGATGATTGGACGACCATATCAATGAGTCGTATGAAGGTAAACGATGGTTTAGATGCCCACTGGTGTTATGATAGTAAGCAGGTGAAAGTTGGACAGATGTTTCATGACAAAGGTCACTTACAAGATGCGGTGAAGAGGTGGGCATTTGTCCAGAAGCGTGAGTTCAGGGTGAAGGTTTCAAATAGGACGACGTATGACCGCGCACGCGCACACTAGCAATCCCCCCCCCCCACACCGCCCCACCGCTCGCGGGCATGGTCGGCTTTGCTCCCCACCCGTCGTCCCTGCGCACCCCACCACCGCCGCCACCATGGAAGGGACCACGACGACCACCGACCATGGAAGGGATCACCGCCATGGGCAGCGAGCGGCGGCGCGTGTCCATCGGGCTTGCCCTCCTCCGGAACCCCGGGGTGCTCCTCTCGACGAGCCCACCTCCGGCCTCGACTCCTCCTCCACGCACGTCGTCGTTGGCTGTCTGCGCGCCGTCGTGGCCGCGCGTGGCACAACGGTGGTGCTCTCCATCCACCAGCCAAGCTCGCACCTCCTCTCCACCGTGGACTCCCACCTCCTCCTCTCCCGAGTGAGGTCCACCCGCCCGAGAGAGAGAGAGACTGAGCGCGCGCGCAATGGGTCGCCTGAGCTCGCTGCCTCCACCGCGACCACCCGAGCTCGCTCCACCGCCGCCGCCGGTCGCCCGAGCTTGCTCCGCCTTCACCTCTGCCTCTACCGCCAGCCACTCAAGCTTGCTCTGCCGCTGCCACAGAAATGCCACTAAATTAGGGTCACAACCTTGTAAATTGCTATTGTAGATACGCGATATAGGTTTAATATATCACAGTAGATTCAACATGTAATATTTTACTGGGATTTCCAATTTATAAGGTAAATGCTCATGAAAGACCACCATCTTTATATCAAAAAGCAAGACCATGAAATAGAGCAATTAAATACAACATCTAAGGGCAGCACATCAGTAGGTCTAAAGCTCCTTATCATCACCATCTTCTTCTCAACTAGATCTTCCATATAGTGCTCCTTGCTTCTTGATTCCATATATCAGTTTCCAGTTTTGTAACAAGGCAATTGTTTTGAAAATCAATTGTGTGCACGAGATTTGGTCAGAATATTTTCAAAGACAAATCCATTTCTTGTGGTCCACAAAGCCCAACATGTGGCTTCTAATTTGTTTGTTGAAGTGTTTCCTCCTCTTAGCCCCCATATCCACTAGAAATAATCAAAATTACATGGATTGCTCTCCCAACGACAAATTTCTTTCCAGCATGGCTCCTGTTTGCATGCTTTTAGATGGCACACAAGATGTAGAGGAAATATTTTGTTCAGTCCATCAAAAGGCCAAGGCATCACATGATTCTCCTCCATTCTTTGATATAATCGAAGAAAGGCTACACGCATAAAACCATTTTAACAAGGATAAAAAAATTTGCCATGCATACATTCAATATGGTTGCAAATCAAATATTATTCTTGTACCTTGTCAACAAAGTGTTTACTGTATACATAACGAGAAATAGTACAGTATATTCATATCTATGGAAGATTTTTACGTCACATGCTCCAATAAACGCAACAGTAGATAACAAGACATGAGCTGAACACTACAATATAGATTGCAGTATTGCACAATCATGTACTGCACACATGTTGCTTCTCTGCTTTAAATTACAAACAACATAAACAATAGATACATATGCTTTGAATCACTATTTCAAATGAAAGGTCATTGATTTACAAAGCAGGTTACACATAACAAGATATATATTTCATATTAAACTTTTTCCATTCCAAATTGTCAGTCTATGGGCTAGAGTTCGTTGCTACTAAACTGAATGCAAAAGAAGTGTTCTGCTGCTATTCGTTCGGATATCAGCACCAAAGTTCTTACAATTTTCCTCGATACTAATCTCCTCAAAGTACTGTTGAGGACTTGCATTATAATTTTTTTGTCTATCGTTTCTAGATCTCCGTAGCATCATAAGCCGTGCAGCTACCTCCTTCATATCCGGTCGTTCCTCAATCTTTTCATTTAAACAATCCATTGCCAACCTACCAATTTCTTCTAAGATCAAGACATCTTCTTCAATTGCAATATCCTTATCAAACAATGCCCTCCCACTATTCGCTCGATCATATGCCTTTTGGAACTCAATGATGAGGCTGTAGTTCTTGTCGTATATTGTTGGCTTTCTGCTGATAAGCTCTAGCAACACAACTCCAAAACTATACACGTCACTCTTCTGTGTTAAGTGACCAGTCATATAGAAGACTGGGTCTATGTACCCCATGCTCCCTGCCACAACCATGGTGAATTCTTTGTCTGCGGTAAGAAGCTTAGATGTTCCAAAGTCTGAGATCTTGGCAATAAACTTGTCAGTTAGAAGTATGTTAGCTGGCTTAATATCACCATGCCGTATGGTATGACTTATGGACGAGTGCATGTACCTCAGACCTTCTGCAGATTCAACTGCAATATCTAGGCGTAGGTCTAGTGAGAGATGAACAAGACGATTGGCATCACCATGGAGAATGTCTTTTAGACTGCCATTAGCAGCAAACTCGTATACTAACATAGGAACATCCACCTCCAAGCAGCAACCCAAAAGCCTGATAATGTTATTGTGCATCATTTGTGACTGTATAATAACTTCGTTTGTGAAATCCTCTTTTCGAGCTTCATTTACCTCAATTGAAGTCTTCACAGCCACCAACGTTTCATCTTTAAGTTTCCCTTTGTATACCTTACCAAATCCTCCTTCACCAATAACATCTGAATTGTTTTTCAGGATTTTCTTAAGCTCATCTTTGGAGAAAATCATGATATTGTCCAATTTCTGTAGTACTGAGCCCCCATTCTTCTTGAAATATTCGTTCATTTTTCTCTTTTGAACGATCATTAGTGTGAAAAGAACAACAACAATCAGGAAGGATAATCCTAAAGTGATGCCTACAAAGATCACAAAGTCATGTGAGCCAACGAATGAATTGAGATTTCCATTTATAATCTAAAGAGAAGCAAATGCTCACTTTGATGAATGTTATCATAAACGGATGTATACGTTAACATTATGCATGTACGACAGTCATGTTAGCTCAACAATTATTTTCACATGAGTTGTTATTCGTATCATTTTGCCACAACATATGTAGCTAGCTAGGGGATAATATATACCTCTCCAAGGATATGAGAACCTCATATGCGAAAAACCTCAAATCGTTGGCCCCTATGATGTCCTAGTTTTTGGAGTTCTAATTTTGCCACACTATAAAAGTCTTGCTCCGAGTTTTATTCTAACATTTCAATTTCCGATTTCCTGTTTGCTCAAGAGTTTTATCAGAGATCATCAACGCCTTGGAATTTTCTAATGAATTTTTTTCTACTTCCTCTCTTTTAAATTTTCTCTTTTTCCTTTATTCTATGTCCCTTTCTTTGTCCCCATGTAGGGAACTTAATGAAGAGTTGAGGCCACATAAACAATTTTCTCTACCAAGTTTCATAACTATTTTCATTTTAGAGTGAAGTGCAGAGATGGTACCTAAAACTTGTACTGGTGTATCATCTAAGCCCCTAATATTTTAAATACATTTTCTAGATCCCCAACTTGTTTTGGGTATCATATATATCCAAATGGGCTCCAATCCGCAATGCACGCTGACGTTGCACACCACAATGCCTCCTACGGGTTAGTGAGACTCGCATGCCAGTCACACAGAAAAAATAAAATTAAAAAGCATATTTTCTCCTCTCTACTGTAAATTTTTTAAAAATATTTTTTTTAATTTTATCTTTTCTCTTCTCTACCTAAGAGGTGAAACTATGTTTTTAAGTTTTATTTTTTCTATATGTGACTAAATATGAGTCGTACTAACACGTAGCCACCATGAGGCATGCCACGTTGGCACATGGAATGGGTTGGAGCACCTTTGGACCTATATGACACCTAAGATAAGTTCAGGGACCAAAGAAAATACATTTTGCGAGGTCAGAGACTTGGATAACACACCCACGCACAAGTATAAGAATTGCCCATATACTTAACTTTCATATTAAATATACCCATTTCATTGAATCTTTTGAGGCTCTTGTAAACATTTCAAATTAAATAATAACTTAAGAGAAAGTAGTTTGGTGAATTCCATGTTACACTAGGTAGAGTTTTCCTTGTTTCACTTTACACTAAGTTTAGTCCATGCATGTCTACACTTACACCATTTAATTTTGCACTAGGTTTGTGTCACTGAATTTGTGGGAAATCTTGTAAAGCATGAGTGGAATTCATGACACTTCATGAAGTAAGATCATTTTTTATGAAATTTCTATTTGTTGTTTGATGATGTATGATGGTGTTGTGAAGGGAAAGCATATCATGAACAAGTTAAGGTATACAATGAAATAAGTTATAATTTTGTGATGCGAATGCAATTTACTTTAAAAAAGTATCTCGAAGGCAAATACCAACGGCAAGTCGTGCTGGAAAAGGAAACTTTGGGCTGCACTCCTGTTTCTTTGGACCACCGCCACTTGGCTGGTAACCTATGTGGCAGCTGCACTCATAATCTCCTGGGGTGTTCCTGCAGACACCGTAGCAAGGATACTTATCCCTGGGGCGTGCACACTCATCGATGTCTGCAGATTTATTCGAATGTAAGAGTTAATTTTGGTCTAGAGGCATTTAGAGATTGCATATATATATATATAAGGATCTTCTATACTTAAAAGATAAACCGCTACCTTTTTCGATATATGATGTAATTATCTTTATTAATTTGTTTGACTCTCCGTCTTTTACAGAAACTAGCATGGTGACCCGCGCAGATTGTGCGGCTAGCATCATTATATTTTCTATCATATAATAGCATATATGTTTTCTTATTATATTAGTCAAATATATTAAAATGACAACATAATTTTAAATTTTGCAATAACTTTACAAAACTACTAATGTGTCATATTCAGTATTTTATATACATGTTAGTTATTAATTATTTTTAATATCAAATTTTATTTATTCGTAAATTATATATATTCCTATATAGACTCTAGACTCGTCTTTTAATATTTCTTTTTTTTAATTCCGAATTTTCTGTAAATTGTATTTCTATATAGACTCTATGCTCTTCTTCCAATATTATTTATTTTTATTTCTGAATTTTTATTATTTCTAATTGTATTTCTATGTGGACCCTAAACTCATATTTTAATATTCTTTAATTTTTAATTTCGAATTTCAGTTACTTCTAAATTATACACCTCAACCCAAAGTGTTTACTGTATACATAACGAGAAATAGTACAGTATATTCATATCTATGGAAGATTTTTACGTCACATGCTCCAATAAACGCAACAGTAGATAACAAGACATGAGCTGAACACTACAATATAGATTGCAGTATTGCACAATCATGTACTGCACACATGTTGCTTCTCTGCTTTAAATTACAAACAACATAAACAATAGATACATATGCTTTGAATCACTATTTCAAATGAAAGGTCATTGATTTACAAAGCAGGTTACACAAACAAGATATATATTTCATATTAAACTTTTTCCATTCCAAATTGTCAGTCTATAGGGCTAGAGTTCGTTGCTACTAAACTGAATGCAAAAGAAGTGTTCTGCTGCTATTCGTTCGGATATCAGCACCAAAGTTCTTACAATTTTCCTCGATACTACTCCTCAAAGTACTGTTGAGGACTTGCATTATAATTTTTTGTCTATCGTTTCTAGATCTCCGTAGCATCATAAGCCGTGCAGCTACCTCCTTCATATCCGGTCGTCCTCACATCTTTTCATTTAAACAATCCATTGCCAACCTACCAATTCTTCTAAGATCAAGACATCTTCTTCAATTGCAATATCCTTATCAAATAATGCCCTCCCACTATTCGCTCGATCATATGCCTTTTGGAACTCAATGATGAGGCTGTAGTTCTTGTCGTATATTGTTGGCTTTCTGCTGATAAGCTCTAGCAACACAACTCCAAAACTATACACGTCACTCTTCTGTGTCAAGTGACCAGTCATATAGAAGACTGGGTCTATGTACCCCATGCTCCCTGCCACAACCATGGTGAATTCTTTGTCTGCGGTAAGAAGCTTAGATGTTCCAAAGTCTGAGATCTTGGCAATAACTTGTCAGTTAGAAGTATGTTAGCTGGCTTAATATCACCATGCCGTATGGTATGACTTATGGACGAGTGCATGTACCTCAGACCTTCTGCAGATTCAACTGCAATATCTAGGCGTAGGTCTAGTGAGAGATGAACAAGACGATTGGCATCACCATGGAGAATGTCTTTTAGACTGCCATTAGCAGCAAACTCGTACACTAACATGGGAACATCCACCTCCAAGCAGCAACCCAAAAGCCTGATAATGTTATTGTGAATCATTTGACTAGTATAATAACTTCGTTTGTGAAATCCTCTTTTCGAGCTTCATTACCTCAATTGAAGTCTTCACACCACCAACGTATCATCTTTAGTTTCCCTTTGTATATCCTTACAAATCCTCCTTCACCAATAACATCTGAATTGTTTTTCAGGATTTTCTTAAGCTCATCTTTGGAGAAAATCATGATATTGTCCAATTTCTGTAGTACTGAGCCCCCATTCTTCTTGAAATATTCGTTCATTTTTCTCTTTTGAACGATCATTAGTGTGAAAAAGAACAACAACAATTAGGAAGGATAATCCTAAAGTGATGCCTACAAAAGATCACAAAGTCATGTGAGCCAACGAATGAATTGAGATTTCCATTTATAATCTAAAGAGAAGCAAATGCTCACTTTGATGAATGTTATCATAAACGGATGTATACGTTAACATTATGCATGTACGACAGTCATGTTAGCTCAACAATTATTTTCACATGAGTTGTTATTCGTATCATTTTGCCACAACATATGTAGCTAGCTAGGGGATAATATATATACCTCTCCAAGGATATGAGAACCTCATATGCCGAAAAACCTCAAATCGTTGGCCCCTATCATGTCCTAGTTTTGGAGTTCTAATTTTGCCACACTATAAAAGTCTTGCTCCGAGTTTTATTCTAACATTTCAATTTCCGATTCCTGTTTGCTCAAGAGTTTTATCAGAGATCATCAACGCCTTGGAATTTTCTAATGAATTTTTTTCTACTTCCTCTCTTTTAAATTTTCTCTTTTTCCTTTATTCTATATCCCTTTCTTTGTCCCCATGTAGGGAACTTATTAATGAAGAGTTGAGGCCACATAAACAAATTTTCTCTACCAAGTTTCATAACTATTTTCATTTTAGAGTGAAGTGCAGAGATGCTACCTAAAACTTGTACTGGTGTATCATCTAAGCCCCTAATATTTTAAATACATTTTCTAGATCCCCAACTTGTTTTGGGTATCATATATATCCAAATGGGCTCCAATCCGCAATGCACGCTGACGTTGCACACCACAATGCCTCCTACGGGTTAGTGAGACTCACATGCCAGTCACACAGAAAAAATAAAATTAAAAAAGCATATTTTCTCCTCTCTACTGTAAATTTTTTAAAAATATTTTTTTTAATTTTATCTTTTCTCTTCTCTACCTAGAGGTGAAACTATCTTTTAAATTTATTTTTTTCTATATGTGACTAACATTAAGCTACTAACACGTAGCCACCATGAGGCACGCCACGTTGGCACATGGAATGGGTTGGAGCACCTTGGACCTATATGACACCTAAGATAGTTCAGGGACCAAAGAAAATACATTTGCGAGGTCAGAGACTTGGAAACACACCCACGCACAAGTATAAGAATCGCCCATATACTTAACTTTCATATTAATATACCCATTTCATTGAATCTTTTGAGGCTCTTGTAAACATTTCAAATTAAATAATAACTTAAGAGAAAGTAGTTTGGTGAATTCCATGTTACACTAGGTAGAGTTTCCTTGTTTCACTTTACACTTAGTTAGTCCATGCATGTCTACACTTACACCATTTAATTTTGCACTAGGTTTGTGTCACTGAATTTGTGGGAAATCTTGTAAAGCATGAGTGGAATTCATGACACTTCATGAAGTTAGATCATTTTTTATGAAATTTCTATTGTTGTTTGATGATGTATGATGGTGTTGTGAAGGGAAAGCATATCATGAACAAGTTAAGGTATACAATGAAATAAGTTATAATTTTGTGATGCGAATGCAATTTACTTTAAAAAAGTATCTCGAAGGCACAATACCAACGGCAAGTCGTGCTGGAAAAGGAAAACTTTGGGCTGCACTCCTGTTTCTTTGGACCACCGCCACTTGGCTGGTAACCTATGTGGCAGCTGCACTCATAATCCCTGGGTGTTCCTGCAGACACCGTAGCAAGGAAACTTATCCCTGGGGCGTGCACACTCATCGATGTCTGCAGATTTATTCGAATGTAAGAGTTAATTTTGGTCTAGAGGCATTTAGAGATTGCATATATATATATATATATATATAAGGATCTTCTATACTTAAAAGATAAACCGCTACCTTTTTCGATATATGATGTAATTATCTTTATTAATTTGTTTGACTCTCCGTCTTTTACAGAAATATTTATTCAAACGGAGAAAATACGCTCAAAGTACGCTTAGAGTACTTTAGTTGAAAGATCAATAGTAATCCTAATCTTTTCACTTTACTTAACCGAGTACAAATAAATATTTATATTCTAAGTTTTAAAAAAGTTTGACTACGTTATATATTAAAAATGAAGGTAGTATAGTTACCCTTGCATCCTCTGTCCGGACTGTCGTCGTAGGGTTACCCTCGTAACCATTGCTGCACTTGCAATAGTAACCGGGGGCCGTTGGTGGAGTTGACACACTCGCTGTTGGCGCTCACGCAGGCTACCCAGCCGCCGTATTCTTCGTCGTCTGCACCTCCAGCGAAGGGCATGACGCCGCGGAGGAGGCGTTGCCGTCCGGGTCGCGGATGGCCCAGTCCAGCCACACCGGCATCCTCCGGTTCAGCTCCATCTTGAGATCGGACCTCCGGAAGCGGTACTCGTTCTTGTCGACGAGGAAGGCGTAGTCGCAGGGCTGAAGTCCACCTGGTCACCGCGCGGCCATTGCTGGAGGTGACGACGTTGTCGGTGAGCTCCGGCGGGATGTCGACGTGGCAGCAGCCGATGCCGGCGCACTTGCCGTCCATGGCGCTCCCCGAGTCGCTGCAGTAGGTGACGCAGCCGGTGTAGTAGAGGCTACTGTAGATGCCTCTGCCGCCGCTGTCCCCGTTCTGTGTCCACGCCACGGTGTTGCATCCCAGGACGACGAACACGTTGCGCTCGTCGGAGATGCGGTACACGCCGTTCTTGTTGAGCTCTACGTCGCCGTAGAAATCCCGGGTGACGTTGCCGGCGGAGTTGTAGCACTGGTACGCCACGGGCAGCATCACCTTCACCTCCGGCCGCGGGTCCACCAGCAGCCTCTGCACTCGGATGGTGTCGTTGGCGGCGGCGAGGTGGGGCACCAAGTCGCCGTCGTCGCCGTTGCTGTGTTGCAGGCGATCTCGAAGCCCTCGCTGCGGAAGCAGCCGCCGCCGATGCCGAACGGGTATGGGATGTCGACGTCGCCGCACCTAGCCTGGCAGCCGGCTGACCGGCCGAAGACGATGATCTCGGCGGCGGAAGACAGAAGCAGCAGGCCAGCCAGCAGCCATGATGATGCCATCCGATCGAGTTAAAAAATATTAATGTTTAAAATAAAAGACTACGATGTACTGTGAGGTGAGAGGGAATATGGTTAGGACAAAGGTAGGAAGAACGATTAAATAATACTACTAGATGATTAATGGATCAGCCGTACTACTTCAAACCTTTTGTATTGGGGACAAATTTTGACTGATTTTGTTCCTTATATTTGGGACAGTGGGAGTAGGAGTACACATCCCTGCCAAAACTTAAAAGACAGAAAAATCATGTAGACACACA
>CM020187.1:523591-538882 GCA_009805545.1 Oryza longistaminata | reverse complement strand
ACCATGCGAAGAATTGTCTAACCTTGCGCGTCTGACATCACTCTGTAGTTCAAAGTCTAGGATTGTACTGACCATTCTCCCCATTCCAACAGCTTAAACAAATTAAAGAGAATAGGTGACACTCCTTTTCTACGATTGCACGCACATACGCGTGCACACCTTCAAGTGCACCCCCCCTCAAAATCACAGAGTCAAATGGCAAGTCACTGGCTTTAATCACCTTTTCCTGGAAACAAATGGTCGCAAGCACATTGTTTTTCAATTCAAAGAAGCTTGGTAGAAAAATACTTGAGAGAGAAACGGAAAAAAAAAAGTAAGTGTGAAGCCTTGCTTTGGGCTGCTTGGTAAAGTATAGTCAAAGTACAGCTTGATTGGGTTGGGTCAATCTCAGCCCTCGCTATATTCAAAAGTAGGTGAAACTTATCCCTGCGTGTTGCTACGGGCATGAAAACCCTCCTTTCTCCCCAGGCCATTTTAAGCCCATTCTTTCTTTAGCTCGTAGCCAAGCTAGCCCATTAACCTCACTTCTCCTCCCTTCCACCTTAGCCTGCAAGCGTGCATTTGGCCCATCAAGCAACCACAAAGTCTAATCAGCATCCCTTCTCCTTCTCTCACTGTCACGTGTGTCCCAGTGCTACAGGGTCGTCTCTTACCACCATCCGACTCCGTAGCTTCCCAACACCGCCGGAAACCGCCCCCTCCGTGAAATCCGTCCACATCCACGGAGATAATCCAAAATTAATTGAGGGGTTTTGATCCTTATCTCCTTCTCTTTCCGTTTTTTCAAGAATTAGAACAAAATCGCATCGTCACTATAAGAGATCTTATGATAGGTGACGCTTCATCTACGTCACAAACATTGAATTTTATGTTATGTTATGTAATCTGTGAAGCTCGCATGACGAAAATTCTAATGGCGTTCTATGACGAAACCTTTTTTTTGTCATTAATCTAGTGACGATCCTTCTATCGTCATAGAGTTATGACGTCCATTTTCGTCACCATCAAGCCCAAAAATCGTCATGAAATTCCATATGACCTGTTAAGGCCCATGCAGTGAGCAACCTATTTTTGGGCTAGGCCTTGTTAAAGCCCATGTAGTGAGAAACCTATTAATGGGCCAGGCCTACTGTAAGTCCAATTAGATTTTAATAAATTGAATTAAATCTTAAATAGGCCATACATATTCAAAAGGCCCAATAGGCCCAAGCATTGCAACGAAAATGCATCTGGGCCATGCACACTCAAGAAGCCCATATATCAAACAAATTTAACCCAGATAAAATCCGATACAAAACCCAATTAGCATATGATAGCCCAATTAACATCATTCAGCCCACAAGCACCAGCTCATATTTCAGTCTGTCCTAACATAGTCACAATCTCAGATTCACTTACTAAAGCAAATAATATGTTTGCTGACCAACACAGGTTCAGTTACATCCAAACAACCAAAACATGTTTAGTTACATCGTAGGTTTATTACTGACCACCAATTCAATACATCACTAGAAACTAGTCACTTACCAAAATAACCAACCAAATCCAGCCATAAGACGCATGTCCAAATAGTCATTCAGACATTGACCAAAACAAAGTAATCCAAATCACACCGAGTCTTTTGTTGAGATCGAACATTCTCACAGTTAAGTTTGTTTTTTCACACACTTCATATAGAAAGACAAACAATAGAAAGATACAAGTAAAAAAAGACAACCATACACAATATTAGTAAGACAAGCAGTAATTTATTTCTACCACACTTTGCTCTCTATCTTGAACACACTAATATTCGAGAGGTAACATAAGTATGCAAAAGACAACCACACACTATTTTACTGCCACAACCTTACACAAGTACCAAAGCAACATGTAGCCAAGAACATGTAAGCATGTATTCATCTCTTATGTATAGGCCATACATAAAACTAGGACTTTAGGCGTGCTTCGCGGCGCCCTACCGTTAATTAAGAGCTATTTAGCTTATGGACACTTATGAGAAATATTTGATAATGGTCTAGTAATCAAAGCAAAGTAATTTTATGATTACAAAGGAAGCACAAATCACATGGCCTAGAGATTGTAGATCATAAAATTAAGTACAATAGAACTAAGCATGCTCAAGTAAAGATACATCGAAGATAGTTTGAGCTAGCACAATATAAGATACGAAACATATGAGGGTACATTTATTGGTTCCTTGCAAGTTTTACAGAACCACACAATTTCTTATGGAGATAGATGAAATTATTGACGTTGACTAAGCTTGGACGGTGATTTACCTTCAACAGCCATGGCCTTGATGTTTTTTGAACGAATGCCATGGCCTTGATGTTGACCATGCGGCATGGCTGGTGATCCACTTTTATCTGGACCATATATGTCCCACTTCCCACAGTGCCTGAGGTGTACTTCTGTTACAATGACATTGACAGGCTCATAAAAAACACTATTCAGAACTAAAAACAAAAGAAGACATACTCATCCATTTTATTGACCATTGCTTATATGATGTTTGCCTCTTCTAGAGAAATTGAATCTATGAAAATTAATTCATTGTATAAGTCATAGGAAATTTTCCTTAATTACATGAAACTTGCAGGTAGAGAAGAACATCCCAGCTAACTAATTTGTGCAGCAAAGCTCTGTTGTCAGTTTGTTTGTTCCTGTCATGGCAACTAATTAGCAGTGGCACCCTTAATATACTTAAGCTAAATGGCAGTTCTCACATATACAAAGATTGTTATAAAATGAGATTGCAATCCAACTGCTTAGGACTGAGAAAGCACAAGCAGTGAAGCACAAGGCTGATAGATAGCCAAGCTTGCACCTACAGTCTTCACAAACCCTGAGCACCTTCTACGGTAGCAACCAATCCTTTTTATACAGATAAGAGAAAAATAATTATCAGATTCAATATTCACATTTATAATTAGATTGCACTTATTTCTCTCAAAATTATATGATGGAGTAATTTGGACAGGTTTCAGAACATGCAAAACTTCAATATACTCACTCTAGAAACTGATTACACCTCCTTTCGGAAAGCAAATGCTAACTGGAAACGATTTATATTCCTACACAAGTTAGAAGGTTCATAACTATTAGGACAACAAGACATTACTCAAAGAGGCTACCAGACTTTCCCCAAAATCCCAATCATTATACCAAGCACATGTATCATTTGCCATAACCAGACCATCCGAGGCTTGAGATCAATAACAAAGTAACTAAAACCTAGTAGCAAACTCTAGAAATGTAGGAAAGAAAGAAAGAAAGAAAGGTAGGGTGGGGGCATGGCACTACCTGCGGCAGCGACGGCGAATGTGCGGGGGTTGGAGAGGCGGCGAGGCGGGCGCAGAGCTCCCGGACAAGCGGCGTGACGGTGAGGAGGGGATGGCGGGCCGCTGAGCCGAGGTCGCCGAGCCGCTGCCCGGAAGTATTGGATAGGGTGTGCACTGGCAGTCTTGAGAAGTTTGTAGGAAGTTTTATGGACTTTTAGTATATTATATAGATAGATAGATAATAATATACACGTCTTTATTTTTCACCTGAGGGAACCACACAGTTCGACACTGTGCAGTTGTTTATTTCGACAACAAAGACTCATATCAGTGCCACTGGGGAAGCAATTTTCACCTGGACTTGGTTTTCAGGTTGTACTCACAATAGATTAATAGCATAAATTTGAATTATGGACAAAATTGACTATGTCCGGAATCCGTTCGCTGCTCCGGATCAGGTCGGTTTTAAGAAACATGGGGTTTTGGGGGCATGCACAAATAGATTAAAGTATAAATATTATTATTACGACAAAATTGATTATGCCTGAAATTTGTTCCATTTGTCCGGACCGGGTCGATTCTATATCTAAAAACACGCTGCGTTCTCGGGCACATGACGCACATAGATGAATTTAACACATAAATATTTTATTTTAGGACCAAAATTGATTACACTCGGAATTCGTGTCGGTCTATCGGACCAGTTCGATTGCTAAGAAAACACGTGGGCTTTTTCGATCTGGGGTTTTTTTTCGATCGTGCACACATATATATATTTAACGCATACAAAATGCTACCTCTCCCTCCCAAAATATAAACAACCAAAAATTTCGACTATGAATCATAGACGTACCAGTTGGTGTCCGGATGCATAGCTAAATGAATACTTATATTTTGGAACGGAGGAGTAGTTTAGGACCCAAAATTTATTACGCCCGAAAATTCGTTCCGGATTCCGGAATCGGGTCAATTATAAGAGGAAACATGTTTCGGGTCTTGCGCCACATAGATTAACCACAAATATTATCTGGACAAATTCAAATCTTTTTTGACATGTGGGTCCCCACTTATTGTATTTCGGTTTATAAAATTGCGGACCAAACGTATATGCATTTTGTCGGCTATCTATCCGGATGTCAAACGGGACTTCCCATTGTTTTTCTCTATTTTCCACTTTTCTTTTTAAAAGTACGAGATTCCAATTTTGTTCGGTTTCCATCTATTAGCCCCTTATTATCCGCCGTATTATCTGTTCCTTTGAAAGCACGGATCATATTTCTCGGTTTTCCGGTCTATCCCCGTTTTCAATCGACAGGAGTTTTGTTTTTATCATTATCGAGTTCAGTTACACCGAGTGAAAAGATAAAATACCGTCCACATATAATTTTTCTTATGACAAAAATATCCCTTTTCTCAATTCTACTGACCAACAAGCTGTGGTGATAGTAGAATATCGATCTAACGTTTCCGATTCAAATACAATCAGATGGTTCATTTTTTTTTTTTTATACTCCAAGTTAGAAGAGCACGAAGTCGGACTCTCACAGAATGAGCAACACCGATTGTCCAAACACCCGGATTGTCCACTCTTGATTCATCAGTGCCCAAGCCACCAGAGCACCACTTCTTGTTACACAGCTTAACACCAGCACCTCCCCTCGAAGACGACAAACGCTTTTATTGCTTACCAAGCTTCATCGCCACCACCCCAAGCAGCCTCTGACTTCACCAGAGAAAACGAGAAAGGTTGGACACTCGCCACCTCCAACAACGGAAACCCATAAGACGATAGGCCTTTGCCGAATAGCTAGCCATACAGAGCTCAACGTGGGGGGGTCCGATGAACTGAACCATCTTGCACGAGAAAGGAAATATATTTTAAATTTTCTCCACTAAGAAAAAAAATGAATATATAGTCAGTTGAGGCAGGAGCATACAATAAGAGTTTTACTGTGGCGTCACTAGTTTTCTTCCCGACCGGAGCAAACTGAAAAATCAGGTATCATGTGTTAGTTACTTAGCAGACCCTTGCAAGATTCTACTGTTTGCCAGAGAAAGAAACAAAAATAAATCAGATTGTGAGTTGGGCGGATTAACCTGAGTGTCAGTTCGCAGTTTTTGGTCGGCACCCGGCTTAGGCTAATGGCCGAACAGTTGCATACGGTGGACAAGGACAGAAGCGAGAGAAAACGCACCCACCGAGAGGCCCCAGAAGCTCCGCTGCCAGAGGGAGGAAGGGTGGAGGCAGCGGGCAGATATTCTTGAGTAGCGCGAGGCCTCTTGTGATCGCACCGATTCAGAGAAGCCACGTCGCGAAGTATATTTTTCTTACGTCTTGATGCATCTCCTGGATACATCCAAGTGCCATATCCTCATTCCGCACGCGGCGATCCTTCTTCTGACCCCAACCACCCCGACTGCTGCTGCCTTGCCGAGCTCTGCCTAGGTATAGTCGGTCTACTCTTCTATCCTGTAGCACCGGTGCCTTTCAGAAAGGAAGGCATGTTCGCACGTATGTGCCACTGCATTCGCAATGTCCGTGTCTGAGAGAAAAAAAAACTACAAGCCTGCTGTTGGTAAGAAAAACTTGCGGTTATTACTTTGCCTGGGCCAGACATTCTATGAAATGTGTTGTTTGCGGTTGGGACTTTGACACCCTGAGAATTGAACACGTGAAAGGCAAAACAGAGAAGACGGGAAAGAATAAAATATTTGAGAACTCAAGCATTTTAGTACAAGCAAGCACAACCAGTACCACATGTTGACACCATGGCAATGAAAATAATTTCCAATTTTGGTGGACCCAACTTTTCCTCATATAACCTAGTTGCCTGACTCAGGCCACCATATTCCTACGCCTGAGTGCCTGAGCTCACTTGCCTGTGCTACTTTTCCAGGATGGGCCAGACCAAAACAAATACGACTCATGGGGCACCGCCGGCAGGCTTGCAGGCCAGTGCAAGTTTGCTCCAGGAGGCGCAACCAAACACGCTCTTAGGCGTAGTAGGTCCAAGCCCCGCAGCGAGCCACTACCGACCGCCGTGTTCAGACCCACTGCCGCGAAATGACAGCCGGCGAGGCTAGGTAGTCCCACGCCGAGAGAGGATAGAGTCGTCGTTACCCCAGAGCAGAGGGGAACGATCCAAATCCCAATAGACCAGGAATTCCGTGAAAAAAAAAATAAATGACTGGATTTCCATTGAGAGTAATACAATACAAAATATTAAAGAGAATAAGTTTCACAAAATACTTTCGTGTCCGTTGCTTTTGTCTGAGTCATCATCAAATTAACACAAAAACGCAGACTTTCCGCTAATCCGTAGGGAGTAAATCGAACCCTATATTGCTATAGGTATTATTAAGTAACATCTGTTCCAAAAAACTTAGTTTTTATATCTTCTTCAAAAGTCAGGGCTTTTTTTTTTAATGGAAAAAAGACAGAATTACCACCGATACGTATCGATCAGATCTCAATGCTTGCCCCCTTGCGGTTGTGCGTTGTTCGGACCGAAATTACCCCCCTAAATAAATATAACCAGGAACCATCGTGGCGCAGAGGACTTACACACTAAACTTTATTCCAATATCCGGATTGAACTTTACTCAGCCCCCACGTCGACTCTCAAAGTTCGCATTCTAGCAGTTTTTTTATCTTCCACCTTATCCTACCGTTGGCCATAACCACCATAAGGCAGTGTATCCAATAACCATTTTTCTTTTTTTTTTTTTATAAATGATGGGACCCCTACCGCCATTACTCTCTCATCTTTCTCTTTCCGCTCTCTCCTCTCGTCTACCTCTCTCTTCACGGCACCCCCAGACAAACTGGGCACAGTTCTGTGCGCCGGGTGGGCACGGGTGACCTAGTAGCAATATAGCCAAACCGTTGCGCGGGATGAAATACCGCTCAGGGACGGGCCAGGAGCGCCTACCTATGTTAGTTAAGTGCTCGCATCGTTCAAATGCCGATGCCTCTTTGACAAGCCGACTTGCGCGCTCCAGCGAACCGCAAGTCGTGACCCACTCCTGTCATCGCTCCCCAGACACCGTTGGTTTTGCTACCCTCGCCGTACAAGCTCCGTCCAGGCGATCCCGACCATCCATCCACTGATACACATTTGCGCTCGTGACTGGCCGACTAAAACAGAACGATACTTGACTCTGAAGCCGTAACTCTATGTGTTATGAGTGTACAAAGATACCACCGAAGCAGAGAATGCCTATTCTGTAATGTAACGTCATCGCCTCGCGCGCATGTTGCTACTCGCCATCCCTCGGCCTTATGCAGCATTCGCCGGCTCTGGAAGGCCCCCACATCTCAGTCCTCTTACCTTGCTGCCGGCTGCTGCTACAGATTGACGTCATAATTTTATTTTCTATGATTCGGTGGGGCTGACGTGTGTGTGGGTGTTTTGTTCCGCTGGAGCTGCCGTTTGGCGGTTTTTTGCTCCGTTTTCTTCTTCCTCGTTTTCTCTGTTCGCGGATTTTTTTTCTTCTTTTTCGCTTTTTTTTTTCTTTTTTTTTGCGCCTTATTTTCATCATTACTGTTTTTGTTAATCTTTTTAGCATCACCGTGTTCTCTTGTTTTTTCTTTTTTTTGTCAACATGTGTTCTTTCGATGTTTGAAAAAGTTTTTATTTAAAATTATTGACTTGAAAAATTTTCAAATAGGCCTTTGAAATTTTCAAATCTCGTATGTGAAAAATACATAAAAAAAAAAAATTTCGAATATGGACACGGCATCCAACTTCACTTCCGGCTTGAAAGTTTTCAAATCTCGGAGTTGTTGGAAAATATTTTCAAATCTCATCAGAGCCGTGACCGTTGAAAAGTTTTTCAAATTTTTTAAAATCCGGACTTGAAAAAGTTTTCGAACCCTGAGTTGAAAGTTTATCAAACTACTCTGACCGTTGAACATTTTTAAATTCTCAACGTTTTAAAAGTTTTCAAAATTTTCAAATCCGGATCTGCAAGAAGTTTTCCGAATCTGAATCATTCTCTGCTGCATTTTCAGTTGAATTTCTCTCGAATCTTGTTAAGTTAGGAACGTAGTTTTCGAGACTCTGAGTTGTGAAGAGAACAATTCTTCTAACTCTTATATCTGTTATAGAACTGCCGTTCAAAAAGTGGCTATAAATACAAAATCTTGTTCAGTTAAAAATATTTGGAACTAACATGTTCAAAAGTTTTTACTCTTAAACTCCTTATTAAACCTTCCTCTAAAGTGTTAAGTTTCTCAAACTTCAATAAGTAGGTATAAGAACATAATACTACGGCGAGGATGCATCGCAGCATCTTTCCCCATGACCAGTACCTGTGCCTAATTACTATCACTTAGTGCTAGTAGCAGCACTAATAGTCAATTCCCCTAACACCTCATAAGTAGTGTGTCACCCCCTCACAAACAGAGCTCGCAGGCAGCTGCCTTGCTCTCGCCAGCTCTTTTTCTGTCGGCCGCCGCTGGCGCCACAATAGCAATCCCCCCGCCCTCGGTCGGACTACGCTTGCCTCACCCAGCCCTCAGTCGCGGGTCCCTGTGCACGCCTCACCACGGGCTTTGCGCTCCCATCCGGACACACGGGGATACGCTACCGACGTGTAGCCAACCCCACCACCGCCGCCACCCGATCCGAGTGGAGAGGGGAACTCACCGCCGACGCGACCAATGCGACCCATGGAGACAGCGGAGCATGCACCGCCGCGATGGGCAGCGTGGGAGCTCCGCGCTGGGCTTCCCGGTCCGTCTGGTGCCATCGACGCTTCGCGGCCTCGCTCCCTGCCGTAACCCCTCGCGGAGCGGAGCCCTGCCTCCGTCTCGACGACCGCCTCGACTCCCTCCCTCCTCACGCACGTCGTCGTCGGCCTGGTCCCTCTCTCGGCCGTCTCGCTCCCGCTCCACGTCGACTGAGTGCCTGGTCCGGGTTGCGGCCTGTCTCTCAGCAGTCGTCGTGCGTGCTCTCTAGTGAGCCAGCCAAGCTCGCACCTCCTCTCACCGTGCCATCTCCCACGTCTGCTTGCTGCCACACGAGGAGATTTCCACGGTGGGTGCTCCGCCCATTCCACCAGCACACCGTACGGCACGAGTGCACTACGAGTACTCACGGATGGGCACTCCCATACACTGTGCCGCTCGGCCCGTGAGCTCTCGGACGTTGCACTCACCGCACCGACCCCGAGCTCGTCCACGCCGCCGCCCGGGTCAGCGGACCGGAAGCGTTGCACGACCGGCGTTCCTCCATCTGCCTCGTCACGCCAGCGCGCGCCACTCAAGCTTGCTTCGTGTCGCGGATGCGCGCTAGAATGCCATTCTCCACTCCTACGCGACACCGGTCACAAGGCCTTGCTAAATTGCTATTGTCACTCACCGGGGCTCATAGGGCTCTCTTCGAATATATCACAGTAGATTCAACATGTAATATTTTTACTGCGGACCTCTCTCCAAGTTCGCTATAGGTAAATGGCTCCCATGGAAACCGACCGCCGCACTCGTGGCGAATCACTCCACCAACAGCCAAGACCCATGCAAAATAGAGCAATTAAATACAGACCAATCTAAGGGGAGCACGCTGCTCAGGTCTAAAGCTCCTTATCATCACCATGTTCTCCCTCTACATCACCTCGATACTTCCTAATAGCTGCTTCCTTGCTTCTTGATTCCAACCGTATATCAGTTGTCCCACGTTATGAACAACGGCAATTGTTTAGAAAAAAGTACAATTGTTAGAAGGCACAGAGATGATTGGTACTAGAAATCTGTTTCAGAGCGACAAATCCATTTACTGGTGGTTCCACAAAAGCCAAACACTGTAGCTTCTAATTCGTTTGTATGAGTAGATTTCAACTCCTCTTAGCCCCCATACTCCACTAGAATAATCAAATTCCATGGATAGCCCGCTCCAAACAGACAAATTTCTTCATCCAAGCATGGCTCCATGCTTGATTGCTTTTAGATGGCACACACAGATGTTAGAGGAAATATTTTGTTCAGCCTCCATCAAAAGGCCAAGCGATCACATCGATTCTCCTCCATTTTTAGATATAATCGAAGAAAGGCTACACGCATTAAAACCATTTAACAAGGATAAAAAATATCTGCCATGCATACATTCAATATGGTTGCAAATCAAAATATTATTCTCTGTACCTTGTCAACAAAAGTGTTACTGATATATCATAACGAAAGGTAGTACAGCAATATACTTTCATATCTATGAAGCATTTTTTAACGTTCACATGCTCCCAATAAACGAACAGTAGATAACAAGGACATGAGCTGAACACTTGACTAATATAGATTGCAGTATTTGCACAATTCATGTACTGCACACATGTTGCTTCTCTGCTTTAAATTAACAAACAAACATAAACAATAGATACATATACTTTGAATTCACTATTTCAAATGAAAAGGTCATTGATTTACAAAAGCAGGCTTACACATAACAAGATATATATTTCATATTTAAACTTTTTCCATTCCAAAATTGTTCAGTCTATGGGGCTAGAAGTTCGTTGCTACTAAACTTGAATGCAAAGAAGTGTTCTGCTGCATTATATCGTTCGGGATCATCAAGCACCAAAGTTCTTACAATTTTCCTCAGATACTTAATCATCCTCAAAGTTACTGTTGAGGACTTGCATCATATATTTTTTTGATCTATATGTTTCTAGATCTCCGTGAGCATCATAAGCCGCTTGCAGCTACCTCCTTCATATCCGCGTTCCTTCAATCTTGTCAAAATCTAAACAATCCATGCCAACCTACCAATTTCTTTCTAAGATCAAGACATCTTCTTCAATCTGCACATATCCTTAGGTCAACAATGCACCTCCCAACTATTTCGCTCGATCATATGCCTTTTTGGAACTCAATGATGAGGCTGTAGTTCTCTGTCGCTATATTGTTGGCTTTCTGCGGGATAAGCTCTACGCAACACAAACTCCAAAAACTATACACGTCACTACTTCTGTGTTAAGTTGACCAGTCATATAGAAGGAACTGGCGTCTATGTACCCCTGCCGCCCTGGCCCACAACCATGGTGAATTCTTTGTCTGCGGTAAGAGCTTAGATTTTCAAAGTCTGAGATCTGGGCAAAAACTTGTCAGTTAGAAGTATGTTAGCTGGGCTTAATATCACCATGCCATTATGGTATGGGACTTATGGACGAGTGCATGTACCTTCAGGACCTTCTGCAGATCAACTGCAGATATCTAGCGTAGGTCTATGAGAGATGAACAAGACGGATTGGCATTCACAGTGGAGAATGTCTTTTAAGGACTGCCTTAGCAGCAAACTCGCTACACTAACATGGGAACATCCACCTCAAGGCAGCAACCCAAAAGCCTGATAATGTTATTGTGCATCCTTTGTGACTGTATAATAACTTCGTTTGTTGAAATCGCTCTTTTCGAGCTTATTTTTACCTTCAATGCAGTCTTCACAGCCACCAACGTATCTATCTTTAAGTTTCCCTTTGCTATACCTTACAAATCCTCCTTCACAATAACATCTGAATTGTTTTTCGGATTTTCTTAAGCTCACTTGCGAGAAAATCATGATATTGATCCCAATTTCTTGTATACTGAGCCCCATCTTCTTGAATATTCGTTCATTTTTCTTCTTTTGAACGATCATTAGTGTTGAAAAGAACACAACAATTCAGGAAGCGATAATCCTAAAGTGATGCTACAAAGCATCACAAAGTCATGTAGCCAACGAATGAATTGAGATTTCCATTGATAATCTAAGAGAAGCAAATGTTCACTTTGATGAATGTTTATCTTAAACGCATGTATACGTTAACATATGCATGTACGAACATCATGTTCAGCTCAACAATTATTTTCACATGAGTTGTTATTCGTATCATTTTGCCACAACATATGTAGCTAGCTAGGGGATAATATATTACCTCTCCAAGATATGAGAACCTCATATGCGAAAACCTCAAAATCGTTGGCCCCTATCATGTCCTAGTTTTGGAGTTCTAATTTTGCCACACTATAAAAGTTCTTGCTCCGAGTTTTATTCTAAACATTTCAATTTCCCGATTGCCTGTTTGTCAAGAGTTTTATAGAGATCATTCCAACGCCTCTGGATTTTCTACATGATTTTTATCTACTTCCTCTCTTTTAAATTTTCTCTTTTTCCTTTATTCATGTCCCTTTCTTTGTCCCCATGTTAGGGAACTTAATGAAGAGTTTTGAGGCACATTAAACAATTGTTCTCTACAAGTTTCATAGGGCTATTTTCATCTTTCAGAGTGAAGTTGCAGAGATGGTTACCTAAAACATTGTACTCGGTGTATCATCTAAAGCCCTAATTATTTTTAAATACATTTTCTAGATTCCCCAACTTGTGGGTATCATAATATATTCCACAAATGAGGCTCCAATCCGCAATGCACGTGACGTGCACACCCCACAATGCCTCCTACGGTTTAGTGAGACTCAATGCAGTCACACAGAAAAAATAAAATAAAGGCTATTTCTCCTCTCTACTGTAAATTTTTTTTAAAAATATTTTTTTTTTATTTTTTATTCTTTTCTCTTCTCTACCTAAAGTGAAATATGTTTTTAAATTTTATTTTTTCTATATGTGACTAACATTAATGAGTCGTTTACTAACACGTAGCCACATGAGGCACGCCACGTTGGCACAGTTGGAATGGGCGTTGCAGCACCTTTGGACCTACTTATGGACACCTAAGATAAAGTTTCAGGGACCAAAGAAAATACATCTTTGCGCAGGTCAAGAGGACTTTGGACTAACACCACCCACGACCACAAGTATAAGAATGCGCCCCAATACTTAAACTTTCATATTAAAACTATTACCCATTTTCATTGAATCTTTTGAGCCTCTTCGTAAACATCTTCAAATTAAATCAATAACTTAGAGAAAGTAGTTTGGTGAATTCCCATGTGTACACTAGGTAGAGTTTTCCTTGTTTCACTTCTACACTAAGTTAGTCCATGCATGTCTACACTTGCACCATTTTAATTTTGCACTACGGTTTGTGTCACTGAATTGTGGGAAATCTTGGGAAAAGCATGAGGGAATTCATGACACTTTCATTGAAGTTAGATCATTTTATGAAATTTCTATTTGTTGTTGCATGATGTTATGATGGTGGTGGTGAAGGGAAAGCATATCCATGAACAAGTTAAGGATACATGAGAAATAAGTTATATTTTGTGATGCGAATGCAATTTACTTAAAAAAGTATCTCGAAGGCAGATTACCAACGGCAAGTCGTGCTGAAAGGAAATTTGTGGCTGCCACTCCTGTTTCGTTTGGACCACGCCACTTGCTGTACCTATGTGGCAGCTGCACTCATAATCTCCTGGGGTGTTTCCTGCAGACACCGTAGCAAGGTATACTTATCCCTGGGGGCGTGACACTCATCGATGTCTGCAAGATTTATTCGAATGTAAGAGTTAATTTTGGTCTAGAGGCATTAGAGATTGCATAATATATATTATATATATATATAAAGGATCTTTCTATACTTAAAAGATAACCGACTACCTTTTTCGATATATGCAATGGGTAATTATCTTTATTAATTTGTTGACTCTCCGTCTTTTACAGAATATTTATTCAAAACGGAGAAAATACGCGGGATCAAAGTACCTTAGAACGTACTTTAGTTGAAAGATCAATAGTAATCCTAATCTTTTCACTTGTACTTAACCGAGTATCCGAATAAATATTTATATTCTAAGTTTTTAAAAAAGTTTGACTACGTATATATATTAAAAATTGAAGGTAGGTATAGTTCCCTTGCATCCTCTGTCCGGGACTATCGTCGTAGGGGTTACCCTCGTTAACCATTGCTAGCACTCTGCAATCAGTAACCGGGGCCGTTGGTAGGAGTTGGACACACTCGCTGTTGGCGCTCACGCAGCATACCAGCCGCGTATTCTTCGTCGTCGGCACCTAACGGCGCAAGGCCATGACGCCGCGGAGGAGGCGTTGCCGGTCGCGGTCGCGGATGGCCCAGTCCAGCCAACCGGACATCCTCCGGTTCAGCTTCATCTGAGATCGGACCTCGGAACGGGTACTCGTTCTTGTCGACGAGGAAGGCGTCAGTCGCAGGGGCTGAAGTCCACCTGGATCACCGCGCGGGCCATTGCTGGGAAGGTGACGGACGTTGTCGGTGGCTCCGGCGGGGATGTCGAGTAGGGCAAGGCAGCGATTGCCGGCGCACTTTTTGCCGTCCATGGCGCTCCCCGAGTCGCTGCAGTTAGGTGACGCAGCCGGTGGAGTAGAGGCTACTGTAGATGCCTCTGCCGCCGCTGTCCCGTTCTGTGTCCACGCCACGGTGTTGCTGCCCAGGACGGACGAACACGTTGCGGCTCGTCGGAGATGCGGATACAACGCCGTTTTGTTGAGCTCTACGTCCGCCGTAGAAATCCGGTGACGTTGCCGGCGGGTTGTAGCACTGGTACGCCCACGGGCAGCATCACCCTTCACCTCCGGCGGCGGGTCCACCAGCAGCCTCTGCACTCGGATGGTGTCGTTGGCGGCGGCGCAGGGTGGGCACCAAGTCGCCGTCGTCGCCGTTGCTTGTGTTGCAGGCGATCTCAAGCCCTCGCTGCGGAAGCAGCCGCCGCCGATGCCGAACGGTGTAGGGATGTCGACGTCGCCGCACCTAGCCTGGCAGCCGGCTGACCGGCCGAAGACGATGATTCGGCGGCGGAAGACAACAAGCAGCAGGCAGCCAGCAGCCATGATGATGCCATCCGATCGAGTTAAAAATATTAATGTTAAAATAAAAGACTACGATGTTACTGTGAGGTGAGAGGGAATATGGTTAGGGCAAAGGTAGGAGAACGATTAATAATACTACTAGATGATTAATTGGATCAGCCGTACTACTTCAAACCTTTTGTATTGGGACAAATTTTGACTGACTTTGTTCCTTATATTTGGGACAGTGGGAGCAGGAGTACAACATCCCTGCAAAACTAAAGAACAGAAAAACATATGTAGAACCCACA
>CM020187.1:507815-519756 GCA_009805545.1 Oryza longistaminata | reverse complement strand
TGTGTTGTTGGGGATCTGTGATGTTTGAGATGAGATCTGTGATGTTATATTGGGGGGGTGATGTATCTGTGACTGGAATATATCTGTAATGTATCTGTGTTTCAGAGGGCATGGCTAGCAAATCCTGAGGCTAGCCAATATTTAGCATTTATTTTTTTTCTGGAATTAACTCATCAGTGACAGGTCGGAACAAAAATCCGTCAAAGATAACCTAACCTGTGACGGACTAGCAAATAAAGGCCCGTCAGAGGTGACCTACCTGTGACGGGCCTTTACTTTTGGGGCCGTCACAGGTAGATCACCTGTGACAGCTTCTAACTACGGAGACCTCAACCTCTGACGGCCTTTATTTAAAGAGCCGTCAGAGATGAGTCAACTGTGACGGGTCCTAACTCGCCCTAGGCTAGCGGACACCAACACCTTTGACGGCCTTCTAGTAACTTGCCCGTCAGAGGTGGGTGTCACCTGTGACGGCCGTCCACCCGTCAAAGGTGAGTGGACTCACCAGTTACCACTGATCACTGACCATGCGCGAAGCCGTCAAAGATGAGGGTTTGGGCCCGTCACAGGTGACCTTGGCCAGTGTAGTGTACCAACCAAGGTGTCCCCTCAAATGCAACTTTTTTCTCATTTTAAGGAAAACAAAATGCGGTTGGGCCTCAACAAGCAAAGTGAGTCTTAGAAGGCTGGCCCATCTGTTGGTCGAACCATTGGTTTAGGATAGCCCGGGATGATCCTCGAAGCAAACCAATTCAGTGAGGGTGATGGTTCTGGTTCAATCGTCCGGGCGTTTTGTTTTTCTTTATTACTGCTGCATGCTTCTCTACTCAATTTCGACGAGAGCATATTATTTCCATCAGACTCAGTCACTCAGATGTGCGAGTAGAAACATTTCCACATTATATTCTAACACCCTCCACAGCTGTTGCTTGCCTTGCTTCCTTTTTTTTAAGTTTGCATTCGTTGAGAACTTTACTTCTCCACACGCAAAACATAGCAATCTAGCGTATGATTAATTAAGCAATAAACTTGAAAAATACATTAATATGATTTTAAAAAATATCGTTTAGTAGTTTTAGAAACGTGTGTAACTGTGTATAGGAAAAGAGGGACTAAGATGTTAGAAAAGTGGAGAAAACACACTGAGTCTCAAACCAGCCCACGTATCACCCAACATAACAGCCCATTCGACCGGCCTATGTTCGTGGCATTGTCCTTTATAATGTAAAACTTGATTCAAATGAAATGAAATGAAATCATCAATGTGATAATTAAATCATTCATTTCCTTGATCAATGTGTTAATGCTGAAAATCAGAAAGACTGATTATTCCCTGAATTTTAATAGATACTGACAACCCAGTATACGTGTATGCGATACTATTGGTTAATCGATCGATCTGCAAACATGAAAAATACACACATCTTCTAGCTACCCTTATTAGTGAAAGTGAAATCATCCCTCGAGAGGATATCCTCTCGTTTCGTGCATGCTACCTAAATAGTCACTAAAAAATATAAAAAAATTAGCAATATAGATTAATATGAAATATATCACTCTACAAACATGCAAGTTTAAATTCAACTTCTACAAGTTATAACAAAAATAACAAATATAGTTGTGAATATGCGATAACTATTTTCAGTTTAATTTGTTATTTTTGTTACAACTTGTAGAAGTTGAATTTGGTCTTGCATGTTTGTGGAGTGATATATTTCATATTAATCTATGTTGTCAAATTTTTTTCAAATTTTTTGATAACTATTTAGATGACATGCAAACAACGAGGGGATATCCTCTCGAGGGATGAAAATCCACATCCTGTTATTGATAAATGTGGTGATGGCAGTGAACCATTGTCTTCTTTTAAAGAGGGGTCAATTGCATATTTGCCACTGGATTGAACAGGTATTGTGGATCTACCACTAAAAAACTGTAATTGCAAATTTGCCATTAAAAACAGTTTGAACCCCGCATAACTGCCACTAGACTTACAGCTTAGACTAACACCGTTATATGGCTGGTTTTCATGAAAATTAGGACAAGAATGCCCCTGCCCATGAAATTGTAATATTGACAGCGTTTTGGCATCAATAAAACACCATTTGAGACAACAAGCAAAAACATAGTCAACTAGCATCATTCTGGCATGAACACAATAACATAATCAAACTAATTGACAATAGTTGAGGTTCACATCATATGATTCATCCTCACATCCAAAAGATAACTACATCTGATTAATTCAACCAACTAAGTTAGAGGTTTACATCATTTGATTCATCCTCACATCCAAAAGACAACTACATCTGATAGCAGTGTTCTACATCATATCAATTTGGTAGGACAACCGCATCAAATGGATGTCGCAACAGAACCTTTGGATGCCGCAACAGAACCTTTCTTCTCCTTCCCCTTCCCTCTTGCTCTTGGTGGTCTTGTTGACACATCATTTGCATTGCCGCTGCAAAAACGATTGTATAAGTCAGTACCTAAATCTGAATACAAGATACAAATAGATTGCAAATGAGGATGGAAGTAACTAGTAAGAAATACTAATTACATGGATGATCCAGTAGTAAATTTTTCTTTGACCTAGGTGCTACACTAGGAGTATTGCTTCCTTGATCTGAGGACGGTGTTGATGAAGACGGCCCTTTCCTGTACAAAATCTGGAGTGAGCAGCCAATTTACAAATGAAAGGGAAAAAAAATGGATGACAAGTACCTTTTGCTAGCTATAGGTCCTCCCTGACATGTCTTTGCAAAGTGGCCTTTGTCACCACATGCAGGGCATGTCCTCTTCTTTCTACAGCCAGGTTCATCTGAAGCTTTAATCCTATGTGTCCTAGGCCTTCCAGGCTTTCTCCTCAACTTTGGCCTTATCAATACACTACAAGAGATCTTATGATAGGTGACGCTTCATCTACGTCACAAACATTGAATTTTACGTCATGTTATGTAATCTGTGACGCTCGCATGACGAAAATTCATTCGTCACCTATCATGCGTCTCTAATGGCGTTCTATGACGAAATTTTTTTTTTGTCATTAATCTAGTGACGATCCTTCTGTCGTCATAGAGTTATTACGTCCATTTTCGTCACCATCAAGCCCAAAAATCGTCATGAAATTCCATATGGCCTGTTAAGGCCCATGTAGTGAGCAACCTGTTTTTGGGCTAGGCCTTGTTAAAGCCCATGTAGTGAGAAACCTATTAATAGGCCAGTCCTACCGTAAGTCCAATTAGATTTTAATAAATTCAGCCCTATTCATCTATACTGAATTAAGTATTAAACGGGCCATACATATTCAAAAGGCCCAATAGGCCCAAGCATTGCAACGAAAATGCATCTGGGCCATGCACTGATGCACACTCAAGAAGCCCATATATCAAACAAATTTAGCCCAGTTAAAATCCGATACAAAACCCAATTAGCATCTGATAGCCCAATTAACATTATTCAGCCCACAAGCACCAGCTCACATTTCAGCCTGTCCTAACATAGTCACAATCTCAGATTCACTTACCAAAGCAAATAATATGTTTGCTGACCAACACAGGTTCAGTTACATCCAAACAACCAAAACATGTTTAGTTACATCGTAGGTTAATTTATTACTGACCACCAATTCAATACATCACTAGCCACTATTCACTTACCGAAATAACCAAGCAAATCTAGCCATAAGACGCATGTCCAAATAGTCGTTCATACATTGACCAAAACAAAGTAATCCAAATCACACCGAGTCTTTTGTTGAGATCGAACATTCTCACACTTAAGTTTGTCTTTTCACACACTTCATACCGAAAGACAAACAATAGCAAGACACAAGTAAAAAAAGACAAACATACACAATATTAGTAAGACAAGCAGTAATTTACTTCTACCACACTTTGCTCTCTATCTTGAACACACTAATATTCGAGAGGTACCACAAGTGTACAGAAGACAACCATACACTATTTTATTGCCACAACCTTACACAAGTACCAGAGCAACATGTAGCCAAGAACATGTAAGCATGTATTCATCTCTTATGTATCAGCCATACATAACACTAGGACTTTTAGGCGTGCTTCGGCGGCGCCCTACCGTTAATTAAGAGCTATTTAGCTTATGGGCACTTATGAGAAATATTGGATAATGGTATAGTAATCAAAGCAAAGTAATTTTATGATTACAAAGGAAGCACAAATCACATGACCTAGAGATTGTAGATCATAAAATTAAGTACAATAGAACTAAGCATGCTCAAGTAAAGATACATCGAAGATAGTTTGAGCTAGCACAATATAAGATACGAAACATAGGAGGGTACATTTATTGATTCCTTGCAAGTTTTACAGAACCACACGGTTTCTTATGGAGATAGATGAAATTATTGACGTTGACTAAGCTTGGACGGTGATTTACCATCAACGGCCATGGCCTTGATGTCTTTTTGAACGAATGCTACGGCCTTGATGTTTTTTTGAACGAATGCCATGGCCTTGATGTTGACCATGCGGCATGGCTGGTGATCCACTTTTTTCTGGACCATATGTCCCACTTCCCACCGTGCCTGAGGTGTATCTGTTACAATGACATTAACAGGCTCATAAAAAAAATATTCAGAACTAAAAACCGAAGAAGACATACTCATCATTTTTATTGACCATTGCTTATATGAAATTATGACAACTTTAAACAACATTTACAAGTACTTAATGATTTCAACTGAAAAAGTCATCAATAACAAAGTGGTATAACTCATCAAGATCTATATCTTTTATTTGGGTTATTTCTTCATTCGATAAAGTGATTTGTAAAATTGTTCACAAAATGTACATATCTCTCTTATAGTTTATAAATTTCATATATGTAAATTTCATATATGTACATATCTCTCTTAAATGTACATATATGTAAATTTTGTGAACAATGTTACTATTACTTTGTCGGATAAAGAAATGATCAAAATAAAAGTTATATATATTGATGAGTTATACAACTTTGATGTTGATGACTTTTTCAGTTAAAATCATTTAGTATTTGAAAATGTTGTTTGAAGTTGTCATAATATAAAATTCAAATTCAAATAATTGAAACAAAGTCATATAGCAAAATGATCAAAACAAAAGTTGTAGATATTGATGAGTTATACAACTTTGTTGTTGATGACCTTTTCAGTTGAAATCATTTAGTATTTGAAAATGTTGTTTCAAGTTGTCATAATTTGAAATTCAAATTTTATATAGGTCAATCAAACTCAGATGGAGAAATAACCAAAATAAAATGTGTAGATCTCAATAAGTTATACAACTTTGTTTTTGATAACTTTTTCACATAAGTTTATTTAGTATGATAAAATTCGATTCAAAGTTTTAATATTTTGAAATTAATTGAAAGGAGGGAGGCAAAATAGACTTCTCGGCTAGGAATAAGCAAAATAGGCTGGCCCGTAACAGGCCTTGTTTCATTCCATCTCTGTTTTTTTTATTTTATTGTACCGTTGTGAAGTAAGACACCAAAATCATACTAAATGAACTTATGTGAAAAAGTTGTTACAAACAAAGTTGTATAACTTATTGAGATCTACCAATTTTATTTTGGTTATTTCTCCATCTGAGTTTGATTGACCTATATAATATTTGAATTTTAAATTATGACAACTTTAAACAACATTTTCAAATACTAAATGATTTCAACTGAATAAGTCATCAACAACAAAGTTGTATAACTCATCAATATCTACAACTTTTGTTTTTAAATATGTTTGACCGTTCGTCTTATTCAAAAACTTTTGTAGATATTATTCAAAAACTTGAGTAGTAGTAGTATATTTAACAATGAATCAAATGATAGGAAAAGAATTAATAATTACTTAAATTTTTTGAATAAGACAAACGATAAAACATGTTTTAAAAAGTCAACGGCGTCAAATATTTAGGGACGGAAGGAGTACTAGTAAAGGCCCAGATTTATGGCTGTAATTATCTCCAAGCATCCTTCCCCACCGAGACGATGGGCACGTCGCCCTCCTCGGAAGTGCTTGACGCACCACCGGCCCCCAAGACTCTGAGCCTTCATCTGCTGCACGCAAGCGGCCTCCACGGCCCTCAGGTTCGGCCGATCAACGAGGAGAGCCAAATTTATGATTTTACCCTCCCACACCTTATTTTAGTGGGCAAGTTTACCCCTCCTTAATTTACTACCACTAATTAAACTGGTAGTATGAAAAAAATATGATCCCTTAGATGAGAAAAGATGAAGGGGCTTGAGATAAACTTCTACTACCAGTAAAAAACACCATAGTGTGATTCTTCCTGTAGAATGCAAGGGCGGTCTTACTGCCGTTGTGTGGTCGAATAGACTAGAGGGTGAACTGCGGTGTTTTAGCAGTCAGACCCAGCCTCAAGTCCGAGTCCAATTAAGAGAGTCCTCATGTTTCCTTACTTGGGCTCGAGGTTTACTGAGTCCTAATTGATCTCTAATGCAAATAGGACATGGAGATGGCCCTCGGAAGGCAAGACCAACCCCTTTATAAGGGCTATGGCTGATTCGATTCTAACCCCTGACCACACCCTCTACACAATTAATTGAATCGTTCTTTTGCTTTTACTTTTCAGCCATATTTTCTACTTTATCGTAGTTTCATCTACCTTTGTTGATTTGCACCATAAATATTTTGCCTTCACTGCGACAGCGCAATACACTTTGTAGGTGTTATGGTCCAATGCCCATGGACAGTAGGCTTGTTCCCTAAATCTTCCTATTCACCCATGAAAGGGTGTCTACCTCGAAATCGATCAATATCAGCCTAGAGGCTGTTTTGATTTCTAAATCGCCTCCGATAACCGGTTTTGATCTTTCTAAACCCATCTTGGTCAAGAGATTTTCTAAATCGAGATAGTTGGTAACTTCGTTAACACCACAAATCTTTAGTTGAGTCTCGTGTTAGTTGGAAAAGGGGGCCAACACGAGGTTTGCATTTTGTCAGGGATTGTTCTTTCACTGTATTGAGAAATGACATGTTTATTTTTTGAGAAGTTTCATGGCAATAGTAAAACTTGTCTTATTTTTGTAAATTTTTTTTTTATAGACATGTGCTTTGCATTGCTTTGAGAAATGAATTGTTTTGTGAAAGGTTGCATATTTTGTTTAGGGAAAATACTGTAGGAGAGCATTCTACAGTGCATAAATATATTTAAAAGAAACAATATTAACACTGTACAATAAAGATATGTTACAAACTTTGCAGCCATTGTTGCATTTGGGGTATTGAACTATATATCTTTTGCTCTATAGATAACCATGGCAAATTCCTTTTTGAAAAGATCCAAGCAAACTTGGAAGTAAGGAGAGTTGTTTCTGAAAACGGTAAATCTAATTGGAGAGGCCTCTCCAATTAGTCTTATCCAGAGACACTCACGTGCTAGTACTTACTCCATTGAGCAAGTAGGGGAAATATTCCTATCATCTATGCTTCAAATAAAATTTTCTCTTAAATTACTCATCCTATTTACAATCCGATTACACCGTTGTATTCGTAATAATTAAATCTTTACATCAAGATCTCATATGATTATATTTCGATGAAAAATCACAAATTACTTTTATAATATGTCTAAATTACTTTTAGATTTCACTAAGTTATTTCTTAGACATATAAAAGTAAATTCAGTAAAGCCTAAAAGTAATTTACATATATTATAGAAGTAACTTATAACAAAAAAAAATGTAACTTTAATTCATGCCTTTTTTCATTGAACATTCATAATGCTATGAGATGATTTCTTTTATTATTTTTTTAGTTAATTCCATAATTTGTGCTGATTAATTTAATTTCTAGATAGAGTCATGTTTTTATCTCTACAACGGATTTACTTCAAATGACATGCCAAAGTTACCTTCGTTTTAGTTTTGTTCTAAGTTACTTCTATAATATATGTAAATTACTTTTAGGTTTTACTGAATTTACTTTTATATATCTAAGAAGTAACTTAGTGAAATCTAAAAGTAATTTAGATATATCATAAAAGTAATTTGTGATTTTTTATCAAAATATAATCATGTGAGATCTTGTTGTAAACATTTAATTGTTACGAACACAACGGTGCAATCGGATCGTAGATCAGATGAGTAGTTTAAGAGAAAATTGTATTTAAAGTATAGGTGGATGGTGTCTCTTATAGATGGAGTGGTAGCTGTGTAGTTACGTCCTTCTTAAAATCTTGTTGTTTCTTGTGTTCCAAATGCTCCTAGCCATATTTTTTACTGTGAGAACCATAATCGCGAAAAAATCATGGAGCCGCCAATGACTATGAGAGCAGTAACGTTGACCAAGACCAAAGCAAACAACCAATGTTAGACGTGTAGTAGCTGTATCCATAATTTACCTCAATTTTAGTATCAAAGCCATGCTTCCTAGAATAACCTGGATAGAAAAATCTATACAACTCCCTAGCAAAAAATCTTAAGTACTGAAAGGTTGAAAACAAAATCTTGATCGATGCATATATTGCCAAAAGGTACAAATAAAAAAAAAAGAGAAATATCAAACCAAAAACAGAGAATGTTAGCTCTTGTACCGATTTGCCAGATCTAAATTATTATTTATTTTTTGTAGGTCCAACCCACAGGGAGGCGACAGGGACTTAACTGCAATAGGACGAACAGATCATTGCACATGCAGAAACGAAAACAAAATAATACAGCTCAACAATACATGATCACTGTGTTGTGCACGTCAGTCTGACGCCTCAATCCTTCCCGTGCACACAAAATTTCTTATCCTCCCCTCTCCATCTCTCCCTGCCTCCCTCCTGCTCAGCTACTACTACTAGTAGCTATGCTGCCATGGAATCGAGCTGCTCCGTACAGCTAATTCTTCACCATCAACCTACTCCATCCTCTCTGCTCACTCTGAATTCTCAAGGTGTAGTTCTCATCAGGTAGATGGCCATGGAAGCAGCAGATGAGGAGAGGGCGCCTCTGCTTCAACCTCAACCTCAACCTCCACGGGTATCTAACCTACCTACCATTGCTTCTTGACTTTTGCATGCATATCATTGGAACAAAGTCGAACAATCCACCAAGATTCTTTGCTTCAAGTTTCAGCTTCTGCAGCTCATGGTTTGGATGATTTTTCTGCAGGGGGATGCAGATTCAGAGTATACAGGTGATGGATCGGTGGACATCAACAACCAGCCTGCTCTCAAGCGCAGCACGGGGAATTGGAGAGCATGCTTCATGATCCTAGGTACCAAGAATAATTAGCAACAGCAATTCAATTCAAATCGCTGATCTTCCATATATCTGTTTCTCACAACCTTTTGAACTCAAATTGCAAACTGAAGTTAATCAATGAACCTAACCAGGTGTCGAATTCAGTGAGAATTTGGCTTACTATGGGATCTCCAAGAACCTGGTGACCTACCTCACCAAGGTGCTCCATGAGAGCAAAGTGAACGCCGCGAGGAATTCCTCTGCTTGGTCGGGCGCCTGTTACCTCACGCCACTCTTCGGAGCTTTCTTGGCTGACACATATTGGGGGAAATACCGGACTGTTCTTACTTTTCTCCCGGTTTACATCCTGGTAAGGATTGAATTCTCTGATGCAGAGGCTGGACTGAATTCCATTATCCATCCCAAAAATAACTCTGCACTGTATTGAGATTTGAGAATTGAACTGTTTGTTTTTTCCCTGAATTTTTTATATATAGACATGTTGTTTTCGTTTTGTCAGGAGTTGTTTTTTCTTTCACTGTATTGAGAATTGACCTGCTTACTTTTTGAGAATTTTTATGGCGTTTGCATTCCAAAATTGGTAAAAACTTCTCTTACTTCAGTGAATTTTTAATAGACATGTGCTTTGCATTGCCCTTGAGAAATGGATATTGTTTTGTGCGAGATTTCTGAAACGTCGCATATTCTGTCAGGGATTGCTTACTCTAATGGCGTCGACGTCACTCCCATCCAGCATGACGTCCTCCGACGCCGGTCACCAGCTTCACAGCGTCGCCGTCTACCTCGGGCTGTACCTCGTCGCCTTCGGGAACGGCGGCGTGAAGCCGTGCACGTCGGCGTTCGGGGCGGACCAGTTCGACGGCGGCGACGCGGCGGAGCTGAGGAGGAAGGGGTCCTTCTTCAACTGGTACACCTTCATGATCAACAGCGGGTCGCTCCTGGCGTCCACGGTGCTGGTCTGGCTGCAGGACAATGTGGGCTGGGGGATCAGCTTCGTGATCGTCGTCGTGGTCATGGCCTTCTTCCTCGCCGTCTTCTTCGCCGGCTCGAGGGTTTACAGGTACAGGCCGGTCAGGGGGAGCCCACTCACCGGTGTCTGCCAGGTGGTGGTCGCCGCCGTCAGGAAATGGCATTTGGAGTTGCCGGATGATAGCTCGCTTCTGTATGAGGCTCAAGTCGCAGATCACCGGATTAAGCATACTGATCAATTCAGGTATTCCTTTGTTTTATTATTGGTCAAAATATGATTTATTTGAGCATCAACGTGTGATGGATTTGAGTCAAAAGTCTCGAAATAATTAAATAGAAATTATAGCCTGCTCATATTTCTTTATCGGCTTAAATTTTTTGATATAATTGGTTACTGGGTACATTTACAGTACTGCTAATACTCCCTCCGTTTCAAAATGTTTGACACCGTTGACTTTTTAGCACGTGTTTCACCGTTCGTCTTATTCAAAAAAAATTGTGAAATATATAAAACTATATGTGTACATGAAAGTATATTTAACAATGAATCAAATAATTATTAATTCTTTTGCTATCATTTGATTCAGTGTTAAATATACTTTTATGCATACGTATAGTTTTACCTATTTAGTCCTCTCCTTCCTCTCTCTCTCACTCTTTCTCTTCCTCTCCCTCTCTTTCTCTTCTCTCTCGGCGCGTGGGCGGCGTGCGCGTGCCGGCGGCTGGCGGCGCCGCGTCGTCCCCGTCGCTCGGGCGCCGCCTCACGCGGGGCACCGGACCCGACTATCGACGACGAGTGGGGCGGCCGACGACCAACGAGTGGGGCGACGACGACCGACGACGCGGGTGGTGGCGGCGGCGCCGACCCCGACGACGAACAGACGAGGGGGGCGCGCGGCCCTCGTCCCGCCCGGTCCGGCGAGCGGCGGGCCTCGTAACCGCCGGATCCGGAAGGCGGGAGTGGGCGGCGGGAGCGGGGGGCGGCCGGCAGGCGGAGCGGGGGAGCCGGTATGGCGGCACGGCGGATCCGGCTCGGGCGCGGCGACGACGACCTCCCCGCGGCCGACGAAACGACGGCGGCGGGCGGCGGGCGGCAAGGTCGGGCGCGTGCGGATCCGGCGCGGTGGCGAGCGGCGGGCGGCGGCTCGGGCTGCGGTGACGAAACGAACCTCCCACGCGATGACGACCTCGGCGACGACGGACGGCGCAGGGGTGGCCGGCGAGGTCGGGCGCGGCGGATCCGGCGCGGCTGGCGAGCGGCGGCGTGGCGGAGCTGGGTATATAACGCCCTGACTCTTGCCTCTATAATTATGCTCTGCCTATTTAACCTAGAAATAGTAGCACAATATTGATCTTAATTAGTTATCTTAAGCTTCTGAGGTTAAATAGACAATGATTATTTCAGCAACAACTTGAGCATTAGACACAAATTTGCATTGAAACAAACTTGAAAGATCGTTCACAATCCTAAAATATTTTAGTATGTCTACTTAACACCCATATAGTGTACAGTTTGGTTTTGTCATTGGAGGTGCTTACTAGATAGTTAGGGTGCACAACTGCTCTTTCCATCACTAGGGAGAAGGAATTTCACACTCTGTTTATAGCCTATACCACTTCTCTTTGCCTGGCTGCCTTTTGATGCCACATTTTGATCAAGTTCTTTTCCTGGGGAACTCACACAGTTGTCTTCACATAATGGCAAGTTGCCCATGTGTTCTCCTTAATATTATGTGAC
>CM020187.1:494319-507790 GCA_009805545.1 Oryza longistaminata | reverse complement strand
AGAGTGAGGAGAATGGGAAAATATCGGGGGGAGAGAGAGAAGAGGTGGAGAGATGAAAAATTACGGAGTGGTGAGGAGGGAAAATTTTCATTTGAAATTTCGAATCGATTTTAATGGCACTAAATCAACTCGTATGAAAAAGTTGTCAAAAACAAAGTTGTACAACTTATTGAGGTCTACCAATTTTCTTTTGGTTATTTCTCCATCTGAGTTTGATTGAATTATATAAAATTTGAATTTTAAAATATAAGAAATTCAAATAATTTTTCTAGTAAATGATTTCAAATGGGAAAGTTGTCAACAACAAAGTTGTATAACTTATCAAAGATCTACAACTTTTGTTTTGTTCATTTTTTATATAACTTTGTTTGAACTGTATGAATTTGAATTTCAAATTATGACAACTTCAAACAACATTTACATGTACTAAATGATTTCAACTGAAAAAATCATCAATAACAAAGTGGTATAACTCATCAAGATCTATATCTTTTATTTGGATTATTTCTTCATCCGATAAAGTGATTTGTAATATCGTTCACAAAATGTACATATCTCTTATATAGTTTATAAACTATAAGAGATATATGTAAATTTTGTGAACAATGTTACTATTGCTTTGTCGGATGAAGAAATGACCAAAATAAAAGTTCTAGATATTGACGAGCTATGCAACTTTGATGTTGATGACTTTTTCAGTTAAAATCATTTAGTATTTGAAAATGTTGTTTGAAGTTGTCATAATTTGAAATTGAAATTCAAATTATTGAAACAAAGTCATATAGCAAAATGATCAAAAACAAAAGTTGTAGATATTAATAATTTATACAACTTTGTTGTTGATGACATTTTCAGTTGAAATCATTTAGTATTTAAAAATGTTGTTTCAAGTTGTCATAATTTGAAATTCAAATTGTATATAGGTCAATCAAACTCAGATGGAGAAATAACCAAAATAAAATATGTAGATCTCAATAAGTTATACAACTTTGTTTTTGACAACTTTTTCACATAAGTTTATTTATTATGATAAAATTCGTTTCAATGTTTTAATATTTTGAAATTAATTGAAAGGAGGGAGGCAAAATGGACTTCTTGGTGAGGGAAGAGCAAAATAGGCTGGCCCATAACAGGCCTTGTTTCATTCCATCTCTGTTTAAACTTTTTTTTCTTTTTATTTTCTTGTACCATTGTGAAGTAACACACAAAAATCATACTAAATGAACTTACGTGAAAAAGTTGTCAAAAACAAAGTTGTATAACTTATTGATATCTACCAATTTTATTTTGGTTATTTCTCCATCTGAGTTTGATTGACCTATATAATATTTGAATTTCAAATTATGACAACTTCAAACAACATTTTCAAATACTAAATGATTTCAACTATAAAAGTCATCAACAACAAAGTTGTATAACTCATCAATATCTACAACTTTTGTTTTTAAATATGTTTGATTGTTCATCTTATTCAAAAACTTTTGTAGATATTATTCAAAAGCTTGAGTAGTAGTATATTTAACAATGAATCAAATGATAGGAAAAGAATTAATATTACTTAAATTTTTTTAATAAGATAAACGGTCAAACAAGTTTTAAAAAGTCAACGGCGTCAAATATTTAGGGACGGAGGGAGTACTAGGAAAGGCCCAGATCTATGGCTGTAATTATCTCCAAGCATCCTTCCCCATGGAGACGATGGGCACGTCGCCCTCCTCGGAGGTGCTTGACGCACCACCGGCCCCCAAAACTCCGAGCCTTCATCTGCTGCACGCAAGCGGCCTCCACGGCCCTCAGGTTTGGCCGATCTACAAGGAGAGCCAAATTTATGATTTTACCCTCACACACCTTATTTTAGGGGGCAAGTTTACCCCTCCTTAATTTACTACCACTAATTAAACTGGTAGTATGAAAAAATATAATCCCTTGGATGAGAAAAGATGAAGGGCTGAGATAAACTTCTACTACCAGTAAAGAGCACCATAGTGTGATTCTTCCTGTAGAATGCAAGGGCGGTCTTACTGCCGTTGTGTGGTCGAATAGACTAGAGGGTGAACTGTGGTGTTTCAGCAGTCAGATCCAGCCTCGAGTTCAAGTCCAATTAAAAGAGTTCTCATGTTTTCTTACTTGGGCTCGAGGTTTATTGAGTCCTAATTGATCTCTAATGCAAATAGGACATGGAGAAGGCCCTCTGAAGGCAAGACCAACCCCTTTATAAGGGCTATGGCTGATTCGATTCTAACCCCTGACCACACCCCCTACACAATTCATTGAATCGTTCTTTTACTTTTACTTTTCAGCCATATTTTCTACTTTATCGTAGTTTCATCTACCTTTGTTGATTTGCACCATAAATCTTTTGCCTTCACTGCGACAGTGCAATACACTTTGTAGGTGTTATGGTCCAATGCCCATGGACAGTAGGCTTGTTCCCTAAATCTTCCTATTCACCCACAAAAGGGTGTCTACCTCGAAATCGATCAATATCAGCCTAGAGGCTGGTTTGATTTCTAAATCGCCTCCGATAACCGGTTTTGATCTTTCTAAAACCATCTTGGTCAAGAGATTTTCTAAATCGAGATAGTTGGTAACTTCGTTAACACCACAAATCTTTAGGTGAGTCTCGTGTTAGTTGGAAAAGGGGGCCAACACGAGGTTTGCATTTTGTTAGGGATTGTTTTTTTCACTGTATTGAGAAATTACATGTTTATTTTTTGAGAAGTTTCATGGCAATAATAAAACTTGTCTTATTTTTGTAAATTTTTTATAGACATGTGCTTTGCATTGCTTTGAGAAATGAATTGTTTTGTGAAAGGTTGCATATTTTTTTAGGGAAAATACTGTAGGAGAGCATTCTACAGTGCATAAATATATTTAAAAGAAACAATATTTACACTGTACAATAAAGATATGTTACAAACTTTGCAGCCATTGTTGCATCTGGGGTATTGAACAATCTTTTGCTCTATAGATAACCTTTCCAGATTCCTTTTTGAACAGATCCAAGCAAACTTGGAAGTAAGGAGAGTTGTTTCTGAAAATCTTATTGTTTCTTGTGTTGCAAATGCTCCTAGCCATAATTTTGACTGTGAGAACCATAATTGCGAAAAAATCATGGAGCCGCCAGTGACTGTGAGAGCAGTAACGTTGACCAAGACCAAAGCAAACAACCAATGTTAGACGTGTAGTAGCTGTATCCATAATTTACCTCAATTTTAGGATCAAAGCCGTGCTTCCTAGAATAACCTGGATAGAAAAATCTACAACTCCCTAGCAAAAAATCTTAAGTACTGAAAGTTTGAAAAAAAAATCTTGATCGATGCATATATTGACAAAAGGTACAAATAAAATAAAAGGAGAAATATCTAACCAAAAACAGAGAATGTTAGCTCTTGTACCGATTTGCCGATCTAAATTATTATTTATTTTTGTAGGTCCAACCCACAGGGAGGCGACAGGGACTTAACTGCAATAGGACGAACAGATCATTGCACATGCAGAAACAAAAACAAAATAATACAGCTCAACAATACATGATCACTGTGATGTGCACGTCAGTCTGACGCCTCAATCCTTCCCGTGCACACAAAATTTCTTATCCCCCCCTCTCTATCTCTCCCTGCCTCCCTCCTGCTCAGCTACTACTACTAGTAGCTATGCTGCCATGGAATCGAGCTGCTCCGTACAGCTAATTCTTCACCATCAACCTACTCCATCCTCTCTGCTCACTCTGAATTCTCAAGGTATAGTTCTCATCAGGTAGATGGCCATGGAAGCAGCAGATGAGGAGAGGGCGCCTCTGCTTCAACCTCAACCTCAAACTTCACGGGTATCTAACCTACCTACCATTGCTTCTTGACTTTTGCATGCATATCATTGGAACAAAGTCGAACAATCCACCAAGATTCTTTGCTTCAAGTTTCAGCTTCTGCAGCTCATGGTTTGGATGATTTTTCTGCAGGGGGATGCAGATTCAGAGTATACAGGTGATGGATCGGTGGACATCAACAACCAGCCTGCTCTCAAGCGCAGCACGGGGAATTGGAGAGCATGCTTCATGATCCTAGGTACCAAGAATAATTAGCAACAGCAATTCAATTCAAATCGCTGATCTTCCATATATCTGTTTCTCACAACCTTTTGGACTCAAATTGCAAACTAAGTTAATCACTCAACCTAACCAGGTGTCGAATTCAGTGAGAATTTGGCTTACTATGGGATCTCCAAGAACCTGGTGACCTACCTCACCAAGGTGCTCCATGAGAGCAAAGTGAACGCCGCGAGGAATTCCTCTGCTTGGTCGGGCGCCTGTTACCTCACGCCACTCTTCGGAGCTTTCTTGGCTGACACATATTGGGGGAAATACCGGACTGTTCTTACTTTTCTCCCGGTTTACATCCTGGTAAGGATTGAATTCTCTGATGCAGAGGCTGGACTGAATTCCATTATCCATCCCAAAAATAACTCTGCACTGTATTGAGATTTGAGAATTGAACTGTTTGTTTTTTCCCTGAATTTTTTATATATAGACATGTTGTTTTCGTTTTGTCAGGAGTTGTTTTTTCTTTCACTGTATTGAGAATTGACCTGCTTACTTTTTGAGAATTTTTATGGCGTTTGCATTCCAAAATTGGTAAAAACTTCTCTTACTTCAGTGAATTTTTAATAGACATGTGCTTTGCATTGCCCTTGAGAAATGGATATTGTTTTGTGCGAGATTTCTGAAACGTCGCATATTCTGTCAGGGATTGCTTACTCTAATGGCGTCGACGTCACTCCCATCCAGCATGACGTCCTCCGACGCCGGTCACCAGCTTCACAGCGTCGCCGTCTACCTCGGGCTGTACCTCGTCGCCTTCGGGAACGGCGGCGTGAAGCCGTGCACGTCGGCGTTCGGGGCGGACCAGTTCGACGGCGGCGACGCGGCGGAGCTGAGGAGGAAGGGGTCCTTCTTCAACTGGTACACCTTCATGATCAACAGCGGGTCGCTCCTGGCGTCCACGGTGCTGGTCTGGCTGCAGGACAATGTGGGCTGGGGGATCAGCTTCGTGATCGTCGTCGTGGTCATGGCCTTCTTCCTCGCCGTCTTCTTCGCCGGCTCGAGGGTTTACAGGTACAGGCCGGTCAGGGGGAGCCCACTCACCGGTGTCTGCCAGGTGGTGGTCGCCGCCGTCAGGAAATGGCATTTGGAGTTGCCGGATGATAGCTCGCTTCTGTATGAGGCTCAAGTCGCAGATCACCGGATTAAGCATACTGATCAATTCAGGTATTCCTTTGTTTTATTATTGGTCAAAATATGATTTATTTGAGCATCAACGTGTGATGGATTTGAGTCAAAAGTCTCGAAATAATTAAATAGAAATTATAGCCTGCTCATATTTCTTTATCGGCTTAAATTTTTTGATATAATTGGTTACTGGGTACATTTACAGTACTGCTAATACTCCCTCCGTTTCAAAATGTTTGACACCGTTGACTTTTTAGCACGTGTTTCACCGTTCGTCTTATTCAAAAAAAATTGTGAAATATATAAAACTATATGTGTACATGAAAGTATATTTAACAATGAATCAAATGATATGAAAGAATAAATAATTACTTAAATTTTTTGAATAAGACGAATGGTCAAACACGTACTAAAAAGTCAACGGTGTCAACATTTTGAAACGGAGGGAGTATATAGAATTGAACTTAACATTGCTTTATGAGCCTTATGTTGGAATTCAAAATAAACTAATATTAATCCATTGGATTGTAAAACGATGAACTATCTAGATTATTAATTTCTACTGCCAGTAATAAAACAAATTATGATCAGGTTCTTGGACAAGGCTGCGATAGTGGTGACACCATCGTCGTTAAGCGGGGAGAAGGGTAACGTGGCAGCGGCGGCGGCGCGGTGAGCCGATGGCGGCAGTGCACAGTGACACAGGTGGAGGAGGTGAAGATGCTGGTGCGGATGTGCCCCATCTGGGCATGCCTGGTGCTCTTCTTCTCGGTGAGCAGCCAGATGTCGTCGACGCTGGTGGAGCAAGGCACGGCCATGGACAACCGCGTGGGCCCTTCACCATCCTCCGGCCTCGCTCGCCACCTTCCACTCCATCGGCGTCCTCCTCTGGATCCCCGTCTACGACGTCGCGCTGGTGCCCCTGGCGCGCCGCGCCACCGGCAAGCCCAAGGGGATCACGCAGCTGCAGCGCATCGGCGTCGGCCTCGCCGTGGCCGCGCTCATCATGGCCTACTCGGCGCTGGTCGAGGAGCGGCGGCTGGCGGCGCGCGCGCGCGCGCGCCGCCAGGACGAGCATCCTGTGGCAGGTGCCGGCGCAGCTGATGCACGGCATGGCGGTGGTGTTCACCAGCATCGGCAAGTCGGAGTTCTTCTACGACCAGGCGCCGCGCTCCATGAGGAGCATGTGCACCGCGCTCGGCCAGCTCGCCATCGCCGCCGGGAACTACCTCAGCGCGTTCCTCCTCGCCGTCGTCGCCTCCGCCACCACGCGCGGCGGCGACCCCGGATGGATCCCCGACGACCTCAACAAGGGACACCTCGACTACTTCTTCTGGCTCATGGCTGCTCTCTTGCTCCTCGACCTGCTCTTCTTTGTCTTCTGCGCCATGCGATACAAAGGGAGCACTGCTGCTTCTTGATCGACCCACCCAAAAATGTCACTCTATGTATGGCATTTGTAGGACTGTACAAAAATTGAATTCGAAAATATTTTATGATTCACTAATATTACATAGATGAACCCCTTTAACTGCACGCCAAGTGTGTAAATGCAACCTCAGACACAAAGCATATTTAATTTACAACCTCTTGTAACTACTAACTATTGATACAAGATATATACGGTTTCTCTTAGCTTGTACATCTATGTTAGATGTATAGCCAAAGGCCAAGTTTAGTTTAAGGCTGAGACAAAATGAGTTTGGATGTTGATTCTCCCTTGTTTGTCATGATCACGCTTCCCAAACTGCTAAAACGTGCGATTTTATTATTTTTTTTAAAAAAAATCAAATAAACATATTTTCCAAGTTTATAATAATTAATACTCAATTAATCATGCATTAATGATTCGCGTTGTTTCGTGTGCCACTAAAAATTAAGGAAAACTTCATTTTTGAAACTCAGCCTAAATCCATTACCAAAAATATACAATATGCACCCTTTTATAGAAGCTAAAAATCGATGTAGTCAATATGTAACGTACGTGAAATGATGTAGTACACAAAGCCGGCTATAGTCAAAGTGGCGTATATAACAAAAACTATATTTAGCCAAAGACCTTCCTATCCCGATACAATTAGCACCACCAGCAGGACAATCTAGAAATGGGATTTCGGAAAATTCACTGTAGAGGAGATATGATAGAAGGAGCTATTGAACGCCATGGTGTTGCCGTTTGGAACATAGACATAGTAACCCAGCGAGATTGTCACCCGTTTGTGGATAAGAATAGGAGAGGTGATGAGGAAGAAGGCGACATGGGTATACGAGTCAATTTGCTAGGTTTTTCAGTTTTAAGAAAAAGAAGAAATACTAGAATACTTACATAAGGATAAATATTGGCTATTTAATTTCATGAATTCTGTGATAATCATCAGTTCCACTAAATATTTTGGCAAATCCTTAGCATTTCACAGATGTAGGGGATATAATTTTACCTAATCTAAACGTATTTGAACCTCAATTACTGAAATACATAATGCAATTATCATATTTATCTGTTGTGCACACTAAAAAAATTCAGTACATTTTTCAAATACATCCAAGAATAATTCCTATTATTTCTTTGTCTAAGTGAGGAGGGAGTGTGGTTGTAAAATCATAAAATTTACAGAAAGATGAAATTTTGAAAATGACACTTTACCCCTTTGCCATGTTGCAGCAAGGAGTTCTATATTTCGACGAGTAATTTCTGAAAATTCGGGTCTTGTTCCCCCTCTCCCTCTAGATCGATCACGCTAGGATATCATTCCCCAGAAAAAAAATTAAGTATTTTTAATTCAGCCAATATTTTTTTTCTTTTTTTGAAATTCCAGAAATTTTTATTGCATCGGTCTACCAAATTAAATTTGGCATGAGTTTTGTTTTTTAGAAAAAAAATAAATTCAGTGAAAATATATTCAAATTTGAAATTTTCCATAATTTTTGTTTCACCTTTCAGAGATTTCCATTCTATCCCCTGCCTTGAAATACTTTTGATATCTGCAATTTTGGATGAAAATATAACCGGCCGCGCGTGCAACTTGGCATAGGGATAAATGCATCATTTCTAAAGTTTCCTCTCTCTTCAATTAAGCGAAAAAAGATAAAACAATAATCTTTTGGCAAATTAAGACAAAACCAGAGTGTCATATGGTGTAGACATGATTTTGGAGTGTTCGGTAGCAAATGACACAAAACATCAACGTCATAAGGATAATTTAAGCTAGATACACCTGTGCTAGTCCTACTCTAAATAGGTACTCCTTATCCTAGAAATCTCAGTCCTAATAGAAATCCTTATCCTACATGATACAAAGAGCTAAGTGAGGAATTTCTCGCTCTCATTTCCATTAGGATTAGAGTCACAAATTACAACATTGAGGGTCAGCTCCTGCGAGCTAGATTCGCTCGTGTAGTAGTTGAACCCAAAAACTTACCCTGTTTTCACCCTAAAATTGGACTTCCAATAATACCCACGCTAGAAAATTTACAGTTCTCTAGCAAAAATCTGTGACCTATCAAGTATCAACCATACCTGAAGATTGCAACTCTAGCCCAGCTCAAGCCATATTAACAAAAAAAAAGCAATATAAATAAAATAAAATAAATATAGCAAATGGGGAATGTTTGCTCTTGTAGATTCCAAGGTCGATCATGCTTTTCTATTCAAGTACAGATATGTCCATGCAACAAGGAGACGACGACATTGATTGACCAACACTGCAAGGAACTGATCATGGCTAAGAAAACAAAGGAAAAATACAAATACAAGTCATGAATAATCGATGCTCTCATGATGTGCACGTTACTGTGACGCCTCAATCCTCTGCATACAAACAAATTATTTTTATCTCCACTGGACCCTCCCATCTTTCTAGCTCCTTGCAATAAGCCAAAAATGTAATGCTGATAGCTCAACTATTTCTTTTGCAAATAATGTAGTAATAGTAGTCTATTTTCATCAGCAACAACATTAATTCTCCATGTCTCCTGATCAGGCCACTGATATACATATTTTCATCTCAGGTAGGTTACCATGGAAACAGCTGATGACCAGGAGAGAGCACCCCTGCTTTATCCTCAACCTCATGCACAGGTAAATATCATTATATTAGAACAAATTAACATCCAAGAATCACTTTGTAGTTTCAGGTTTTTGCAGCCAACAGTTTTGCTGATTTTTTATGCAGGAGGGTGCAGGTTCAGAAGGTGATGGATCAGTGGACATACACAACCAGCCTGCTCTCGAGCGCAACACAGCGAATTGGAGAGCATGCTTCATGATCCTAGGTAGCAATTCATATGTAGCTGATACTAGTGTTTTTTTCTTTCTCGGTTGTTTTGATTCAAATCACTGAAATTAATTTGTCCGTAATTACTAATTAGGTGATGTGCTCAGTGAGTGCTTGGCTTTCTATGGGATCTCCAAGAATCTAGTGACCTGCTACCTGGTATGAGAGCAGCAGATATGGCAGCTACCTCACACCACTCTTCTCATCTTCCTCGGCTGACACTTTTTAGGGTAGATACTGGACAGCGCTTACTTTCCTCCCGCTTTACATAAGGAAAAAGTACGAATTACCCCTCCTAACTATTGCGGTAGTACGATTTACCCCCTAAACTACAATACCGGACATTTGACACCCCCAAACACTTAAAACCGGCTAAATTACCACCCTAACTCGATTCGAAGCGGTTTTCAGCCTACGTGGCACACATGTGGCGATACAGTCAGCAAAAACAAATATAAACAGGTGGGGCCCAGCTGTCAGCACCTTTTTTCCTCTCCTTCTCTCCATCGTTCCGTAATATCGGCTAACTTTTATAACACAAACGCTATTAACGCTGGATCTGCCCCTAAAAGTACTACCTCCAGTCGAGTCATAAGTAAATGATTATTAATTACCAGTGCAAAAATATATCTTTTAAGGAAAATCATAATATTTTTTGAAACCATTTGAGTAGAAGTGTATTTAGTCACATTACCATTGTCAAAACATAAATAGTACCGAGTATAATCGAAGAGATATCTATGGTCAAAGTTTAATCATATTGACTGCACATATTACAAATAATCACATATTTGTAACGGGAGTATGGAGGGTGTACAACACTAAAAGAAAAAGAAATGTATGGTTCAGATAAAATAAATAATTCTACATCCACATAAAACGAATTTAAACAAACAAATACAACTGTGCAAACAATATAATTTTATTGTATGTGTGGGCACAATACGGAAGTATGAATAAGCTACTAGGAGCAATTTTAAAGCACACATGCAATAATTTTACAGAAATAATACTGCATTTCTATTTTTAAATATGAAACTAGGGAAGCCCATCTTGCGTGCCACAACATGCTCCAACGTGTGTCATCCTCCACGTCCAAATTTTGGTGCGCACTATAAACAAAAACTTAAATGGCACTGTTAACATAGCACAACTCCTTTTTTTTTGACATAGTAGAATTTATTCTGGTCTTTGCTTTTGAAAGAAGCTACAGCTATTTATTGAAGACAATACAACTGAAAAAAGGAAATGGTGCAGGCTATATCTTGAATTTCAACAGTTATATCTTGATAACCCTGCAATACTTTCGCAAGCTATATTTTGAGGCTGTCCAGGAATTGTGTCCCGTCAGGACGCACCGAAAAGTGTCCCTTCATGTACTCAAGTTTCTCAATGGATCTGTAGCGTGCCTCTGCTCCGTTGTGCTTGAGCACCTCCTGAATCGGCTGGACCATTCCATCGATGTGGGCATCATGAAACATCACGACGGTGGTTCGGCTTTTGCGTGCATGTATCAGCACCCTGTGCTCGACGCTCCTGTAAGCGCCGTTGGTGAGGACCTCAAGGATGTTGGCAACGTTGATGATGAAGGTGCCCTGCCGCGGCCGCACCGGGAACCACCTGCCATCCTTCTTGATCTGCAGGCCGGGCGTGTCGTCGACCTGCAGCAGCACCGTCAGGCCGTGGCCGTCGGTGTGCGGCGTGATGCCGATCACCTTGTCCGGGTGACGGCAAGGAGGGTAGTGGTGCAACGACATGTTCTGTTGCCTGCCACGAAAGGCGCGCACTGTTGGGATATGCGTAGGCCACGATAGCATAAATCAAAAATTTCTATCGTGTAAACCAGGAACCATGCAAGTATTAGATCATAGATCGTTACCACTCGACGCGCTGCGCAGCGGAAGAAGACGCTGAGAAGTCGAAGGAACTCTCGCGAAGTAGCGCGCGTCGATGTAGAGGAAGTAGTCGATCGCACCGGCTCGACCTTCTCCTCCTCGTGCGTTCTCCTCGCCGTACTCCCACGCCGATCAGCACCGCAAACCAGCGGTGCCTCTACCGGTATCCACACGTACAGGGACGGAACGCCACGCGCAGATGTGCTAGCACCCGCGCGCGGCTAGGGTTTGCTCGGGGAGGGAAGTGACGGCTAGGGTTTCTCACGTGATGCAATACCTCCGCCGGTCACACCCCTCACGAATATATAGGATCCATCACTCGGGCCTCCAAGGCCATTCGGATCTCTATCCGAATTAAGCTCATATTGGATCTCCATCCAATCCCCTTATTCTGGCCCATTAAGCGTGCGACCCTGTAGGTTCATGCACACTCGGCTATAACCCGAAAACTCCTTTTCGGTCCACGTGTCAACAGTGGTCCCTAGTAGAACATATTGATCCACTGGGCATACATAAAGATCATATCGGCTAAACCTCTAGTGTATACTTGTATGAACCCCTTTGCCTCACGATATCGATTAAGCTCAAGGCTAGATATGTGCCATCCTCTAATAGCTTAATCATTCACTCGAGCCTGTGATATATTATATAACTTGTGATAGACTCCTCAATCACCTTTGGCATGGCCATGCACTTCCATAATCTATAACATCGAGGGGACCAGAGATATCTCTCCATAGGAGGGGCAAATCCCATCTTGATTATTCATATCCCACTACATGTTTCATAGCATACCCGAAAACTACTTTTATAACTACCCAATTACAGAGTAGCATTTAGCGGTCTCTAAGTAAGCTACTACACATGTTGGGAATTATGATAATCTCAGGTCTAAGGATCCAACATCAACACTAAGTGGGATTACTGATGACACAACACATATGGCTCTTGCAGTATCTCATATTGGGTCTATTCAACAACATGTTCCCCAACATGTGTCCATATTATTAATTTGGTATCTCTATACCATGATCCATGAGACATGATCATCAATTAATACATGTGCTGATCATTTAAATATATTTGTTCTACATATGATATTTGATCAGGGATCCTTTAGAAATAGTAACAAACAACATAAATAGTCTCATACTCATTAATCAATAATGAGCTATCTATTTCAAGTAACAAACTCGGATAAATATGTAAATATAGTATGTGATACAATCATCTCTATGATTGCCTCTAGAGCATATCACAAACACTCCCGACGAGCATATGACGTCCTCCAGCGATATGATGGCCACCAGCTTCAACCTGCAATGGTCTATCTTGGGCTGTACGTGTTGGGAATAGTCCCACATTGCTAATCTAAGGGGAGTTGAACTAACTTAAAAGTGGGGGGAGCCCCTCACCTCTTGAGCTAGCTTTTGGGGTGTAGCAAGGCTTTCTCCCGGTTAGGCCAACGTCTCCCGGTTTTGGGCCAACAAGTGGTATCAGAGCCAAACCTACAATCTCTAGTGCTTGTGCACACTCAGGGTGGTGTAAGCCCAAAGCCCAGTGGACCGCGGGTGTGAGTCCCGTATGTGCCCGTGTGTGGGGCCGGTCAGGACTAAGGGGCGCCAATGTGTGACGGGGGAGATTGTTGGGAATAGTCCCACATTGCTAATCTAAGGGGAGTTGAACCAACTTAAAAGTGGGGGGAGCCCCTCACCTCTTGAGCTAGCTTTTGGGGTGTAGCAAGGCTTTCTCCCGGTTGGGCCAACGTCTCCCGGTTTTGGGCCAACAAGTGGTATCAGAGCCAAACCCACAATCTCTAGTGCTTGTGCACACTCAGGGTGGTGTAAGCCCAAAGCCCAGTGGACCGCGGGTGTGAGTCCCGTATGTGCCCGTGTGTGGGGCCGGTCAGGGCTAAGGGGCGCCAATGTGTGACGGGGGAGATTGTTGGGAATAGTCCCACATTGCTAATCTAAAGGGAGTTGAACCAACTTAAAAGTGGGGGGAGCCCCTCACCTCTTGAGCTAGCTTTTGGGGTGTAGCAAGGCTTTCTCCCGGTTGGGCCAACGTCTCCCGGT
>CM020187.1:448460-490187 GCA_009805545.1 Oryza longistaminata | reverse complement strand
GCGACGGCGTATGCTATGCGGGAGCGATTTTGGACGTTGGATATGAGTGAGATAATCTGAACCATTGAGTGATGAATGAAAGAATGAGTGAAACCATGTATTGAACTATAGGGTAGACTAATCCCAGTCCACACTGTGTAAAACAAAAATAAAATATACCCTGTCCCCACCATCCCTAATCCCAATATGTCCTTAGATGCACTTTTTCCTTTTTCCTAAGTGCTAAATGGGGAATTATCCATTGTAATCATGGATCGAGGAAGTAAATTTTAAGAACCAAGTAGCATGACAGTTTATGGACATCCTGGATTATTTTCAATTGTCAAAAAATTTAAAAATGCAAAACTGTGGTGCAATTCAGCAATCTTGGGTTCATCCCCTTCTAACATTTGCATGATATATATCCAGGTTCTTTGACAAGGCTGCCATCTTGTCCGACGAGGTCTCGGCGGCGCAGTCGAGCCCGTGGAGGCTGTGCACGGTGTCGCAGGTGGAGGAGCTCAAGATGCTGCTGCGGATGTTCCCAGTCTGGGTGTCCATGGTCGTCTTCTTCGTGGTGACCGCGCAGATTACGTCCACCCTGATCGAGCAGGGGATGGCCATGGACGGCCGCGTCGGCCCGTTCAATGAACGTCGGCTCGCTGCTGTCGACGACTCTGCTTGTCTGGGTGGTGGCCAACATAGGGTGGAGTGTCGGTTTTGCGATCCCGATGCTACTCTCGGGGTTCGGCCTCGCCCTGTTTTTCGCTGGTAGGAAGGTTTACAGGTACAAGAAACAGGGAGGGAGTCCACTGACAAGGGTGTCCCAGGTGGTGGTTGCAGCTGTAAGGAATCATAGGCTGAAATTGCCTGATGATAGCTCACTCCTGCATGAGGTTCCAAAAGTGACTGAAGATGATTACAGGACTCAACTCACCACTCAATTCAGGTATTGCTTATTGCATCAACCATCATGTTTATGTCTAGATACCGCTAGAGTTTGTCGACACAATAGTCAACTTATACTTCCTCCGTCTCAAAATACAGTAACTTATATCTATTTATCTGGATAGCTAAAAGTTGTTATATTTTAGGACAAATGTAGTATTATTTAGAACAGTACAAACTAATGTATTACCGGGAACAATTCTCACTGTCAATAAGGCTCCCATGTTATTCTGGGCCATACGTTTTAGAAAACCATCTGTAGTTGATTTACCTCTTAGCTCGTAGGAGGTAATATGTCATCACTTACCATATCATTTCATTTATAAAATGATATACATCGATCCTGTACTAATATTCCTGAATGTTAAATACAAACATCAAACACTTTTGAAAATATACTGACAAATATTATTAAAAAATTGAATATATACTCCCTCTGTCCACAATTATAGGGGATTTTGGTCCCTGGGTTTGTCCAAAATTATAAAGGATTTTGGTTATCCCGTGAGGATCAGCACAACAGTAATCAGTAATCCTATTCTCATCCATTCACATATGGAAAGACACAAAGAGAAAATCATGTGTACTATCAATAATGAATTATTTTTGCATATGTATTAAGACGCTTGGCCTGATTTCAAAATTGTCCAGAGTTTTTAAATGTAGTTTTCATTGCAAAATGATGGATCTCCTTCCGTAACTTTCCAATTACGAGTATGAGAATTGAAAGACATGAAAATTCCCAATTCTCTACGGCGTCTAGGAGATTAAGACGCTTGGTGGGCCAATAATGATTTTTTTTTTTGCATATTTATTAAGACGCTTGGCCTGATTTCGAAATTGTCCGGAGTTTTTTATGTAGTTTTCATTGCAAAATGATGGATCTCCTTCCGTAACTTTCCAATTACGCGCGCGGCGGCAGCGTGATTAGTGGGTGCAGGTGTGAGGGAAGGCGACGGCGATATGTTCTATGCAGGCGAGCGATTGACGTGGCGATATGAGTGAGATAATCTGAACCATTGAGTGATGAATGAAAGAAGGTGAGATTGAGTTGGTTGGTGGGTTAGAGGAAACTCCGGGCGTAATGCTATGCGGAGCGATTTTTGGGACGTTGGATATGAGGAGAAATCTGAACCTTTGAGGAAAATGAGAATTGGTGTTGTTGTGCTGAAATGAAAGAATGAGATGAAACTATTTTGTTGGAATATAGGGTAGAGGGAATGTGTGTGACGGTTTATGCTATGCGGGAGCAATTTGGACGTTGGATATGAGGATAATCTGAACATTGAGTGATGAATGAAAAGAATGAGGTGAACCATGTATTGAACTATAGGGTAGACTAATCCCAGTCCCCTGTGTAAAGAATAAAATATACCCTGTCCCCAGCATCCCTAATCCAATATGTCCTTAGATGCACTTTTTCCTTTTTCCTAAGTGCTAAATGGGGAATTATCCATTGTAATCATGGATCGAGGAAAGTAAATTTTAAACCAAGTAGCATGACAGTTTTATGGACATCCTGGATTATTTTCAATTGTCAAAAAATTTAAAAATGCAAAAACTGTGGTGCAATTCAGCAATCTGGTTCATCCCTTCTAACATTTGCATGATATATATCCAGGTTCTTTTGACAAGGCTGCCATCTTGTCCGACGAGGTCTCGGCGGCGCAGTCGAGCCCGTGGAGGCGTGTGCACGGTGTCGCAGGTGGAGGAGCCTCAAGATGCTGCTGCGGATGTTCCCGGTCTGGGTGTCCAGGTCCATCTTCTTCGTGGTGACCGCGCAGATTACGTCGACCCTGATCGAGCAGGGCATGGCCATGGACGGCCGCGTCGGCCCGTTCACCCTTCCGGCCGCCTCCAATCGCCACCTTCGACGTCATCAGCGTCCTCGTCTGGGTCCCCGTCTACGACACCGTGCTGGTGCCACTGGCGCGGCGCGTCACCGGCAAGGACCGTGGCATCTCCCACCTGCAGCGCATCGGCGTCGGCCTCGCGCTCGCCGCAGTGGCCATGGCGTACTCGGCGGTGGTCGAGGCACGGCGCGCTGGGAGCGGCGCCGGCGCCGGCGAGCATCATGTGGCAGGCGCCGTCGTACTGGTGCTGGCGTGGCGGAGGCGTTCAGCGTGATCGGCATGATGGAGTTCTTCTACGAGCAGTCGCCGGAGTCGATGAAGAGCCTGTGCACGGCGCTCGGGCAGCTCGCCATCGCGGTCGCAAATACCTCAACTCCGGCGTGCTCAGCGTGGTCGGCGGCGGCCACCACGCGCGGCGGCGGAGCCGGCTGGATCCCGGACAAACCTCGACGAGGGGCACCTGACTACTCTCTGAGTGATGCGTCTTGTTAGCGTCCTTAACCTTCTTCAGTTCTTGCATTGGCACAATCAGTTATAGAGGCAATAATAACACGCTGTCATCTTGACAATTTATACTCTCCTTGGAATGGGTTGGGTGCACATTTCTGATGGTTCATGCCAAAATACCCCCTCTGTATTTTTAATGTATGACGCGTTAACTTTCGACCAACTTTTTACCTTCGTTTTATTCAAAAATTGTTGTGTAAATATGAAAATTTATGTCATGCTTAAAGAACATTCGATGATGAATCAAGTCACAATAAAATAAATAATAATTACATAAATTTTTAATAAGACTAACGGTCAAACGTTGGACAAAAAGTCAACGGCGTCATACATTAAAATATGGAGGTAGTATATAGCAATTGTGGGATACCAATAACGAAGTTATTAGTTTTTTGAACGACTTGCACGAGACGGTGGCGAAGTTCTATTAATAGAGCAGGAAAAAATTACAAGATTACAACCCTGGAGGGTCGTAACCAGAAAAAAGGGAAAAAAAACCACCACCCACACACCGACATCGCCAACACACAAACCCAGGACAAGGTATCACCGGACCGGCCGCCACTAAGCGTGACCGACCGCCACTTAGATCAACAAAAGGACACAGACGAGATCGCCCTCTAAGGGATGCCAAAAAGACGTCTTCAAGAAGAGAAGCGACAGAAAACCGCCACCGCCGTCCGTCGGGGCTCAAAAGAAGCCAAGACTGGCTTTCGCCCGGCAATCACCCTTGAGGGGTGAGACAGCACGACAACGCCTCAGGAGGGGAAGACATCGTTGTCGGTCCGACCAAGGCCTGACTGGGTTTTACCCGCTGCTCACCACCTGCGAATCCACGGCTAACGCACTGATGCTCCACCTCCAACAAGCTCTGCCGACATGTGGGACCCCTGCACCGGCGACTCTCGCTGGCTAGCCTTTGTCGCAGAAAGACCGCGCCACACCACCGGCAGCTCCTCCACACACCTAGGTCGCCTCCTCCACTGCCGCCGCGCCCTCTCGCGCCAAGCCGACCTCCTCCACCGGATGCGCCTGTCGCGCCAATCCGGCCTCCCTCCATCGGCGCCGCGCCTCTCGCGCCAAGCCGGCCTCCAATCTCGCGCGCCGCGCCTCTCACGCCGAGCCGGCCTCCGCTACCATCGGCTGCGCTCTCTGCGCCAAGCCGGTCTCCGACCCCTCCACCAAACGATGCTGCGCGGCCAGATGCAGTCGTCTCCCACGCCCTCGGCTAGCCGTCTGAGGCCGTCATGCCTCCGGTGACCGCAGTCGCGGTCACCACCACCGCAGCCGCTGCTGCCGAACGCCCAGCCACCTCGCCGTCGCCATCCTCACCTCGCACCCGACTCGGTCGCCATCGCCGCTGCCACCGACGGCAGCCACCGCCTCCACAGACCGCGCCTGTGCCGTTGCCATCCGCCACCAAGCAGCCAGCAACCGCCCCGACGACGCCGCCGCCGGCCTCCACGTCGTCGCACCATCGCCGCCAGCCGCTGCCTCCGTGCCCGCTCGCCCCGACGCCGGCTGCGCATTAAGGATGCACCCACCGCCGTCTGTCGTCGTCCAGCCGGATCCGGCCGTCACAGAGTCGGACCTCATCCACTCTGCTCCACCGGGCACCACCGTCGCCACCGCCACCAGCAGGCCCCGCCGCCGGTCGCCCCCCGCCAGATCCAGGCGTGATCTGGCGGCACTTCCACCGCCACCATCTCTACCAACCGCCGCTGCTCCCTCTCCCGTGCGCCACTCCCTCTGCCCCGCCGGCGACGCCTCCTCCGTCCAACGCCGCGAGCCGCCATGGCCTCCGCCCGCTGCAGGAAACGGCGCTGCCGACCTCCGCCCCGGTCCGCCCGCGTCGGAAACCGGAGGAGCGAGAGCTGCGAGCCCCGCCACCACCGTCCTGGCGAGACGTTGGCTTTGCCGGCACCTCGCTCGAGCGGCGGCGAGGCAAGAGGCGAGGGTGGTGGGTTGCGGCGGCGGCTTGGGCTGTCGCCGCCCATGCCGCCCTCACGGGGAGGCGACGCGGGGGAAAGGAGTCTCACTCCTAGCAGTAAGAAATCTAACGAAGTTATTAGTGACCAAATAAAAAACATGGGTTGTATTGGTACTTCACGGTTCTACCGTTGCCAGCCTACTCCCTCTGTTTCCACAAATTTTGTTCCCAAATATAAAGTATTCTAGTTTATTACTTTTTCCTCCAACCACCCATCACACAAATTTCTTCCTATTTTATTTCCAACTACTCTCTCAGCCTCTCATGTACTACTCATTTAATAATTGCAAGGGCATCATAGTCTCATATACCTCCTATTTCAAAGCTATCAGCGAAGTTTTGTTTTCTGTTAAATTATAAAAATATATATGCGCTTAAAAAAGTGTATGTGGACATACGACAAGTGATAGAGAAAAAAGCCGAATGCAATATTCATCGAATGTAATATTTTTCCTTGTGCGTGTATTACTGAAAGGAACTCATGTGATGCACCGGATTATTAGAATTTCTGTGGTGTTGGATTACACCATCGTGATATTCGAACCATTCACAGTCATTGTTTTCATTTATTTTTAAATCCTAGCTCAATGTTTTAAAATTTCGTGGTTGAATAGTGTCCGACATTTTTAAAATTCCGTCCAGCGCTCCACCAAACCAAACTATCACGAAATCTCTCTTATCGCACCATCATCCTAATTAGCGTGAAATCTATTAGTGTTACACCTGTGTCGTATATATGTGGTGCGACACCAATATATTTTTTCAAATATTCTTAAAATCGGTATATTCACGCAAAAAGGATGCAAAAAGTGTGTTTTCAAAAAAAAAAAAAATCCCACATGCCAACATACACTAGGAATCTAGCCTTTCCATTATTATTAAATAAAGAGAATACCTGCAATGTGACTGATTCCTATGATCCTGTCCTAGGTTCCTACTACATCTTTTTGTTGGTCTGTCGTTTCACCTACTGATATTCAGCTAGGACTGGATAATGTGAGTGATGCTATACGTACGATTTGGCCTTTACGATATTTGTACGATGAAACAGCTTGTGTTTATTAGCGTAGATGCTAGTACACAGCCGTTAACCCAGTGCCATGCATTCTTGTCATCCGCGTTAGATCGTACCACAATCGTAAGTTCAAATCGTACGCGTAGCATTTTTCGTCTCGAGTCTCCACAGTTCACCATCTCCCCTCCCACCTCTGACTGCCTCTTCTTCCCTCATCTCCATTGCTCACTGCCTCACTCTCCTCAGCTCTCTCTCTCTCTCTCTCTCTGCTAGTGCTTCTAGGATCCATCAAACATGGCTGCCTGCAAAGTTTATTTCTTGTGCAGCATATTGTAGGATTCTATTGTTTGAGAAAATTTTTAGGGAGTTGCATGTTGCAGGTAAACCGCACTTCTTCTTTTTCCCGAATCAATTCTACACATGAACTTTTTTTATGTACAAAAAAAGTATATAGGCATTGAATGAATCTACTAGTTCTGTTTTGGTAGTGAGAGGTATTTTTCCACTTGGCAAAATGAGAGGTCTGTTTCCTTAGTTCAGTTAACCTTCGTTCTGCAAAGGATGGTTCAGTGCTTTCTGTTACTTTGTTTGCCGATGTACTGGCGATTATTCCCTGAACTCTGTCTTTCCTTATAATGAAAAAAGTTGATGAAACAGAGTACAATTGTTCAAGGTTATTTCTGTTTTACATTTCACTTCTTAGTTCTGAGTTTTTCGTTTATTTACTTTCATGATTGATTTTTTTTAGACAATGGCTTTCATGATTGAATATGACAAGAAACAGGGGTAGCTCTAAATCTAAATATCCAAGCAAAAGATTGTGATAGTTGACAAAAATATACTCATGGATGCTCATTACTTTTTACTACAGTTCAATGCATGTGTAAGTGTGTAACCATAGATATATGCTTTCCTTGTCTAAAAAGTAGGGAATCTGAGGGAGCAAAAAGCTTATCACATGGAGGGAACAGATGAGGAGAGGCCACTAATTCATCACCTGCCTCCACAGGTACTATTCTATTACCTTAAGTTGGTACCAAATACTTCATATAGTCTAGATTCATTAACATCAATATGAATGTGGAAAATGCTAGAATGACTTACATTGTGAAACGGATGGAGTATATTGCATCTCCATGTGACACATGACATGTAAAGTCGATAATTAATTTGGCTTCAGTTTATCAGAAAGAAACAAGAGATATATGAGTTCTCGCAGCAAGTTTGCGCATACATTTAAGGCCGATTCTGTGTAATAAAAATTAGCACTGGCATTGTCATTCAGGAACAATGTTCGCAATACACCTGCGATGGAACGGTTGATATCGATAAAAGGCCTGCCCTGAAGCATAGCACAGGGAATTGGAGAGCATGCTTCTTCATTTTAGGTATTTCAGAGAAGTTCAGAAATATTCCAAACAAATTTAACAATTTCTTTGTTAAACCTGGACAACTTTTAACCAATATATATTGGGCTGGACATATATGGACTAGGTGCTGAATTCACTCAATGCCTGTGCTTCTCTGCGGTTGTGAAGAACTTAGTCAGGTACCTGACGAGTGTGCTCCAGGAAAGCAATGTCAATGCTGCGCGAAGTGTGTCGACTTGGATTGGAACTTGCTTCTTCACACCACTCATTGGAGCCTTCTTGGCAGACACATTTTGGGGAAGATACAGGACAATTGTAATATGCCTCTCTGTTTACACCATAGTAAGTGCAACAATCAGAGTCTATTAACTGAATTAATCTAATCTATCAAGTAAAAATTGCTCTATGAACATTTCCTATTTTTGTCAGGGAATGCTCATTCTGACGACTTCAGCATCGCTTCCATTTCTCCTTCATGATTCCTACAACAATGGCGATGACATTCGTCGTGTCGTGGCCTACCTAGGGCTCTACCTCATTGCACTTGGAGCTGGAGGTATCAAGCCCTGCATGTCGGCCCTCGGGGCTGACCAATTCGACGGTGCCGACCCGGTAGAACGGGTGACAAAGGGCTCATTCTTCAACTATTACTACTTCTCAAACAACATGGGCACGCTGCTGTCCACTACCGTGCTTGTCTGGGTGCAGGACAACATAGGGTGGGGTATCGGTTTCGCGACTCCGATGCTGCTCATGGGTTTTGGCCTCTCCATGTTCGTCGCCGGTAGGAGGGTGTACAGGTACAGGAAGCTGGGAAGGAGTCCATTGACAAGGGTCTCCCAGGTTGTGGTTGCAGCTGTGAGGAATCACAGGCTCAAGTTGCCTGATGATAGCTCACTACTGCATGAGCTGCCTTCACCTACCGAAGGTGGCTATAGGATTCAACATACTACTCGGTTCAGGTACTATTGCTCATCATATCATCAAAATATATGTTTAATTACTGCAAACGTTGTCGACAACAACTAAAAGTATCTTGGTCCAGCGTCAGATATACTCAGATGAACATTAACTCTTATAAGATGAGATGCATTTTGTGCAACAATATTTAGAGTATGTGTTGAACCTTAAACTAAAATGATGATGAGTATGTCCAAAGCAGGAATCTTCTCAAAAAAACAATTTAAGGAACCATCATTGAGCTTAAGCCACGCCTACCAAGAAAATTTTGCCGCGTTTTGTGGACCAAAATTTCATATAGAATGAGATTTGCTCCGGTTCAAAAATAAGTACCTCGAGACCAGTATCACACGGTATCAAATCGTTTCCGATCGTTGGATCTACGTAGCTGCACAGGATGGGCATTGTTAAATTCAACGTAGATCCAACGATCGGAAACGATTTAGTACCGGTACCTTGAGATACTTTTTATTGGACTGTAGTAAATCTCAAAACTTAAAAAAGCATCGGTTTCTAATTTACTCTAATACGTATGGGGTAATTAACAGCAGTTTTGAAGAGCTCCAAAATTCTGAAATGGATCTAGAGTTGTGGACCTAGGAAAAGATAACTCCATCATTTTTATATGTTTTATAAATTAGATTCACCTGCTCTGCTCTCAAAAAAAAAAAGAATATGGCACTGTTAGATGGGCTTCAGCTCTACCGGATTAAGGATCCAGAGGAGCTTAAACCCCTGCCAGATATATTCTAACTATTTTGCCACTCTACAGATTACTTTGATTATTTACCACTTAATTAACAGATGTTAATTAATGATTTTCCAATTCTAATTTTTGTAAAGGTTATTTGCTATCTTAAAAGTTATTACTCCCTTGGCCTGTTCCATAATACTTCTTGATATTTTTGATATTAACACGATTTACAAAATATATATGTAACTATGTTTTTCTCTTATAATACATACAATAAATAAATATATTTTCCTTTTATTATAGTACTTTGTAAGACAAATAATTTAAAGTTGTTGAATGTCAAAGTTATAAAAATTTAACCTCAACCTTATCTAAAATGTCTAAGAATTATGAACCAAACAATGGGCCCACTATTTTCAAATTCTCGAAAATCTAATCTCAAAGAAAACATAATCCCCTGCCCTCCCTCTCCGCATGGTGTCCAGGTTCTTGGACAAAGCTGCCATCCCGTCCGACTCCGACGACAACTCGCCGGTGCAACCGGACCCATGGAGGCTGTGCACGGTGTCGCAGGTGGAGGAGCTCAAGATGCTGCTCCGGGTGTTCCCGGTGTGGGCCTCGCTGCTCGTCTTCTTCGTGGTGACCGCACAGATGTCGTCGACGCTGATCGAGCAGAGCGCGGCCATGGACGGCCGCGTCGGCCCCTTCACCGTGCCGCCGGCCTCGCTCGCCACCTTCAACGTCGTCGCCGTCCTCATCTGGGTCCCCGTCTACGACGCCGTGCTGGTGCCACTGGCACGGCGCGCCACCGGCAACGACCGGGGCCTCTCGCACCTGCAGCGCATCGGCGTCGGCCTCGCGCTGTCCGCTGTGGCCATGGCGTACTCGGCGCAGGTGGAGAGGCGGCGACGGCGACCGGCGGCGGCGTGATGAGCATCATGTGGCAGGCGCCGTGCTACCTGGTGCTGGGCATGGCGGAGGTGTTCACCAGCATCGGCATGCTGGAGTTCTTCTACGAGAGGTCGCCGGGGTCCATGAAGAGCCTTGGCACGTCGCTCGCGCACCTGGCCGTCGCGACGGCGAACTACCTCAACTCCGGCGTGCTCGGCGTGGTGGTGGCGGCCACGACGCGTGGCGGCGGCGCTGGGTGGATCCCGGACAACCTCGATGAGGGGCACCTTGACTACTTCTTCTGGATGATGGCTCTTGTCAGTGTCCTCAACCTGCTGCAGTTCTTGCATTGCTCAATCAGAGATAGAGGCCAATAATAACACACTGCCATCTTGACATTTATACTCTTTTTCGTCATCATCTGCTAAAATTAAATTGTTGTCACTCTTTTTGGATCTCTTGCCAACTTACTGGGGATGCAAGAAAATGCAGATTTTGTAAGGAAATCTAGGCCAATGGAGGCACTTTTACCTACTACCTCCATTCCAAAATAAGTTAAGCTAGTACGGGAAGTGACATATCCTAATAGTACAGAATGTGATATATCGCACTACTATGAATCTGGATAGGATATATCATATTCCGTACTAGATTAACTTATTCTGAGACGAAGGTAATATATTTCATTTTGCATTTCTGAAAAGCAACACGGCCATTAATCTAAAAATTTTACCAAAATTTAATCATAGGTGGGAAACGGAGATGACTGGAAACCCAAAATAATTTCAACTTTCTCCCATGATTCTCTTGTAAAATCAAAGTGTGTTTGATTCTTATTGTGTGATGAACAATTGGCATATGAGATTATTGGTTTTGATATTTGGAGATTATTGGTGAAGTGGTTTTGGAGATGATTGGATTTTCAAGTGATGAACAGGTGCTGCTGATTGTCAGGTCCGGTCAGACCGGGCAAGTGCTGCCGGTCAGACCGGAGGTATGTGAACGGTCGGACCGGCCTGCCCACGGTCTGTCTGGCGGACTCTGTATCGGTTTCAGTTTCGGTTTCGGGCTGTTTCTTTGGATATCCGTGGATAGTTCATTTTTATGGCTTCTATATGGATACTATGAGTATGTAATACTGTTGTTTGCTAACAATGAGTCAAGTTGGAGATAGCTTGGTCTCAGAATATGGTTTCTTTGTTTGATTCATGTGTAGGTGACTTGATGCCTCAGGAGAGTATTGCCGGTGATGGATCGGGAGTCAACTTGGAGATAAGGTGACGTCCGGATGGTCAGATATCATGCGGAATACTTAGGCTAAAGATCAATGCACGTGGTTGGTGAAGATTCCATATGACATACGATAGAGATATTATGTGCGTATGGGATGCGGACTCGAATTTGGAAGGAGTTTAAATTTGGTACAATTGGAGTTTGTAAAGTTGGTTTCTTGTACGGGAAGGTTTCCTAGGTGGATTAGGACTTCTTGTATGAGTTTGGTTCGTGGCTTTAGGCTGCCTACCTCATGTATAAATAGAGAGGAAGGGCGTGGCCTCCCGGTATCGCTTTGGAGAGTATTGAGTTATGAGAATAGTTAGGGTTTCAAGTTTGGTCGAGATTTTTGTGAGGAGTGCTGTTGTTGCACTTTGTAAACACATAGAGAAGTAATAAAGTCGTCATCTACTTTGAGAGATCTTCAATTTGTGTTTGCTCGGGTTCAGCGGTCCAACCGGCGAGACACCACCGGTCAGACCGACGGGGTAACGGCGGTTAGACTAAAGCGACTATGGCGGTTAGACCGACAGTTTCCAGGCGGTTAGACCGGCGCATCTACTTCGGTCAGACTGCGATTCATCGATTTGAGGGTAACTTTTAATTCCGCTAAAAGTTTTGGTTTTTGGGTACACCAACCATTTACTCCCCTCTGGTTGGCTTAGTTCTTGCTATTCGATCCTACATCTCTCTCACAAAAAACAAACTTTGTCCAATTTTCTACCTCTTGTCATTGGGATACAAGCTGCAGATTTTCAAGCAAATAAGGCTTACATACAATAATTTAATTTCAAAGCAAATGTCTGCCTGCAAAAATCGTGTATTTTCGCAGGCCTTGAAGTGCAGGTGGAGTGGATGGCTGCTTGAAAAAATCGTTTTGGTCCGCTTGTAAAAATGTTTTTTTTTTTCTAGCAGTGCATCAGACCCTCCTGGATCACCTTCCCCCCAGAGGGCTATCCTGCAATCTGCTTGGTCCCTGCACCGTGCTCGCTTGCGGTTGATTTTTTATTTTTCTCTTCGCTGCTGCTGCTACTGTTCAAAGTAAGCGAAGTGGCTGGAGAGGTGACGAATTCTAATTCTTCCATTTGGATTTGGGGCAGATTTGGTGGAGATGGTCGTGATGGGGATTAGTAGGGGATTTCAATTGCTTTTAACACAGATGGGGAAATGGAGACAACGACCTGCTCCTATCTAATGCCTCGGCCTGCTTGTCAGTGAATAAGTTAATCTCTCGCTTTTTGGTAGGAGTGGATAATTAATCTTGGTTATATGATATAGTTAGATGATGTTCTGTAGATGGATGACCATAGGACTACTGCTGTTGAGGAAACTAAATTATTGGATTTTGTAAAGTACCCTTGGGTGAGCCATCCATTAGATTATTTCTACTAGAGCTGAAAGTTGGTGTAGTAGGTGTAGTACAAGGGTATATCTGGAAAATAGATTTGTGACATCCATGTAAATTTCTAACCTCTTCTTCCTACGAACCTAATGCCCACTAATTATAAACACCTAAAGCTCAATATGGAAGCATTGTATTTATTAGCACTTCTAAAACCTACATTCAAGCATGCCGCATCAACCCATTAAGCACACAAAGCTCAACAAATTACTTCATTCTAAAACTAAATATACACATGCTAGATCATCATTCTCAAATCATTTTCATAATATTTCAATCCAAATCATTTCATTATTTCTCCATTATCTAACATATATCCCGCAGCAAAGCGCGGGGCATCATCTAGTTGATGTAATGTACGAGGCCAAAGGTTGGCTGCTGCCCCCACGCTCTTGGTTGAGCAAAGCACGTGCCAACACATCCAATGACATCGCCCCCGTCTCTCGTTGTGTGCCCTTTCTTTACCCTGCCTCACCTCCATGGCTGCCTACTCCATCACGATTCACGAATACGGCGTCTGCGAGCTCATCAGACGCTAAGAACAAGACCATCATTTTCATGGCTGGCGCAACATGAGCTGCATGCCTGAACCGACAAAGGGGGCGTGGAGAAGCTGCGGCGTATGAATCCATTCCATTGCCACCCGGAGTCACTCTAAGCAGGCTAGTGCCTCAGCCAGCACCACAGAGCTGCATAATTGCAAGGGCTAGTTGCCAGCAACACCAGACCCCTGCTATCTCTCACGATAATTAATTCCACCACTTGATTCACTAGTTTCTTTCTTGAAAGTGACATCCATGTTAACCTTCGCTTGTCCTTCTGGTGGCATTGCCATTTCTCATGCTGCACAAGCTGATTTTGGTCATGCCTTTGATATGAATCTGATCATTTCAGAGATACCATGCCCTACATTCTCAGTTTGTTCAACATACATCTTTCATTTCCCTTTGTCATCATTAGTTGTCGGATCGGCAACAATGTGTTTTCATAATCGACAAGAAAGGCTACAGACTCAGGTTTTTTGCCATGCCTTTTGCTATGAATCTGGTCATTTCGGACATACCACGCCCTCCATAACATGTACAACAAAGGTGCTTTCTTAGTACCATTTAGGGCTTTGAGAACGATGATTATAGGAGATGCTTGACAAGTACATCGGGATGTGTGTAATTCCTTCGTCACGAGTTACTTAGCATTGTTGGTTTACTTACCAAAATATTAAGATTGTAGGCTTTAACAGTGAGGCCATAATGGATGCAGCAGATGATCAGAGGCCTCTGATTCATCACCAGCCTCTCGCCAGGTGCTATTATATCACCTTGATGTGAATTGTGATCCTGCATCTCTAAGTATAACAAGGATTCACAATTTCGGACCAAAAATTTTGGGTTTATGATGGTTACTGGTTGGATGGTCTACTGGTTGAAAGTTCCAAATCTATTATTATATTATTAAAACAGCTTTGAAAGAAGGCACTACGTTCGTCGTGAGGGCTAGAAATTCTCATATTAATCGGAGAAAAAGAAAAGAAGAGTCCAAGTAGAAATACAATTTAAAAATAGCTAAAATTCAGAATTAAAAATAAGCAATATTGAAAGAAGTTTCCATATAAGAACACAATACGAGATTAATCAAAATTCGAAATAAAAATAAAATAAAATCGTTTTCATATAAGAAACCAATACGAGATTAAACAAAATTTGAAATAAAAATAAAATAAAATCCAAAATTAGAAAAGGAAATGAGAGTTCAAGTAGGAATACAATTTAAAAATAACTGAAATTCGGAATTAAAAAAATAAGAAATATTAAAATAAGAGTCCATATAAGAACCCAATACGAGATTAATTAAAATTCGGAATAAAAATAAATAAATCCGAACACAATACGATATTAATTAAAATTTGAAAAAATAAATTCTGAAATTAGAAAAAGAAAAATAAGGTTTCAATTAGGAATACAATTTATAAATAACTAAAATTTATGATAAAAATAAAGACTATTGAAAGAAAGACCATCTAAAACACATGATGAGATAAATTAAGCAACATAACTATAAAGGAGTAGAGTGGTGGCGGTTGATACGACATATAAAAACTGTTAATAAAACACCAAATAGAATCCTAATGACGATTAAAAGGAGGGACGATAAGCAGGCCGTGAAGCAAACGAACAAGGCGGTTGCCGGGACTTCTAGAAAGTAAAAAAATAAACCCCATTGATAATCATATTCGATTTTTAAAATCTCAATGACAATAAAAAGGAGAAGCAGCGGGCGGGTGTTAACAACTAAATTTGGTTATATCAGTATCGGAGATGAGGATAAGAACGAAGCAGAATCAAAGGTGGAGATCGATTCGAGAACAGAGCAAGAATCAGCTGGAGTCCGGATCGGCTACGATCAGGATCGGCTGGGTCCGAGTCAGACTGGGTAAGCCGATACAACCGATTCTGACAATACGACTTGGTGTGCAACATTGGGTTGAGTTGATGTGCTTCAAGATGATTGTCGCGCATGGATAGAGTCCTGAGAAGGCAATTGTATCTATTAATTAGGATATTTTATGTAAATTCCTTAGAGATATGTTTGGGCAAAAGTCTGCCGCAAAGATTTATGGTATCTTAGAGTTTGTTAGAGATAAGAGTCGTGTCTGATACGGACATAGTTTGTAATTTTCGGGTATAAATAGATCCCGAACCCCATGTAATCAATTAACATACACGTTCAATACAATTTCGGCGCATCACCACCCTTTCACTTTAGTTTTATTTCGACGAGTTCTTGCTTTCGGGTTGAGCTGCATCGGTTTCGATCTTCAACAAGAGGTAAAACTTGTTATGACGGCTTGCGTTCTTGGGATTAGTGCTTCCATCTTTATGACACTCTAATCTTGTTTATGTAATTCGTCGAGTTATCATATATCTTATATAATCTTTGGCAATCTCGCTATCTAACCTACAATCGGCTAACATCTATCGGTAGAGGGCAGCCGATTAGGTTAGACATCGATGTTGACTTAGATTATATGAGATATCTACAACTCTATGAAACTTTCAGCGGCTTGATTGTCTAGATATTGTTCTTCTTTTCATACTTAATGTTGCATCAGTTGAGTTTGATCTATTAAGTTGTGCTTAGAATATCAATCTCTAGCCTGCCTTCTGGCTGCCGATTAGGGTAGCATCGGAGTTTCAGCCGATCTTATCTGATTTAACTATATTTGATCTATATGCCTCGTTGACCCGTTAAATCTGCCCTTTCTGTCAAGATCTTATTGCATTTAAGTATATTAAGCTTTTGTTTGGTATATTTTGCTTGTTTTAACGTCTTAATATAGAGTTGTATCGGAGTATTAGCCGATACATACTAGATCTACTATATCGGCTATGCTATGAACATCTTAATATATATTTCGATCTAAGTGATTTATACTGTCTCGGCATGGCGACCGATCTATCCCAATCACTTGATTTAAGTGTATATCGATATAAGAATTATATATTGTTAATATCTACAGCCGATCGAATAGATTTAGTTCTTTATTATCTATTTACAACCGCCGATCGATTTACATATGACATCGGCTCAAAGATAAATGATATGTCATCGGCACCTAGCCGATCGGCTATCGTTTATAGGTTTAACCGCGGTTTCTTTGTTGTTATTTCTTGTTGATTACATGATCAAATCAACTGGCACGCTAGCATACCCGAAGGCGAGTTTTGGACCTGCACTGGAGTTAAGCAGATCTCCCAGGCCTCGTGTTTTACGTCAACAGCGGGGTGTATAGGAGTATAGTTGTAGAGCCGCCGACGTTTGACGGGACTTCTAGGAAATAAAAAATGAATTCCAACAATAGCTATGTTCGATTTTTAGAATCACAATGACCATAAAGAGTAGGCGGCGGATGGGCCGTAGAGGAGCATAGTGGCATCGTTTGACGAGACTTCTAAAAATTATAAAAAAATGAAACCCAACAAGACAATAAAGTCTAAAAACTACAAGGTCCAATTTTTAAAGGTTCGGAATTTCTAAAATGTAAAAAAATGATAATCATGTTCGATTTTAAAATCTCAATGACAATAAAGAAGGGAGGCAGCGGGCGAGCCCTAGAGAAGTTCAATGGCAAAGTCGCTGATGGTTTGGCGGGACTTTTAGAAAGTAAAATTGAACCCAAATGATAATTATGTTCAATTTTTAAAATCTCAATGACAATAAAGAAAAGAGATAATGGACAGGCCATAGAGGAGTATAATGGCAACGTTTGACGGGACGTCTAGAAATTATAAAAACGAAACCCAACGTGACAATAAACTCTAGAAACTATAAGATCCAATTTTTAAAGGTTCTAAGGAGAATGATAGAAATAGTGGTAGATCGAGCAAGCAAATAAAGAAGGAAATGACATAATGGGTAGCAACTGGTGTGACTTTTAAATAACTATATAATTAAAAACACGGGGATGATAAGTTTTGGTCTTTCAAAGTCTTAAGACAATGAGATAGCTATTTAATAAATTTTAATTAAAATCATACTAAAAATATATGATTTTGTTTGGATGCTAGCCGCGCAATTGCGCGGGCCACCCATCTAGTTTTATTTAAGCTAGTGAATATTTGTTCAAATTCTAGTATACTACTAAATACCTGAGTTTTTTTTCTTTTTCTGAATTTTATGAAATTTTTATCTAACTGAAATGAATGCAAACTATCTAAAGTAAAAAATTTTAGGTTGACAATCTATCTAAGGGCCTGTTCACTTTGATGCCAAAAAAACTTACCAAATTTTGGCAAATGCCAAAATTTTGGTAGGATTTCTTATATAGTTACCAAAATTTGGCAGCAAATTAAATGTAGCCACTTTTTTGGCAACTTTACCAAAATTTGGTAAGGTTGAAAATGGCATCAAATTGAACAGACCCTAAAGTAACCAGGTTGACAAATTCAATGAATGCCATGTAGGATGAATTTGTCAACCTGAGTTCATTACAGTACATTGAGTTTATTATTTCCAAATTTTATCTAAGCTAGTGAATATTATTTTCTTTTTCTTGTTCAAACTATCTAAAGTAACCAGTAACCAGGTTGACAAATTCAAGTTTTATCCAACCGTTTTGAATTTGTCAACCTTGTTACTTTAGATATATAGCTTGCCATGTAGGATGAAGGTTCATAATATAGAAGTGATGCAATGGTGGATTTTAACAACCAGCCTGCTCTGAAGCATAGCATTGATTCAAGATTGGAAATTGGAGATCATGCCTTTTCATTTTAGGTAATATCGAAAAGGTCATGTTGATTCAAGATTTCATTTTTACGGTCCTCTTTTGACCTCTTTAACATTCAAAAGCAACCTATATTGAATCTTCTTTGGCTTCTTGGCTGATACATATTGGGAAAAATATTGGGTAATCATAATTTTTCTCTCAATTTAAATAATTGTAAGTGCAATAAGAAAAATATTAACTGGCCAATCTATTTAGGGCCATGTTTTATATGCCAATCGTAATATATCTTTTAATCACGGGATGCTCATTCCGACGATTTCAGCATCAATTCTAGTGCATTTGCATTTGTTCGGCATTCATTGTGTTGCGGTGTATCATGGGCTCTACCTTGTCTCATTTGGAACCGGAGGCATCAAGTTCTGCACTTCAGCCTTCCGGGCTGATCAGTTTGATCTTGCTGACCCACTAGAGACGAATAAAAAGTGCTCATCACTAATTCTTCAACTGCTACTACTTCTTGATCAACATCGGATCCCAGCTATCAGCAATTGTGCTTCTCTAGGCGTGGGACAACATTGGTTGGGGGGTCAGATTCTGATGAGTCTCTGTATCGCAGTGTTCGTGGCCGGTAGAAGGGTGTACAAGTGAAATAAACCTGATGAAGAAAGTCTAGTGAAAAGTGATTCCCGATGATTTTTGCGTCTGTAAGAAATTGACATCTGCAACTGTCTGATGATAGCTCAACCCTCCATGAGTTACCGTTAACTACAGAATCAAATTTCAAGACCCATCATACTAGTGAATTCAGGTACTTGAATTGTCACCAAATACAAGCTGCTGCATGTTGGTAATAAGAAAGTTTCCAATTTTGAAATTTTGTTTTCTTGTTGTGAGATGTTTGTTTTGCAAAGTATAGGTCCTGCCATTACTTAAAATATAGTCCGTATATGCATCGCCACTCCAACATGAGTAGTGTTGCACACATCCATGGAGTAGCTTTCTACAATAGCTATGGTCTACTCGGCATTGCTCGAATCAAAGCACTTTGCCGGCCACAGCCAATGCAATGAGCATCATGTGGAATGCTCCATCCTGCCTCAACCTCAGCGCTGCCAAGTTGTTCGACTGCATTGACATGATTGAATTGTTCTATATATGACCAGTCCCCAAACACCATGAAGAGCCTAAGCTTTGTGCTTGGGCAGCTCGGCATTGCAGCTGGGAACTATCTCAACTCCAGCATCCTCAGCATTGTTGTGGTAATGACACGTCGCATGATGGGGCTCGCCTGGGTGGATCCCATCCAACCTAAATGAAGTGCACCTAGACTACTGCCTCCGTTTCAGGTTATAAGACTTTCTAGCATTGTCCATATCTATTTATCTATCTATCTATCTATTATATACTAAAAGTCCATTAAACTTCCTATAAACGCTCCTAAACCGCCACATAGCAATCTAAAAACGCTCCCAGACTGCCGCATGACATTAATATCTATCTCTTGATTTTTAGTTAATATGGTGGGTCCAATATTCTAAACCGTTAGATTCGATTGAGATGTAAAACATAGAGCCCAAACGGCCACCACTTCCAACCGCAGGCACGCCTGCACGTACTCCTACGGGTCCGGCGCCGCCTTCCCAGTTCAGGCTTCCCTATTCCGATCCGTGTTTCCACGGCATCAATAATCCTGTTGTAGCCTTTTTTTTTTTATCTTCTTCTTCTCTCCATTGCGACTTGCGAGCCAGCAAAGTGCAAGGGCATAGGGCAGAATCAGAGCATAGACAATGGAGGAATGGTCTCCATTCAAGACCATAACAAAACAGAAAAAGAAAACCGGAGATTTCATTCTGCATTGTTCTAATCTCCTAACGATTTTTGTTTGTCGCTTTATCCTGAGATAATTTTGTTTGCCGCTTCACATAGGGACGCGAACCAAAGCTGCTGAAACACCAAGGCAAAGCAATATGTTTTAGGCCTGAAACCAACCTACACTTGGATCAAACAACGGTGTTTATTGAGTTTAATCTATTTTGATCTGATTTTTTTTTCTTCGTTTAACTTTAGCCCCAGGAGAGAGACAGGTAACGAGATATTAACATGAATAGCGAAAATAAAGGGATTGGTAAAATAGTATGATTCTTAATTTTCGATTCCTAAATCGAAACAAACACCCCATGTCCATAATGTGGACATACTAATTACCTTACATCTATCCTATGCCATGCTATTATAAGTTTCTTCATATATTATTAAATATATAAGCCAGGCTAAGGTAACTAAGGTAACAATACATACTTGTTTAAAAGTTATATATATTTGTTAGTTAAATTCAAATTTTTAGACTCATGTTAACTAGGTTTTTCTATGATAAGAATATATTATAGAAGCGAGATATATGATATGTGTATCTTCTTTGTCTTTATTTAGGCCATGTTTAGTTCCTAAAACAAAAAATTTCACGTTGTCACATCGAATTAATATTTGGACATATGCATGGAGTATTAAATGTAGGAAAAAAATAAAACCAATTACACAGATTGCGTGTAAATTGTGAGACAAATCTTTTAAGCCTAATTACGTTATGATTTAACAATGTGGTGCTACAGTAAACATTTTCTAATGACAGATTAATTAGGCTTAATAAATTCATCTAGCAGTTTTCTGACGGAATCTGTAATTTGTTTTGTTATTAGACTACGTTTAATACTTCAAATGTGTGTCCGTATATCCGATATGACAACCAAAACCAAAAATTTTCCCCAGCTAAACAAGGCCTTATTCATAGTAAGTATGAAACAAATTGCATCAATCTGAACCAATTAGAAGGAAGAGGCTATCCCCATGGTACAAACAAAAATATTGTCAGGGATACGGATAAGGTATACCCTCTACCCTTGGATGTATGCTATACGGCAATACGGTATATCGGTGCATATACGGACGTTCTCTAAACATGCTAAGGAAATCCATCACGAAGTCTACCAATGGAAAGGTTCCTACCCGTATAGGACTAGGTCGTTACTATATCGTGCAGGGTGCGATGTCTCCGAGTCCTACTTGGAGACCGCCTGACCTGCGATATAAAAGGGACCCCCGGGGGACCTAAGGCATCGAATCTCAGAGCCTACACAACGACTACAGCCTACAAAGTCGGAGACTACAGGAGCCAAGTCGCCGGGTGATCTAGTCGAATCAACTCGACTACGATCTCGTTGGTACCGCCGAGTCCTACTATTCCCTTTGTAATCTGTGGTTCTTTCCATATAATCCCATATCAACTGGATTAGGGCTATTACCTGCTAAGGGGCCTGAACCAGTATAATCTTTGTCTCTTGTTTCCTTGATGCTGTACTACGTAGATCCTCGTACCAGCGTCTACGGGTACCCACCGTCGACAGTGGCGCGCCAGGTAGGGGGCCTTGGTGCTCAAGGTTCTACTACTATTACATCAAGCTTCGTCGACAACGGCGTCAACACCGGCCCCATCCTAGGAGTCCCTACTTCAACAATGCTGGTGTGGACTCAAGTCGGCGAAATCGTCTTTCCGGTTTACACCACGGTACCAATCTTGGCTGGTTCATCAATGACCAGAAACGAGAACGTCATGGCTATAAACCCGGACGATCCTGTGTCAAAGGATCCTCCCGCCGTGGCGGAGAACGGGACATCGACGTCATACGAGCCCGAGAAGGCTCCTAGTGCGGCCAAACCTTGTCCTTCCGACAAGAACTACGAGCCGACAAGGACAACTTCCGAGGCAACAAAGTCTTGGTGTCCTATCCACAAGTCCAGGAAGCACAACTTGCAAGCTTGCTGGGTTTTTCTCAATGTACAAGCTGAAATTCGTGCTTGCAAATAGCGTGGAATCCAGCGTACTTCTCCAACTCGTGATATCTATTGTCCTATTCACAAGACGGAGAATCACGACTTCTCAAGCTGCAGGGTCTTTCTCCGCGCCATGAAAACGACGCTTCCTAAGGTCCAGCAGTCAGGAACCTCTCTCAAGGATACAGACAAGGAACAAGGAGCGACGTTGACCTCGGATCGATTCGTTGGAGTAATCGACATCGATCCCCACGAGCCATCGGTCCTTCACCTACTCGAAGACTATGGCTCGTCATCTTCCAGTACACCGCGCGACGTGTTTGCCATCGGTGGGACTAGCACATCTGCACAGGCTAACGCAGAGGCGGAGAACCAGACGGTCACGCCGGCCCAACATCTCGGCACCGTCAACGCAATACTGAGAGAAGCTCCCTATGACCCCGTGCTTAACGATGATCTCGCACGATGGACAGAAATGGACTACTGGGAAATCGGTTAGCCAATCTCAGTAATGTGTTCGAGGAAGCTGCTACTAGAGCACAACCAGAACGACCAACAGCTGACGGGTGCGACGGCGAACCACCGGAGCAGCGGACGTCGCCGAGACGAGCTACCCCTCCACCTCGCGGCACCGGCGGATCTCCATGACCATCTGAATGGCCCGAGAGCAGGACGCGCCGAGACAACGAGAATCGTTCCCAACATCGTGTTTCTTCACGACGTCACGAGAACGAAGAGCGAGGAGGCTGCTCGAACGAAGACCAACACCACCATGATCGTCACAAACCGCCGCGACCGCCGCACGTTCTGCGAACACCAGACGATGCTGGTCGAGGCGTCAGGCATTGACGTGACGAAACGGGGGTCAGCGCCAGGACCAACAATGGTGGACGACAACAGAACTCTCGAGAACCTGAACGTCGCCCGCGAATCGCACACCGGAGCGAGTGAACCATCGTCATCATCGTCATCATCTTTCATCTTCGTCATCCGATAGACACCCACGGAGGACACACGATCGCCGACAACCCACCGCCCCAGCGTTGGGCGTAGAGCTTGTCAACCGTTCTCTACGTGATGTTCGATGGCCCGAGAGATTCCGACCCGGAGCAATAGAAAGTACGATGGGAGTACTGACCCTGAAGAATTCCTCCAGGTCTACTCCACGGTACTATACGCTGCTGGGGCAGACGACAACATGTTAGCAAACTATTTGCCAACGGCGTTGAAAGGTTCTGCGCGTTCATGGCTAATGCACCCTCACCCTTACTCGATCTCTTCATGGGCAGATTTGTGGCAACAATTTGTCGCTAACTTCTAGGGAACTTACAAGCGCCACGCGATCGAAGACGATTTACACGCGTTAACACAGAATCCGGGGAATCTTTGAGGGACTATGTTCGACGCTTTAACGAGTGCAGAAATACGATCCCCGATATCACCGATGCCTCTGCTATTTGCGCTTTCAAAACCTGGTGCGGAGATCTCCTATTACTACCTAGGAGTTGGCAACAAGGCGAATCACAACTACTCGAAGGATGTTCGAGGTTGTCGATCGATGCGCCCATGCAGACGACGCGCTGAGATTGCAAGAAGAACGACAAACCCAAAGGCGGGAGGAGAGAAGAAGCCAGCCAAGGACGCACCCGAATCAAGAAAGAAGAAAAGCGGCAAGAGTGGGAAGAGGAAAGCTCAAAGCAGAAGTCCTCGCATCTGAATACCGAGCGCCCGCCCAAACACCCAGACCCACAAGGCAGTGATACGAAGAGAATATGTTGCCCCATACACAAGTCGGACAGACATTCTCTGGAGGAGTGCCTCATCTCAACAAGTCATTGGAAAAGCAGCTGGCTTGGAGAAGGGAAAGCGAGTACGTGTAGTCGGAGAAGGCCACTGAGGCAACCACTCTGGATTCGGACTCCACGTACCCAGATTCGATCTTTCATGGTCTCGCACTCTTCGGAGGCTCCACAGTGTACTCTTCAAAGCGAGAATACAAAAAAGTGGAACGTGAGGTTTGTTCGACATGGCAGGGGGCTGCACCCAAGATGAAGTGGTCTGAACAGAAAGATTGAGTTCTCAGATGAGGACACCTCAAGGCTGCTATTATACCAGGACGATTTCTTGATCGTGGTCGAACCCAATATTCGGAAATCAAGGTAGCACTAGTCCTCGTCGATGGCGGCAGCTCCATCAATCTCCTCTTCACCAGCACCTTGGACGCAATGGGAATTCCGCGAAGCGAGTTGACACCTACCGATCAACATTCCACGGAATCACTCCTCAGTCCTCGTCCAAGCCATGGGCAAGATCACGCTTCGGTGACCTTCGGCCAAGCGAGGCAACTTCCGAACAAAGCAGATAACTTTTGATGTTGCTGAGTTTGACACAGCATACAACGCCATCATCGGAAGAACTGCACTCGCGGAAGTTCATGGCCGCATCTCACTACGCGTATGAGGTACTCAAGATGCCCGGGCCGAAGGGACAATCACTATTCAAGGGAACGCAAAGCTGGCGGTCCAATGCGACAAGCGGAGCCTCGACATGGTCGAGCAACCATGCCCAGCCACCCGCCACAACCGAGCCACCCAAGAAAGTGATCAAAACGACTAAGACGCTGAAACCAGACGCGCGCAATCAAAATCGTTCCACTCTCCAGTGCAACCCCGACAAGACAGTCAAGATCGGGGCATCACTGAACGAGAAATAGGAACTCGCGCTCATCACCTTCCTCCGCGACAATGCGGACGTATTCGCTTGGCAGCCGTCCGACATGCCGGGGGTCCCAGGGAGGTGATTGAGCACAAACTCATGGTGTGACCGATGCAAGCCAGTAAAGCAAAAACTGCGGAGATTTGCACCAGATCGGAAACAGGCCATACGAGAAGAGCTCGATAAACTTCTTAAAGCTGGTTTCATCAGAGAGGTACTCCATCCAGAGTGGTTAGCCAACCTAGTCATGGTGCGGAAGGCCAACGGGAAGTGGAGGATGTGCGTCGACTTCACTGACCTCAACAAGGCGTGCCCCAAGGATCACTTCCCTCTCCCTCGAATAGACCAACTAGTGGACTCAACAGCTGGTTGTGAGCTGTTAAGCTTCCTTGACGCTTACTCCGGCTACCACCAAATCAGCATGGCAAAAGAGGACGAGGAGAAGACAGCATTCATCACACCGTTCGGTGTATTCTGCTACGTTAAAATGCCGTTTGGACTCATAACTGCAGGAAATACCTTTCAACGTACGGTCCAAGGGGCACTTAGCGATCAGCTGGGTAACAATGTTGAGACCTACGTCGATGACATCGTTGTCAAGACCAAGACAGGTGACTCATTGATTGACGATCTACGGGAAACCTTCGACAACCTCAGACGATATCGCCTCATGCTCAACCCTGAGAAGTGCACGTTCGGGGTACCGTCGGGCAAACTGCTCGGGTTCCTCGTCTCTGGCAGAGGAATAGAAGCAAATCCCGAGAAGATCAAGGCAATCGAGAATATGAAGTCACCCACAAGACTCAAGGAAGTACAGAAGCTAACCGGATGCATGGCGGCGCTAAGTAGGTTCGTCGCTAGGATGGGAGAACGAGGACAGCCCTTCTTTGCCCTGCTAAAAAAGCAAGACAAATTTGTATGGACACAGGAAGCCGAAGAGGCGTTCATCGCACAGAAGCGCTACTTGGCAAATCCCCTTGTACTTGTTGCTCCCCAACTTAATGAAGTGTTGTTCCTCTATATCGCTGCCACGCCCTACTCTGTGAGTACTGTCATTGTTGTCGAAAGAGAAAAGGTGCAGAGACGAGTCTATTACGTCAGCGAAGCTCTACACGATGCAAAGACAAGATACCCACAGATCCAAAAACTGCTCTACGCCGTAATCATGACGTCAAGAAAGCTACGCCACTACTTCCAAGCCCAAAGGGTCACAGTTGTCTCCGCCTTCCCTCTTGGCGAAGTCGTGAGAAACAAAGACGTTGTCGACCGTATTGCGAAATGGGTAGTCGAGCTAAGCCAGTTTGACGTCCACTTTGTACCACGAACAACTATCAAGTCCCAAGTTCTCGCCGATTTCGTAGCCGATTGGACTATGCCTGAAAATAGGTTAGACAGCAAGACAGACAACGAAACATGGACAATGGCGTTCGATGGCGCGCTCAACAGCCAAGGAGCAGGTGCAGGGTTCATCTTGACATCACCTTCGGGAGATCAGTTCAAGCATGCAATTCACCTTAACTTCAGGGCGACCAACAACACAGCCGAGTATGAAGGACTACTCGCTGGGATAAGAGCTGCAGCTGCACTTGGAGTATGAAGGGGATTCTGAACTAGTCACAAACCAGGTGCACAAAGATTACCAATGCTCTAGCCCTGAGCTGTCCAAGTACCTCGCAGAAGTCAGGAAGCTGGAAAAAAGATTTGGTAGGATCGAGGTCCGACACGTATATCGCAAGGACAACATCGAGCCGGACGATCTAGCACGGCATGCGTCCAGACGAGAGCCACTCGAACCCGGCACCTTTCTGGACATCCTGACAAAACCATCAGTGAAAGAGGCAAACGACGAAGATAGCTCAGTCACCCCCGACATCAGCTCGGGGGCTACAGAGGTAGAGCACGCCGTTGCCGACATCGAGACCACGGACGACTGGCGGACCCCACTCATTAAATTCATAAGCAGCGATGAGTTGCTCGAGGATGACGCAGAAGCCGAGAAAATAACCCGTCAAGCAAAAATCTACTGTATGATCGGCAACGATCTATACAAGAAAGCGCCAAACGGGGTACTTCTAAAATGTGTCTCGTCCGACGACGGCAAACACCTTCTCCTCGACATACACGAAGCGGTCTGCGGGTCACATGCCGCCGGTCGTACATTGGTCGGAAAAGCCTTTCGACAAGGATTTTTCTGGCCAACCGCCCTCAAAGACGCTTGCGACATGGTACAACGGTGTGAGGCTTGTCACTTTCATAGCAAACATACAAAGCTACCAGCGCAAGCACTACAAACCATCCCTCTCACTTGGCTGTTCTCGTGCTGGGGGCTCGACATACTCGGTCCATTCCCACGAGGACAGGGCGGCTACAAATTCCTGTTCGTGGTGATCGACAAATTCACCAAATGGATCGAGGCAACACCCACGGGGGAAATCAAGGCCGACAACGCCATCAAATTCATTAGGGGGATATTTTGCCGATATGGATTGCCTCACCGCATCATAACGGATAACGGCTCCCAATTCATCAGCGTCGATTTCCAAGATTACTGCATCGGACTGGGAGTCAAGATATGCTTCGCCTCAGTTTCTCACCCTCAGAGTAACGGACAGGTTGAGAGGGCAAACGGTATAGTACTACAAGGGATCAAGACCCGTGTCTACGACAGGCTCATGTCACATGACAAGAAGTGGGTCGAGGAACTCCCCTCGGTACCATGGGCCGTGCGCACTACACCGACAACGTCCAACAAGGAGCTTGGGAGAGGCTAGCAATAGCTCTAGGTTTGAAAAGTGAAAGTGGAATGGCCAAGGAACGAGCTGGAAACGAGCTGTATATGTATAACGGCTAGGTGACGTCATCTAGCCGTTACTCACAAATTTAAACTGGAAACTAGACAGGAAGTTCCGGACCTGGAAGACCGGAACTTCTGGACTACACTTAGAAAAACTTTTTCACAAGACCGGAACTTCCGGACCTGGAAGACATGAAGTTCTGGACTTGCATTTTTGGACAGAAGGAGAATTTGTAAAAAGGACTCCTAGGGAAACTTTGACACTAGGTTCACTCTAAGAGCACTTGACATATCTCAGAGCATCACCTGGAACCCCTCTTAATAGTACGGTTTTTCCTAAAAACTCGATTGCAATAAATAAACTATCCTATGCACTTCTCGAGTTCCGGTCCGCTTGATTTTATACTTTTGAGGGGGTCTCCAAGCATCCATCTTCCACACCTTGGACTAATGCATCTGAAAGTAGCTCAATAAACTCATTAGTCCTTTAACCACATTTGTCATTAATCACCAAAACCCACTTGGGGGATTAATGCACTTTCAATAGAAGCGCATTAGAGCACGCAACACTTTCGATCGGCGACTATGTCCTCCGACAGGTTCAAAGCCAAGCAGCGCGTAACAAGCTCTCACCCAAGTGGGAAGGACCGTACACGATCACGCAAGTCTTGCGGCCAGGTGCATTCATGATTGCAGACGGTGTTGGTCGCGAGTTAGCAAATTCTTGGAACATTGATCAATTACATAAATTCTATGTATAAATCAATAGTATCCATACTTGTAAGACATCTTATAGCTTCAATAAAGTTTATTTTCAGGTAAAGATCACAATCAAAGTGTTCCTTCCCGACGATCCCTTACCACGATGACATCTAGCGTTGAAACCTATCCTCATGTCCCTTTACGCCGTCTTGACAAGACCTCTGAGGAACCTAAGGGAACTTCGGCTGGGGACGCCCAGAGCGGATAAGGCCTTGTCGGATCATGAAGAGACAAAAGACCATGTAAGATCTGGTCGTGTAAGAGTTCTCGCCGTGCGTATTAACCAAGCCGTGTAATCGGAAATTGTGTTTTCCAACTTCATGGCTGGGGGCTAGGATTAGTGCTTGTTCAACCAAGGCAGGTCAAAGGTCCAAGAGCCTTATCTTCCGAGAACAATTCTACGATGACAAGGCTGGGGGCTAGGGAGAGTGTATGACTCAAGTGACTGATCGAAATCGCGAAGTGAGAAAACACTCGTACACAGCGCATCCAAAGTAAGAAAACTTAGTTTGATAGATTTCTTTTCTATTTCACAAGTACTTCTTACAATTCATAAATATTCCAAAATATATTACACGTCTACTTGAGATATTTGTCACAGGATACAAAGACTACCAGGAAGGCCAACGCCAATCCATAGACTGCAAGCGGCGCCATCAACTTCGCCATATTATCTATCTCTGGGGGAGTCCTCCGAGAACGTAAAAACCCTTCATGGAGGAACTTGAGATGTAGCTGCGGACGGCGATCTCAGATACAGGCCAGCACAAGCCCTCCGGCATATTGGCTCGATCGACGGCACTCCTGCTTCAGGGCCTCGTTGATACGCTTGCCGATGCCTAGCTTCAAGCTGAGCGCAGGCCCCATTCAACCATGAGGTACTCGGAGTTCTCTGCAGACCCCAGCCATTGCTGTACAACAGCTCCTGAGGTACGAGTTGAACCACACGTCGCGACCTCGGAGTGCTTCCACGGCTTGGTCTTTCTTCACTTCCACCATAATCCTCTCGAGTTCGGCCACCTCGAATTTCGTCCTCCAATATTGGATTTGACGATCTTGGTCAACCAACGCACTCTCGAGGTCTGCTCAACACGGAAATGACTAAGTCAAGTCGTTCTCCTCTTTCGAGAACACGGCAAATTAAGTCGATCCGAACAAAAGAGTAAAAGAGACGAAGACCAAACCACCAACCTAAGGAAGTCGTCGCCATGCCCTCCTCCACAGATAAGCTTTGATCAACATCGTCCCGCGGCACGTACGGCTCAAGCGCAAGTGCCGGAACGACTACCGGCAACTCAGGCTGCCCGCGCTACTGGACATCCTCGATATCGACATCTCTACAACGACAACAAAATACTCGGAATCAACATGCTAAGGAAAACGAAGGTGACAACTGCATACATAAAAGCAGTCTGAACCTACGAAAGTTTTTACAAGCACAATTGATTAAGGAGTACAAGGGGAATAAAATCCTACTCTTCAAAAAGGGGGAGAACAGACTGCCCTAAGTCACCGACTTCTTCCATCACGCCTTTACGCGCGTCATTAGCAGCCCCCTAATCCAGGATCCTCTGGAGGTCGAGTTCATGGTGCGCCAACCTTACGCACACGAGGACGTGCCACGCCCCGGTGTAGATCACGTTGGACGTCTCCTCCCTGATCCTGGCCGCATGCTTGGAGGGGATCTCCTCCATCGCTGTGGCCAGTTCCGCGAGTGAGGATGTCAGCGAGAACTCATCAGGGTTCGCCGGGATGGTGGTCGTGACGCCGCACCCCCCGGCGAGCTGGTGCAGGCCAGTGTAGGTGACACGCAGCGAGCCATGGATCTCCGACAAGTTGTTCTCGAGCTCCGACATGCGGTGCTCGAGCCCCTGCCGCTACCTCTCGTTGCCGGCCACCAGCTCCCTCATTTTCTGGAGGTCCTCGCGGACCTCCGCCAGGTCACGCGCTCGCTTGTCGGCGCGTTCATTTGCCGATGATGCTGCTGCCGCCCTGGCCTCCTCGATCTCGCGTCCTATGCCGCGAGCACCAGCCTAGAGGATGCGCTCCATCTCAGCTTGGAGCTCCCCCCAGGTGAGGACATCAGCGGGCGGGCCCTGAGCAGGCACAAGGCCACCGGCAGGGCCGCTGGGCGTCGCATCCCGGTCCCTGGGCACGACCATGACATCTGTCGAGGCCGCTGCAGGAGACGCACTAGAGGCCGCTCCAGACCCGTCTAGCGCCGCCTTCGCCCGCGCCGCCCTGCGAAGGATTTCCGTGATTTTCATAAAGTCAGGCTACCAAAGTTTTTTGAATTAAAAGACCTCAAATTCATCTACTTACTTTTCACCAAGCGTCACCAGCCTTTGCCGTCGCTGAAGCGGGGGAAACGCGTCCAAAGCCTAAGTAAGATAAGAATGGTGTGAGGTCAAGATTTTCCGACTACGCGTTAAAGTACCAGAGCGGCTTACCGATGGGGTAGGTGCCTTCCGACGATTCCCTAGCACGGAGGAGAACATCCTCCCTCTCTTCGGAATGTTGCTGCCACTCGTCGTGGCAGCAGCAACTGCAATATCGGACGCCTCCTTGGCGACGCCCTCCTTTAACGATGCCGCCGCCTGGTGGTCCACGAGCGGCCTGATGACGTCGGTCAGAGGAAGAGCCTGCATACATGAAGTCACAGTGCGATCCAGAAAAGCAGAAATAAAGGAGTTCTCAAATACACTCACGTTGATCACAGCCTCGCGATCGGCCTTCCCCTTCTTGAAAAGGGGGACGGGGACGTTGCTCGCCGTCGTAGGGCCGCTGATCATCACCTGACCGACGCGGCGCTCCATGGTTTCGCTGTTCAAGCCTGTAAGATCGAGAAGCAAAACTCGACAAGTCAGGAGGAACATGCACGTAAAGAATGCAATCTGAAATACAAGAAGAATACCCCGAGGAGAAACCCAGGTCGCGTCCTCCGGCCCAGAATAGTCAAAGGCTGGGTGGGGACTCGGAGGTCATCGATGATATCGATGAAAGACTGAAGGGAGGGAGTTAGGGCGGGTTTGGCGGTCCATTCCGGGGTCTTGTCTGGTTGCTCCTCAGGAACAACAAAGACTGGATCCGAATTTTCTATCTGAAGATAGAACCACCTCGCCCGCCATTTGCTACGAGAAGAGGAGCACTGGAAGGGGATGTATTGCGACTTCAGGCTATCCCGAAGTCGGAAACCGACACATCCAGACACCTTTTTAGGTTCCATGCAGCGCAACTCATAATAGAAGCGGAAGAGATCAAGAAAAGGCTCTACCCAAATGTAGGCCTCACAGAGATAGGAGAAAATACTGAGGAAGGCGATGGAACTGGGGTTCAGATGGAGCAAAGAAAGACCATAGAAATTCAATACGAGAAGAAGAAACTCGGAGGGCGAAGGAAGAAAACCGCAAAGAATATAATCCTCAACCGCAACCAGGCGGCCTAGGATAGGTTCGGGTTCAATACCTCCTGGTTCTCTCTCCATGGTTCTGCGACCAGGGAGAGCACCGTCATCCTGCAGCTTCTTCAGCGACGCGTTGGTGGAGGTGGACTTGTCGAGATCCATCACCGCCGGAGATTGCCGGAGAAGGGACCGAGATGAGCAAGCTAGGACTTTTCTGCGGGAGCGGAGAAGACGAGGGGCGCTTGGGGGCTGGAAAGTTTTGCAGCAAGCGGACTTCAAAATGGATCCCCAAAACTCCCTTAAATAAACGCACTACCGACGGTGCAAATTCCAAGGAAAGGAGAGAGATGGCCGCCGGAAATTTCTGGGTCCGTTACACGCAGCAGTTTTCAGACTTTGATTTAAATTCACTCATGACCGTTGAACTTCACACAGTGTTGTCGATTACTCTTTGTCTCTACGATTCTCACACCGAGATCGACCAGTTGAGAATGACAACGACTCCGACATCAGAAGTCGCGATTGCTACATGAGTTCATTTAAGTAGAAGTCGGGGGCTACTGTCAGGGTTACGGATAAGGTATACCCTCTACCCTTGGATATACGTCGTGTACTGATATGGTATACCTGCGCGTATATGGATGTTTCCTGTACACGTTAAGGACATTCATCACGGAGTCCACAGATGGAAGGAATCCTACTCGGACAGAACTAGGTCATTACTGTATCGTGTGGGGTCCGATGTCTCCGAGTTCTACTTGGAGATCAACTGACCTGCGGCATAAAAGGGACCCCCTGGGAGGACCTAAGGCATCAAATCTCACCGCCAACACAACCACCACAGCCTACGAAGTCAGAGCCTACAGGAGCCAAGTCGTTGGGTGATCTAGTCGAACCAACTCGACTACGGTCTCGTCAGTATCATCGAGTTCTGCTATTCCCTCTGTAATCTGTGGTTTCCATTATATATCCCATATCAACTAGATTAGGGCTATTACCTATCATAGGGCCTAAACCAGTATACTCCTTGTTTCCTGTTTGCTTGATGTCGTACTACGTAGATCCTCGTACCAGTGTACCCCAATACCCTCTATATCCGGTCTACGGGTATCCCCCGTCGACAGCAACGATAACACTTAACACTTTCACTTTGGTTTCCAGGAGGTCATGCACATTTCGAGTGAGTCTTGGGCGAAAACCCTGCTTGGTATTCCAAGATCGATGACATCGACGCCTATGGGTGACGTATCCTCCTTGGAGGTGTTGCCTCGTTGACTCTCTCCCCCTTTGCGAGAAAACCAAGTTCGGTTCATGGGCGGGCGTTGGCAGCGGCTCTTGTCATTGCTACCCTCCTTGGAGGTTTCGCCTTTAAGGTCTTGCTCCTTCCTCGGTCACTTTCTTCGAGGATTTTTATACAGGTTCGGGCCCCTGAATTGTCAGGTAATAGCCCTACATCCTGTTGGCCGAAGCCGATATTGCTCTTTATTCACCATAATTACACTAGTACAATATATGGGGTAGCTTATCTAACTGTTGTCGATTTGACGGTCTGAAGTACTAACTCGTAGTCGACAACAGGGTAGTCTTCCTCCTCGAATCCGCATCCGGCGAGATCAGAGACAGCGCTATATCTCTCCTGACGGTAGCCATAGGCACCGTAGGGGACTAGCCATGCCTATCTCTGAAGTCGATATCTAGCGTCTTGTCTTGGCGTATGTTCGCGTGTATGTTGATCTTCTGTCTTGATCTATTGTTCCATGTCCCCTCTCCTCCTAGGGGGCCTTCTATTTATACCCATAGGTGTCCCCTTGTCCAAGTAGAACTAAGGAAACCAATATGGATACAATCCGAGTAGTCCTTGTCGTTTCCATGTGGAACTCTAGTCATCCTTCCTTATGCAGAACTCCTCCTATATCCGAAGGTTGTTTCCGTATAAGACATGGTATGTGGTGGGTCCTGCCGAGATTTAGTCAACTACTATTAGGTATGTGGTATCCATAACCCTGACAGTAGCCCCCGACTTCAATGCAAATGAACGAATTCATATTCTCAACCGCAGACCTTGGAGTAACTGTTATCGAGCTCACGTGACCGTTCTCAGTGAGTTTAGAGATAACGTTAGACTTCCCTTATCAATCTATAGGGTTAGCCTCATGCGGGCACCTATAGGGTTTGTTTGAGTCAATCTCCGACGTCAACCGAGAAAGTACAGAGCATACGACTAAGCCTCCCGTCTTGCTGTAATCGAGAATTTGGATTGAAGTCAAGAAATTCTATCTCGGCGGGTACACCATCTCTTCATTCCGTATTCCTTGTCAACTCGACCACCTAGAGTGGAAGTAGTGGGAGAATCGCTACACCGCTGGTCGAGGACCAGGTAGTAGTCTTAACTCGACCACCTAGAGTGGAAGTAGTGGGAGAATCGCTACACCGCTGGTCGAGGACCAGGTAGTAGTCTTAACTCGACCACCTAGAGTGGAAGTAGTGGGAGAATCGCTACACCGCTGGTCGAGGACCAGGTAGTAGTCTTAACTCGACCACCTAGAGTGGAAGTAGTGGGAGAATCGCTACACCGCTGGTCGAGGACCAGGTAGTAGTCTTAACTCGACCACCTAGAGTGGAAGTAGTGGGAGAATCGCTACACCGCTGGTCGAGGACCAGGTAGTAGTCTTAACTCGACCACCTAGAGTGGAAGTAGTGGGAGAATCGCTACACCGCTGGTCGAGGACCAGGTAGTAGTCTTAACTCGACCACCTAGAGTGGAAGTAGTGGGAGAATCGCTACACCGCTGGCCAAGGACCAGGTAGTAGTCGTAACTCGACCACTTAAAGTGGAGATAGTGGGAGAATCGCTACACCGCTGGTCGAGGACCAGGTAGTAGTCTTAACTCGACCACCTAGAGTGGAAGTAGTGGGAGAATCGCTACACCGCTGGTCGAGGACCAGGTAGTAGTCTTAACTCGACCACCTAGAGTGGAAGTAGTGGGAGAATCGCTACACCGCTGGTCGAGGACCAGGTAGTAGTCTTAACTCGACCACCTAGAGTGGAAGTAGTGGGAGAATCGCTACACCGCTGGTCGAGGACCAGGTAGTAGTCTTAACTCGACCACCTAGAGTGGAAGTAGTGGGAGAATCGCTACACCGCTGGTCGAGGACCAGGTAGTAGTCTTAACTCGACCACCTAGAGTGGAAGTAGTGGGAGAATCGCTACACCGCTGGTCGAGGACCAGGTAGTAGTCTTAACTCGACCACCTAGAGTGGAAGTAGTGGGAGAATCGCTACACCGCTGGTCGAGGACCAGGTAGTAGTCTTAACTCGACCACCTAGAGTGGAAGTAGTGGGAGAATCGCTACACCGCTGGTCGAGGACCAGGTAGTAGTCTTAACTCGACCACCTAGAGTGGAAGTAGTGGGAGAATCGCTACACCGCTGGTCGAGGACCAGGTAGTAATCTTAACTCGACCACTAGAAGTAAGGCGAGAGAAATCTCTACTTTCTACTGGATTGAGAACCAGGAGTAGGAGTCTCTTAATCACCTATAGGGGCGCTAAAGTTGGTTTATTACATGTGCATCTCATGTGGCCAGCATGACTCACATACCCAACTTATAGCATATCCGGATGTCTGTTCGCAATCATGTTGGGTGATCAAGCCGAGACGTTCGCGAGGAGTTATCCGTTAACAACCTTTTCTCGAGTAGTCCAGCCATGGCCGGTGCTATGAGATAGGTCGTCGGTCTTCGTTGGCAGGTTGGGCACGACGACTCTGCATTTGTCGAGATCATTCTCGATAATGGGGTGTACTCGACCACAACCTACTCGAGTGCTCAATTGTTCCTGAAAAATATTTTCTAGAAGGAAAGATATATAGCAGAGAATATCGAGTATGTACTCAGAAAACTGCATGAATCCTCTAGTATTATCAAGCTATAACGAGCAGATGTAAATATCAGGCATTATGTAAACCATAGACAAGCATGATTTATACGGAAGGAAACAGAGCGAGCCCCCAGCGTTAGACCTTAGTTGGCCTAACATCGGAAGCACTCGCACAATAGATATTATATAAAAAACATGCTCTAGGTAAACGTAATAAATTATAGATCTGACAATGCTGTATGATCTGAATAGGCACGATAAATTACATATAAAATATTGCGTACCTTTGTAGATACATGCCGGATGTATCTACGAAATTAGTAGATTAATTTAAAAAACCAATCGACCAATTACCATGTTGCGTATTCGTTCGACATCATACAATCTGACATCTTTTGGTACGCCGCTTATCTTGAGGCTTGGTCGATCTCGAGAGATCGAATTGTTGATGACGATGGTTCCGACCTTGTCGGGGCACGTACTATGGCCAGGTTAGACTTCCCAGATCCAAAGTAGTTGAAGTATCCTTCATCCAAAAATCCATATTGACGATGACTTGGCGAAGCTTCACGAAGATCCCGATCCGTCGGAGAACGCACTTCGTTCGGGTCATATCACCCAACATACGATGTCGTTGAAGAATCCATCTCTTGAACCCATCTCGTTAAAATCCTGAAGCACCAAAATCCCCCTACCTGGCGCGCCACTGTCGACGTTTGATGTCGCGATTCCGGTATTTGCATAGTATGGGGATCGTTGGTACTAGGATATATGCGAGACTTAGGTAAAAGAGACAGAGACGAGGATTTTTATACAGGTTCGGGCCCCTGAATTGTCAGGTAACAGCCCTATATCCTGTTGGCTGAAGCCGGTATTGCTCTTTATTCACCATAATTACACCAGTACAATATATGGGGTAGCTTATCTAACTGTTGTCAATTTGACGGTCTGAAGTACTAACTCGTAGTCGACAATAGGGTAGTCTTCCTCCTCGAATCCGCATCCGGCGAGATCAGAGACAGCGCTATATCTCTCCTGACGGTAGCCATAGGCACCATGGGGGACTAGCCATGCCTATCTCTGAAGTCGATATCTGGCGTCTTGTCTTGGCGTATGTTCGCTTGTATGCGGATCTTCTGTCTTGATCTATTGTTCCGTGTCCCCTCTCCTCCTAGGGGGCCTTGTATTTATACCCATAGGTGTCCCCTTGTCCAAGTAGAACTAGGGAAACCAATATAGATACAATCCATAGTCCTTATCGTTTCCATGTAGAACTCTAGTCATCCTTCCTTATGCGGAACTCCTCCTATATCCGAAGGTTGTTTCCGTATAGGACATGGTATGTGGTGGGTCCTGCCGAGATTTAGTCAATTACTATTAGGTATGTGGTATTCATAACCCTAACAGTATGGTTTTTGGGCCTGGTTTCCTTATAGACGGAGTCAATTCTCTTCTTCTTATAATATCAGGTATAACTCCTACCGTCGATTCTTCCAAAAAAAAAAGTTTGATCAAGACTATGTCTTAGTGAACCTGTCGTAGGGTCGAGTTTGGAGTAGTGTGCTTGCCCTCTGTTGTGCTAGAGTTTCAGTGTTTAGGCGGAGTCGGAGTCGGCACCGCCATCACATCTGCACTCGTCACGCCCTATGTCCTCTCCGTGTCGCCGCACCACCCACAAGTTGACGGCACATTGACTCCATCGAGTACATCAAGCTAGGTATGTCCCGCGCGCCGTCATGAGCGATCCCTCTACCGCCATCGTCACCATCCTCACTGTTATAAAAGTTAGCCGATATAGCGGAACGACGACTAACCTTCCTGATCGCTTCAGTCATTGATCACCCAAGATACGCCAGATGACGACACAGGAACACACGATATTTGTTAACGAGGTTCAGCCGAAGCCTACATCCCCGGGGCTCTGATTATGGGCGCTCCTCCCCAACCAACATAGCTCCTAGCCGCTACGAGTCCATGGGCACGCCGCCATCATCTCCCTGCGTGTCTACACTACATTGTAGTCGCCATGGTTACATTGTGGTGCCCCCTCTCTATTTAAGAGAGATGCCGGGTTACAGAGTCCGACTCTTACTCCACCCCCTAACACCTATTACAACTCCAAGTCCAACTGTAACCAAATAGGACTAGTATATTCGACACCTATTCTAACAAACTCCACCTTGGCGAATATACGCAACCTAAAAGTAGTAGAATCACCATGCCGATCCATCGGTCCTCCAGACTTGGGTTGTCTTCTTTGCAGCTTCACCGCAAGCCGCCCGACGAGTCTATATATCAAGGCTGTGTTTAGGGGAGGGGGAAGTTTGATTTTTGGTTTTGAAATTGAAGATGCATGTGACTTGAAAAGTTGTGTTGTATATGACAGGTTGATGTTTGATTGGAAAATGACTGAAAGTTTTGGATCAAATTTTGGATCTAAACACAACCCAAACTACAATTCTGTCAACATTGATAGCTGAGGTTTAAAACTAATTTCTTCAAATAGTTCGTGAAGTCCTTGGAGAAACATAATTGACTCTAATCTTGTCCACATCTAACAAGGTTGAAGCATTGATAGAAAATTATTTATGTTTTTGCCTTTCTAAGGAAGACTTCCAGATTAGAGTCTTCCTGGTACGTCCCAAACCCATGTAATAGAAGCATTGTAGCTGGGAAGCATTGTGTCCAATAATTCCTTTCTGCACCGTATATGGCAATTTAATGAAAGGACATAGGAAGTTTAGTGGGTAAAAAGGGCATTCTTGTGTACTGAAAAGTACGGCCCTGCTTCAGTGTGTTTCCTATGTACTTTGAGTATTTTTTTTTAAGAGTCTTCTTTGTACTTGCTACTCCCCTCATTTTCTAATATTAACGCTGTTTGATTTTTTTTAACATGATTTGTCCATTCGTCTTATTAAAAAAAAAGTAATTATTAATTTCTTTCCCTATTATTTGATTTATTGTTAAATATACTGTCATCAATACATATAGTTTGGCATATTTCACACATTTTTTTTATTAAAACGAAACGGTCAAACATATGCTAAAAAATCATCAATGTCAAACATTAAAAATGGAGGGAGTATAATATTATTACTAGCTTAATTTAGCTCTAAGGGAGAGATTCTACTTCTGAGTTATTCAGACACATTGGCAGTTTTCCAGATGCAAACTTTGCAATGCCTTCTTGATTTATAGTCTGCATTCAGCAATGCCTAGTTTAACTTTTGTATAAAGTCCACATAATGTTTGCTTTATACTCAGTATATATTCAAGCCATGAAGCTTTAAAAGTTATATAGTTGATATTAATTGCACAGATTAAACATTTCCATTCGCTGATTCTTTGATCAGAATTTTAGACGGGATTTCTTTTTGTTATGCATTAACCCCATAATTACTGCTTGCATTTCTGTTTCAGGCAAAGTGTACACTGCAAATGCAAACATTACTGGCCACCAAAGCAATCTTCAAGAAACCATGGGGAAAAGATCTGAGTTTGTGGATGACTTGCAGCAAAATGTTTGTCAGGTTATCTTGGAAACATGCCAAACTGTTGTTATCGAAAAGAAATTGACTTAGAGAAGCCAATAACTTTACTATACTTAATACTTTTATATGCACATATATAATTAATTATGGAAATTAACATATTAATCTTTGAGCCTCACTGTTGTATAGCAAACACAGGAGTTTGCGACTGAAATAGCAGACATTTGATGGACACAGTCGCAAGAAGAGTTCTTGATGGAATTTATACTGGGATATTAATGAAGCCCTCCGTTCTAACATTCTAGTAAATGGGACTGTTAGCTTGGATAATCATCTACTTCAAATAATCACTATTTAATGGTAGCCACCTGAAAAATTACACTTCAATCTTTACCTGTAGTGAATTTAATCCTGATGCTGTCATAATCCTACATGTGAAGCTAACAATACCTCTCTCTTTTGATTAAGGACATCCATTTCATTTTGTTCGAAAGTTAGCCTGTTGTGACAAAAACAGAGACTTAGCGTACCTTGTTACTTATATGCCAACACTAACCATCAAGGACAAAAAAAAAAGTTGCAATATGGGTACTAGATGTTTGGTGGTTCATGCTTTAGTTATATATCTATCTATCTATTTTATACTTAAAAGTCTCATCTAAACATCCTATAAACGTCTCAAGCCACCACATAGGATTCCTAAAAACGCTCATATGCCGCACACGTGGCGTTCTAATAATTTTAGAACATGCTAGCCCTTAATTTTCATTTAACCGGTGGGGTCCATTATTTTAGCACCATTGATTAAGATCACACTATAATAAATAGATGGACCCACTATTTTAACTATTAGATTTATCCCCTTTAAAAAAGTTAAAAAAACATTGTAATCCATCTGCTCTTCTTCCCCGTTTAGCCCAATATATGTGTCGTAGGCTTTCCGGACCTTTCCATTATATTTGAGGATGAAGTGAATATTCAAGTCATCAAACAAGCATAATGAAACATCCGACGGCTCGAGAGAAGAATATTGGAGACATTGCTGGCCTTTAGCCTGCCAGTCAACTTCAGCCTGAGATGTGCCGTCAAACCACTCGAAGGCGGCGACCAGATGTGTTACACATTCAGGAGACTTGACAAAAATGCTAAAGATCTACAACATCTCAAAATTTCTTAACTCATACTCATGTGAACTAGTTCCCAGGAGTGTGCACTAGATTCACACTTCATCTCAAGCAAGAGTATTACAAGCAAACACAATAAGATGGAAGCGATTATAAACTACATCTACTTTAGGTACATTGGCCGACCGGCCAAATAAATAATAGAACAGCGGACTTGTCTACCCAATCCACAAGCACACCGACTAGGGGTTTTCCCCATTAAGTTCAAGTTCCTAGGAAGAAGCAGTCGATCAACCCGCATCACTCAAAGCTAAGTCTAAATCCTGCAAGCAAAAGGTTAATTCCAGCAAGAGTCAGTACATTATTAGAAATAAGTACTGGCAAGCACAAGCACAAGCTAAGACCCTACTTGCAAGGCATATAATCAAGGAAGGCATAATATGGTTCTTTTTAGCATAAAGCAAGTTTTATTGCATAAACATTTTCAATCAGTTTGCTTTCAATAAATTTCAGCAAGCAAGTACTTGACATATGGGCATCAAAGTAGCATTAATCATGTATAAATTGTACACCTCATTGCCTCTATGGCAGCAAGGAGATCATTCTAAATCTCATCACAATTTGAAGGTAATTTCAGCATTTAGAAGAATAAACACAAGTCTATACTCAATAATATCACACGTCGCTCTTGACCGCGAGCACGGCTAATCGATTAGTTTAACTTCTGCAGAGTTTGTACACTTTACCACATGATGGAAATAATAATCATGCAAGAGCATGGCACGCGATACATAAGTATCCGATTTATTACCCCAACAAAGCTTCCAAAATTCATGATTTAGCCTTACACCAGCACGAACGTGTTACTCCATCTAAGCCATACACGTTATATGACTAGAACCGTTAAGTGGCGGGCCACGCCTTAAACTTAACGCCGGTGGTGGCGGACACAACGGGAACCACCACGTGGCACAATACCGTTTGTATTGGACATGACTTAGTCACCTAAACTACCACGTCGGGGTAAATAGGAAGTTCCTCTGAGTTATCCGAATCATACAACCGGCCTACCAGAATGTAAGGCTAACCATAAATAATTTACTAAGCTTGGGCTATCCCTACTAGCACATGTGGTTGTACTGTATACGAAATGAACTGACATTGAGTGAAGTCTTAGGTTCGGTTTGGGCGCACTCTCCCCTATCGTACACAACTAATCACCATATGTGACCACTTGAGGCCCAAACCTAAAATCCATTGTTTCCATCATTTTATTTATAAAATCACAAGTATTAAAGTTCTGTCCAGATTATTTCAAATCAATTTCATATTGTTAATGAGCCCATAATGACAAGGAAGACCATTCTAAGCATGGCTAAGCATTATAGGAACCTAGTGACTCCAAAACTCATATATAAGTGGTATAGTCATATTGTTCCTAAGGTTAGGAATGAGGATATGGATATATGTGGGGTTAGGTGATAATGCAAATAATAGGAGTTTGTCTAACAGTTTAACACAATTTTAATTTGTTAGTGTACAATCGACATGCAGGATTTTCAAACATTTTCAATAACCTCCAAAACATAGGTTCAAAGTGATCAAGAGAGGGAGGTGGGACGTTTG
>CM020187.1:377406-448435 GCA_009805545.1 Oryza longistaminata | reverse complement strand
GGACTTGCCTTGAATCAGGAAAATGTCAGCACCTAAATCACTTCTTCACCGATTAAGCAATCATCTATACAAAGTACACGTTATGCAATTAAACACCGAAATATGCGAAAATCCAAAATGCTCTAAAATGGATGATTTGTGCACAGTGAATAGGTACTGGTCTCAAATTAATTTAGGTGAAAGAATTTCTATTTTATCTCATTTTATTTGGGAGTTATGAATTTTAGAAGTTTCGTCGGTATAGTGTAGGATTTACTTAGGTACTATTGTGAAATGCTGTTGTAAGGTGATTCTTATTAAGTTTATGTTTGCTGGGGTGAAGATACGTGTTTTCTAAGACTAACACATTTGGTTTCATAATTTTTAGAGTTAATATGAATTCTTTATGTATTTTACAAGTTATAACGTGTTATAGGTGTATAGTGTTCTATAGGTTCATGGCTTTAGAGGTTTAGGTCTAGAACTTGCCTCATCTAGCTAGTGATGTATAAAATGAGTATTTTAGTTAACTAATCTAACCTTAGTTCATAGGCTTATGGTCTTTATTATCATGGTTCATATTTTATAAACTAGGGGAGCTCTAGTCCATGTTAGCAATTTATTATATCAACCTAGAAATTATTATATGAGCTAAGTGCCTTAAGTTTTGGTGGATGGGAATGGAACTATGCATTCACTGGTCTAACAAGTTTTATTTGGGTTTCATTATAGCTAGAGTGTATTTCTATATACATTTATATATATACATATTGCTCAATCGATACTATGTGATTAGCACCTATCCTATAAATTTAAAGTTTAGAGCTATAACCTGTACAGAAGGTTCCATATTTTATTTTACTATGTTGAAGCCCACTGTTTGCTGGTTCTATAGATATTTGGTTCACTTCATTTAGACTAAAGATGAATTTTCTACAAATTTTACAATTTAAGGTTGCTCTATGATGGTTATTACTTACATAAGTATTTAGAGGCTTTTATCATACAGTAAGTATATAATTTTATTTTATAACTTGGAAGTATATGTTTTGGTGATTCTACAGAACTTGGGTTTACTCAAAAAGGATCTAAGATGAATTTTATATGAACTTCTAAAATTCAGCTTATCTAAAACTAGTCATTTAAAGGTAATAGTTTTAGAGGCATTTGATGTATAGTATGTATACTATTTCATTTTGCTTTATAGGAGAACATAAGTTGGTGGATCTGTAGAAACTGAGTTTGCTCCAAAATGAGTTGAAATGAATTTTGTATGCATTTTATAAGTTTGTGCATGCTTTATGTGTGACTTAACTTGGATAAATTTTAGAGGCTAAATTTGTACTGTGAGTGCAAGTTTTTATTCCATAACATCAAAGTTCCCAATTTGGTGAGTTCACAGAAATTTGAATCATCTTAAAATGAGCTATATTTAATTTTATATGGATTTTACAAGTTTTAGTTACTGTTCTTTTATAATTTCAGATTTTGTTTCCAAGGGGTGCACTGTCAGTCTCAGGCCAATATGCAAAAAGGCCCGTATGGTTTCAGGAAATCAACCCGCAGTCCTATGACTGTTCTGTGTGTCTTGAGCTTTTGCATAAAGAGCCCTACATTAACCTAAATTCTTGTGACGAGTTCCCTGGTTCGAGCTGAAGCAGATCAAGCCATGGCTGAGCTCGATCTCAAGCTTGCCAGCGGCAAACGGTGGCTTGTTTGAGGGTGCGACCAAAAGACAAAATGAATATCATGCTATTGCGATTCCATTCCTCTTCTTTTCTTGGTCAGTGTACATCGGAGTAACGCCGGCGGCGAGTCCGAGCGGCGGCTGTGCTTAGGCTGCTACTGCATGTTGAGTTGGTGCTCGATTCTAAGTGAATGAAATGCATGAATGCAATCCTATGGGCTCAAGGGTGCTCACCGAACCTTGAACGAGGCGCGGGAAAGTCTGGACAGCGGCAGCGGTGAAGAAGATGGTCCGGCGACGGTGTAGAGCTCCGGGAAGACGGCAACGGCTCGATCCACTCATCGAATTGACATGCATGTGTTTTCATGGGGTTAGTGAGGTCCCAGGGATGGTGTATACGCGAAGAATCGGACAGTGGCTCACCGGAGGAGGCGGAATCGACAATGGCGACGGCGTCCGGAGGTGAAGAAGACGGTAGCCGATCTCCGCACTCGTAGCACCATCCTTCGAGATTCTTGAGGGGAAATGGAGAGGAGGTCGAGGCGAAAACGCTGGCGCGACAGCTTGGCCCGGCTTGGTCCAGATAAGCGGAAACGGTGATGATGTCGCTGCGGCGGTGCACAGAGCGCGCTCTAGAGCGACCATGACATGGCGGCGTTCCCTCTGCTGTAGAAGATGAAATGGAATGGGATCAAAACCAAAGTTGTTCGGCATGGTGAGATGAGAATGGAACGAGTATGAGTTAGAGATGGAGAGGGCTCGACGACGGTTGGCGATGTCCCTCTTCTTGGCGGCCGGCGACGAAAGAGAGGTGGAGAGGGAGAGCTGGAGCTTCCTCCCTCGGTTGGATCGGCACTGGGATGGTGGGTGAAGAGTGGCGACGTCCAGAGTTGCATGGGTCGAGACAGGCGCTTGGTGAGCATCCTAAATTCTGCTGCGGCCCGTGGCACTGCGACGACCGGATGGCACAGCCGCTCAGCAGTACATGCAACAAAAAATCAGACAAAGATAAATCTGTGTTAGTCTGCTAGGAATCAATGCAAATATAGAAGTCGGGAGGCAGCACAGCCAAATCCCATCTCCCAGCAGAAGATACGACAGTTGTTTGATCTTGATAGCCATCCCGTTTGTTTGCATGCAAAACAAGCAACGTAGTTTGACCAGTGTGCGTATGGCACTTGCACGATAAGAATGCACCAGGTTATTTTTCCTGACTAGCAAGTGGACAGTCTCAGATGGCGTAGCTGATGTGTCATGCTAGGTATCTTTTATTGGCCATTTTGGATTTCTCTCAAGGGATTGAAGACTTTCCTCTATACTGACAGAAGCAGACAGGCTGGTAAAAAAGAAACTACTAGAATGAAATCAGCTCCGGGAACACATGGTAATAGAACCCAATGGAGATCATTCAATCGGGCGTCTTCCACAAAGTCAAGCTAGAATAAGTGGCGTAAGATAAGATAGATGTTCACTTTCATCGACCAATGTACCTGAAATTCCTATACGTAAAGTCGAGAACTAGAGAGAGTAAATGAGATGTTCAAAGGGTGAAGCTAACGCTTCCCTGGCCACTAGGGAGTCATCAAAGTCTGAGTCCATACACTTGCTAGCTAATACTGGATCGTCAAAGATCTGATTATATTTCATAATACCTTCTGTCTCTCTCCTAAGGGATCCAATCAGAAGGAATTCCCTCACTTCGCTCATGAAGCATGCCGTGTGGTTCCCGACGTAGACGTGGCCAGCCCATGACTTGAACTCACACCGAGTGGGACTTGGATTCGAGCGGCAGCGCCTTACCCATGCCTCCGGGGGAACACCTTGGCAACCGGCAATATATGCAAACAGGAATAACACAACCACATCAACCTGTGATTAGAAATTAATCTAGTAGAGATTAGATTAGAACGTTGAACCCGGATTGGAGATTCGAGCCACCGCCAGTGAGATTGATCTCAGCTTTGGTACCACTACTAGAAAAACAATTTTTCATGGCGTTGGTCTATGATTTTCGCTGGCGGAAAAATACCAAAACCACCTGCAAGGTCATAACGAGGGGGTGGGGGGCACCGACCGCCAGCGAAAATGGATCTTCGTTGGCGGCCACATTATACCGGTCGCCAGCGAAGATATGTTCATTTTCGCTGGCGGTCACTTAGATGCGCCACCAGCAAAGATGGATAATTTTTGCTGGCGGTTGGGTTATATATTCCAGTAGAGAAGATACAATTATTTTTGTTGGCGGCCCACTTAAGTAATCGCTAGCGAAAATCGATTTTCACTTGCGCTCTTAAAAAAAATTCGTACGTAAAAAAATCACCGCGCGCCCGTACCCTTATCCACCCACATCTCCACTTCTCCTCCCCCTCCAAATTCCTAGCACCCTCCAAACCTCCTCCCCTCCAGATCCACATCCTCTCCTCCTCCCAGGCAGCGACGGCTCCGGCAGCTGTGTGTGGCGGCGACGGCGACGGGAGGCGGGCGCGCAGCTGCGACAGGAGACGATCGTCGGGGGGGGGCAGCGACGGCAACGGGAGGAGCCGTCGGGGGGCACGACGGCAACGGGATGGCGACTGCGACGGGAGGCGGGGGCACGGAAACGGCGATGGGAGGAGCCGTCAGGGGCCTCGACGGCGACAGGACGGCGACGGCGATGAGTGGCGCAGCAAGCTCCTCCTCTTCCCCCTCCCCCTCCCACGGTGGCTTGGTGCTGCAACGGTCGCGGCGACGGCTCATTGCTGCGGGGCACGGCAAGCTCCTCCCCCTCCCCCTCCAACGGGCGCGACGACGGCTTGGTGCTGCGGGGCTTGGGCGCGGCGACGGCTTGGTGCTTGCTGCTCGGTCGGCGAGACGATGACCTCCTTCCTCTCCTGTTGATGCTGTTTTCTTTTTTTTTCATGTTCAAAATGTTTGTATGCCGTGTTCACTTGTATGATTGTTGAATCTAATGAAGTCTGGATGAGGATTTGAATCGATACTCAAAAATTTAAATGTGGATTTGAATCTTTACATGCTGCGAAAATCTGATTTATTATCTTTTTTTTTTGGCGAAAAGAGATTGTGGGGATTAATCTTTTCTTATGGAAAATCATTTTTACTGGCGGACCACGTAATGAAGCCGCCAGCGAAGACTTTTTTTGCTGGAGGAGCACATAAGGCAGCTGTCAACGAAGACTATTTTCTCTGGCGGCCCACATACGGCAGCCGCAAGCAAAAATGATTTTCGCTAGGGGCTGTCTTTAGCCGGCCGCCAGCGAAAAGTTATTTTCTCTAGCGGTTTAGAGCCGTCAGCGAAGATGCTACATTTTCACTGACCTTTGCTTTGTGGCGGCGCCAAATACCGTCAGCGAAAAACCAAAATGACCGCCACGAAAGATGGTTTTCGTAGTAGTGTACATAAATTGATTCCATCGCACTTGTCGATCAGAAACTCGATGCAACCCCTGCCTGGCGCGCCAACTGTCGAAACTGGAATTCGGCAATATAAAGGGGGTAGCGCACGAGATCTAAAAGTGGATGGATGCGGAAACAAAAATTTAGACAGGTTCAAGCTCTCTCAATGAAAAGTAATACCTTACTCCTGTTTGGGGATTTGAAAGGTGTAGTATAGATCTGAAAATCTGAAGTGTGGATGTGCCCCCAAAGGGGCGTCCTGCCCTCCTTATATAGGCAAAGGAGCAGTCTTATAAGATAGAGACCATATCCTTTACGGCTTAGAGCTACTATATCTATTCTACAAACTTAACAGACTAGGACTACAAGCCGTTCCTTGATACAAAAGTAAACGTAATACCCGAGTCCTAATCTTATACATATTCTATATACATGATCTATCCCCTGTAACCAGTCGGATAGCTCAGCCGTGTGGGTATGTGGTACCCATAATCTCCACAATCTCCTTCTGAAGAATGCAATGCTTCCACCCCTTTTCTGAATATTGAGCAGTGCAACCGCTGTCTCTAAAAAATGCTCAAGAACACCTTGTGGCAGCTGCTCTCGGACTCGTGGAAGCATTGCTCAAACTCCTCCAACCTGTCGAGAGGCACCTCCTCTGTCTCCGGCGAGGCTTTCTTGGCAAATGGTGAAAATGGCGGCTTCTTGCAGGAGGATGCCGCGGTTGACGACATGGACGCGGCAGCTGTGAAAATGGCCGGCAAAGCAGGTCTTGCAGAGACGGTGTCGACGAACTCGACAGCCATCTTGGCCTCCTAGACGATGGCGCCGAGGCTGAGGCAACGACGAGTGATTGGTAGCGGTGGGACCTGATGGCGGCCGCGAGCCGCCCGCGCAGTGGAGACGTCCTGCCTAAGCTCGAGGACGGCCTCCTGGAAACCCTGGTGCCCATCGGTGATGAGGAGGAAGACGTAGAGGTGTTAGGATACGCGTAGGCTATGATAGCATAAATCAAAATTTTCTATCGCGTAAACCAGGAACCATGCAAGTATTAGATCATAGACCATTACCACTCGACGCGTTGCGCAACGGAAGACGCTGAGAAGTCGAAGGAACTCTCGCAAAGTAGCGCGCGTCGATGTAGAGGAAGTAGTCGATCGCACCGGCTCGACCTTCTCCTCCTCGTGCGTTCTCCTCGCCGTACTCCCACGCCAATCAGCACCACAAACCAGCGGCTCCTCTACCGGTATCCACACGTACAGGGACGGAACGCCACGCGCAGATGTGCTAGCACCCGCGCGCGGCTAGGGTTTTGCTCGGGGAGGGAAGTGACGGCTAGGGTTTCTCACGTGATGCAATACCTCCGCCGGTCACACCCCTCACGAATATATAGGATCCATCACTCGGGCCTCCAAGGCCCGTAGGACTCCTATTCGGATCCCACCCGAAAACTATTTTTATAACTACCCAATTACGGAGTAGCGTTTAGCAGTCCCTAAGTAAGCTACTACACATGTTGGGAATCATGATAATCTCAGGTCTAAGGATTCAACACCAACACTAAATGAGATCACTGATGACACAACACATATGGTTCTTGCAGTGTTTCATGTTAGGTCTATCCAACAACATGTTCACTAACATGTGTCCATATTATTAATTTGGTATCTCTATACCCTGATCCATGAGATATCATTATTAATTTGGTATCTCTATACCCTGATCCATGAGATATCATTATTAATTTGGTATCTCTATACCCTGATCCATGAGATATCATTATTAATTTGGTATCTCTATACCCTGATCCATGAGATATCATTATTAATTTGGTATCTCTATACCCTGATCCATGAGATATCATTATTAATTTGGTATCTCTATACCCTGATCCATGAGATATCATTATTAATTTGGTATCTCTATACCCTGATCCATGAGATATCATTATTAATTTGGTATCTCTATACCCTGATCCATGAGATATCATTATTAATTTGGTATCTCTATACCCTGATCCATGAGATATCATTATTAATTTGGTATCTCTATACCCTGATCCATGAGATATCATTATTAATTTGGTATCTCTATACCCTGATCCATGAGACATGATCATCAATTAATACATGTGCTGATCATTTAAATATATTTATTCCACATATGATATTTGATCAGGGATCCTTTAGAAATAGCAACACACAACATAAAGAGTCTCATGAAAGAATCACATATTCATTAACCAATAATGAGTTTATCTATTTCAAGGAACAAAGTCGGATAAATATGTAAACATAGTGTGTGATACAATCATCTCTATGATTCCCTCTAGGGCATATCACTAACAAGAGGAGGTGGTCAGCGGCGGCGGTGGCTTGGTGGAGCGTGTCGTGCAATTGGAGGAGCCCTGGACGCCGTCAGCATAGCCAATAGGAGGAGGAGGTGTCCGTGAAGATGCAGGAGGGGGAAGAACGCAGGGATGGAAATTCGAGTACGGGAGGAGAGCGTCTGAACTGCGAGTGTAAAAAAAAAACCTTTTGAGTACTATGTATTAGAACGTCAAACAAAAAAACCGGAGGAAATTCTTAATTAATCACGCGCTAATAGACCACTCTATTTTTCATGTGGAGGGAATGATTTCCCAACCCACACAAACGAACGCAGCCTTAATGTTGTTTTTGTTTGGTTAAGAAAACAGTAAAGCTCCTTTTTCTTTTAATTGCTGCCTTGCCAGATTCATTTGAAATGCAGTTCATGTCGTTATTGGAATTCAACTCCCAACTAATGTCTCAAAGTTTTATGTGGATCGCGCCTTAACAGTGCCCAATCTAAGATGAAACATATCATTCGTATTAGTGGGAGCGTTGGTTTTATGTTGGGCTAGGTGGTTGAATAAAAATGATGTGGTGTTTTAACGAAACTACTCTAAATCCATTTTGCAGGTGATTTTCATGTAATATCATGGGAGCATGCTTTGAATCGGTATACCGATCTATCAGACACTAAAAGAACTAATTGTCCTATTGTTTTTTCTACTCCACCTATCTATATATATGTATATATCAATCTTTGAAATATTTTTTTTCTTCTAAACTACTTATTCGATTCGATGTATGATAAACCCTAAACCGTTGTATTCGTTGTAATTAAATCTTTACAACAATATATCATACAATTATATTCTGGTAAAAGAAAACATGTGTTTCAAAATGTTAAAACTCAATGTTTTATACGTCATAGTGATATGTTTCAATTTGTGAATTTAGTGTGTTCCACAAAATTCACAGAGATACCTGGCGCTGCTCTCTCTCTCATCTCTCTCCACTCCATCAATGATTGTGTGTATGCATTTTAGAGATATTCAAAATTATTTTTATCCTAAACTACTTATCTAATCTATAATCCGATCACACCATTCTATGTAATTAAATCTTTATAACAAGATATCGCATCATTATATTTTGATGAAAGAAAAACATTCTTTCAATCCGTTAACTCTCATTGTTTCCTATGTGATAGCAACTTATTTCAGCGTGTATCTTCACTGTGTTTTACAAAAAATTTTAAATATTTTAGTTGCTAACTTTCTTGTATATAACTTAATGTTTCACTTGTTGGTCAACGACAACATCTAATCATCTGACTTTTTTTATGGAAGAATCGGGCGTCGATGGACAGTTTTCTCCAATATCATGGCCTTGGCAGTGGTCGCTTCTGCTTAAAGAAGATCGTTGAAGCTACTATCTTAGATTTGGGTCAATTACGTTTTTTACCCTACTTTGAAGACTAACTACTAATTTGGCCTTTTTTTCGAGTTTGCTCATTTGACAATTTTTTTAAAAAGGAAGATAGGCTTGGCCCTATTCCGTGAAAGCAACATGACGGTGTTAACTCAAGAAAAAAAACTCCATTTATACCCTTGTGAATTTAACCTAGTTTCTCAAAGTTTTTTATTCAATGAAGTTTTGTGCACTTATTAGTATACATTAAATTGCCCCAAACACAAATACATGGCACAAATTTTTGTCCACCAAAAATTAAAAAAAAATAAAATAAACATGCCAGGCAGCAGTGCCCGCCGCCAAGCTCCTCCCTCCGCCCATCGGCTCCGCTGCTCCCACCCTCCTTGAGCCACCGTCGCCTCACCTAGGGCCGCTGCTCCCTTCCTCCATGCGTCATCGCCGCTAGTACTCCCTCCTTCCCCACAGCACCGCTGCCTCGGAGCCTCCTATCGCGCTTCCATCCTCCCTACTCTGGTCGAGAAAGAGGAGCAACGCCACCGTCGTCGTCCTCTCCTTGCCCTTGCTCGACGCTGGACGCCGCCACTGAGGTCCACCACCGCCGCGCCGCCTTCGCCGACCAGCCAAAGCCAGATCCACCACATGTGCATCTCGTCGCCGCCGGATGCGCCGCGTGCGTGCCTTGGTGCCACTGGATCCGTCGCCTCGTCGCCGAGCCTCTGTCAGATCCGCCCTGCCGCCACTGCCCCACCTCCTCGTCGTCGAGCCACTGCCGCCGCTCCTTCTCATCGAGCCACCACTCGTCCTCCTCATCAAGCCACCGCCGCCCCTCCTCCTCGTCGTCGAGCCGCCGCTCCTCCACCTCGTCGAGCCACCGTCGTCCCTCATCCTTGTTGACTCGTCGCCGCCCCTCCCCTGCCGCCACCACTCCTCCTCTTAGTCGACCCACTGCCATTCCTCCCATGCCGTCGCTGCGCAGCTGCCTTTGCTCGAGGAGGGCGGCAGGAGGAAGCTCCTCTCATGCTCCGGTGAGAAAGAGGGGAGGGAGATGATAAGGATCTCAGGGTCCAGTGAGAGAGAGGAGAGTGAGAGGATAAGGGAACAATGCTGATGTGTACAAGGGTATTTTGGTCAATTGTGGCTCATAAGAACATTTTTTCTCTTTTCTAAATGAAACACTAACAGTGTGATGAAACCAGGGTCAGAAGACAACTCCAATTTTAAAAAGTAGGTCAAATGAGCAAACTTTTAAAAGTAGGGTCAAATCAATAAGTTGACTTCAGAATAGGGTCAAAAGATCAATTGTCCCCTTAGATTTTGTAGCTAAATCTAAGTGCTCATTTAGAGATACTTAAGATACTACTCCGTCCGTTTCAAAATGTTTGACACCGTTGACTTTTTAGCACGTGTTTGACCGTTCGTCTTATTCAAAAAATTTATGAAATATGTAAAACTATATGTGTACATGAAAGTATATTTAACAATAAATCAAATGATATGAAAAGAATAAATAATTACTTAAATTTTTTGAATAAGACGAATGGTCAAACACATACTAAAAAATCAACGGTGTCAAATATTTTGAAACGGAGGGAGTATATTTTAGAATAGATGAAGTATAATTAAAGTTTATGCGTGAAGTGGGCGTATCTCAACTAATTAGTATCCTAGTGGTAAAACCAGCCCATCTGGGTTTAAGTTTTAGACTTGACGCGGATGCTCGCACTAATTACTCTTTTAGTGGTAGGCGATATATCAGTCGATAGTAAGTCATCTGTGATGACTTCGTCAATCTCAAATATGTCAGCCCCTTCTTTAAAGGCGCTCATAGGGGTAAGGTGGGTGTGCGCACGTTGTGAGCTTCTGCGTTTGTTAATGTGTTTTTTTTAAAAAAAAATAAAGTTTAGGATTTTCTTTTTTTTTCTCGTTCAGAATTTTTGTGACCTCAATATGATGAGTGAGATTATGTACTCTGTGTCTTGGGTACTGTCATTTGTTTGTATATCTGTTTTTCGTGTAGAAATCGGATTATTTCCTTCGATGTTCTTGTCTTCTAGTTTTAACCTTCATCAATGATCCCAAGTGCATGCATCCTCGTCCAACATCTTGCAATATGTTAGCACATTGGTGACCAACTAAACCAATCAACGAAATTAATCGCTAAGAGCCGGATTAACAACGAACAAATATATTCTTCTTGGGATAGTTCTGTTGATTAAAAACCGAACTACACCAATTAAACCTCGAGGACGGCACACCAAATTTGTCTCTTGCATCGAGTAAAGTCTTGCCTCGATGAAGAACAGTGTGTATGCGCGTGCTTGAACGGGTGTAACCGTGTGTGTAAAAAAAAAACAAGAAGAAGAAGCTTCAGGGCGGGGCTCAACCCACGGTTTAATTATTATTAAGTTTCTAAGTTTTTATACACTAGAAAAAAATACTTAGGTGTTGCAACGGGTGAACGATATTTTAATCTTATTATTCTTATACGGTTTAGCTAGGATTAAATTAATTGTGGGAATTCGCTTGGAATTTTTTTTTAAAAAAAAATCATGGGCTGCAATCAAGAGTCCAACTTTCATCTCAGGTTAGCATGCAAGTTTTTTTTAAAAAAAATTCTTTTACGACTTCTTTTATATTTCTAAAAGCAAACGAACTTAAGATCCGACTCATACACGGATTTGTATTTCTAAAAGCGAACAAACTTAAAAACCACCTACGGATGACGTACCAAAATACCGACCGACTACGGATGACATACTAAGATACCGACAAAAATATCTTCAGTTTTTATAATAGCAGAGATATGTATCAAAAATATTGCCCACTTGGGACTTCGCTGATAAGGGCAGCCACTAGCTAGGTGAATCGGTCATTGGAAAAAAAAAAACAGCAGAACGAGAACGACAACACACGTCTCATGTTGGTGCAACTTAACGGTGCATGCAGGCGTGCAGCAAGGAACAATCTCGCCGCTCTAGTTTCCGATCGACGACGCACAAGGCACAACAAAGACGTGAGGCCAAAACAAACCACACACTGTGTTTGCAACCCGCCTATGTTCTCAATCCATCTCCTTCGTTTTTCATACGCACGCTTTTTAAACTATTAAACGGTACGTTTTTAAAAAAAGTTTCTATACGAAAGTTGTTTAAAAAAATCGAATTAATCTTTTTTTTAAAAATATAGCTAATACTTAATTAATTACACACTAATGGACCGTTCCGTTTTTCGTGCGGAGGCACTGTGTTCCCAACCTGAACATGCGAACACAGGAAAAACGCGGTGATGCAAACGCGGGTGACGGCCGGCGCGCGAGCCTTCATGCATCAGCTGATCAGCATGTGGCCATTCCCGCGTCGAATCTGGCGTCCAGACGCGACATGCATGCATGCAAGATTTACCATCCGATTTAGGGAGAAGCTAGTTTCTTCTCCTTTTTTTTCCTTACTTCAAAAGCTTTTTTCTTCTAATTTATTTATCTGATTTACGATCAATTTTATTATTGTATTCGTTGTAATTAAAACATTACAACTACAAGATATTGCATCATTATATCTAAATAAAACAAAGACGATAAAAAATGTCTGACTGTAACTAAAAAAATCCCGGTGCGAAAAAATAGTAAGGAAGGGCGAAAAAATGGCGCGGCAAAAAAAACCGAGAGATTCCTGTCCGTACCCAAAAAAAAAAGCGGACAAAAAGGCGCAGAGAAAAACGATTCTAAAAACAAGTCCGGCACGGAAAAAAAATAAAAGGCAAAAAAAAAGCATAATTTTCCGTTTTATTTTCTTTTCGCCTTTTTTTCTTTCACCGTTTTTCTCAGTTTTTTCGTCCGTTTTCTTTTCCCCCCTTTTTTCCGTTTTATTTTCTTTGCACCGTATTTTTTCCTTTTTTCTTCTTTCACCGTTTTTCCGGTTTCGCTATTTCTTTTTTGCGGTTTTCTCGTCGGGGCCGAACCCTAGCGCGGCCGCCATGTCGATTTGTCTGTCCATGCGTTTCCTCATCCAATTAATTGTGATTCCTCATTACTCTCTCTTCATTTTCCTCTTGAATTCCCTTTTCAATTTATCATTTTTTATTTCGAGTTTTGCTGATTGCTTTAATTTTGATAAAAAAAAACTAAAAAAAGGAGATCGAGTGCATCAAAATCCCTCAACAATTTTGGATATCGAGAAAGATTCGACCGGATTTGATGGAGAAGATCGACTCCGTCATTGACAGGCACTGTACTATGCAAGCTCAACCGGATTACTGAATTTGATGGGAGGATAGGCTCCGTCATGGTACGGGCACGTGACTGTTCGAGCTGGGCCTACAGCTCCACTTGTGGGTTGAGTCGAAGAGAGGTAGGCCGGGCACGGGACTGTTCGAGCTGGGCCTACAGCTCTACTTGTGGGCTGAGCCGAAGAGAGGTAGGCCAAGCAAAGAAAGGTATCGAACTAGGCCAGGGCTAGAGCTGAAAAGGAAGGAGGGAATGAACGTCTAGTCCAAAACCAAGGGAGTGTAATGTATAGCATAAAAAATGTTTTTACCCGTTGCAACGCACGTGTATTTTTTCTAGTTCTGATAAAAAAATGTGTGTTTCGTACCGTTAAAACTATTGATAGCCGAGAGAGGTTCGATACCCAATTTTCAAGTTGATGGGTGCACTTTTAGAAATGAATGATAATGGTGTATTTGTGAGGGGTACAATGGTACTGTATTATCTAATTTTCTTTACCACGGTTTGTCCGTTTATCACAAGTTAGCCCCATCCAAATTCTGGCTTCGCCGCTGGCTAGTTTGATCAACTGGCCGGCGTGTGGAATACTCCCTCCGTCCCAAAAACAATATGTGTGTCCAGATTTAAACCAAGGATTAGATCTGTTTTGGACGGAGGGAGTACAGCAAGTTGATTGATCACGTGTTAACAACCAAATTTGGTAATTGCAGTATCGGAGATAAAGATGGAATCAAAGCAGAATCCATTGGATAAATCGTATCAGAAACAGAGTGGGAATCGGCTGGAGTCTGAATCGGCTGTGGACAGGATCGGCAAAGTTCGGGTCGGATAAGGTTAGCCGATTGTGCCGATTCTTACAATACAACTCGGTACACATTATCGGGTTGAACCAGAGTACTTCATATGGATTGCCACGCATGGATTGGGTCCTGAGAAGGCAATTGTATCTATTAATTAGGATATTTTATGTAATTTACTTAGAGATAAGTTTGGCTAAAAATCTGCCGCAAAGACTTATGGTATCTTAGAGTTTGTTAGAGATAGGAGTCGTGTCCGACAAGAACATATTTTGTATCTCGGGTATAAATAGAGTCCGAACCCTATGTAAAAATCAACAACACATTCAATACAATCTCGGCGCATCGCCACCCTTTTTACTTTCGTTCTATTTCGACGAGTTCTTGTTTTCGGGTTGGGCTGCATCGATTCGATCTTCAACTAGAGGTATACTTGTCATGGCGGCTTGCGTTCTCGGGATTAGTGCTTCCATCTTTATGACACTCTAATCCTGTTTATGTAAATCGTTGAGTTATCATATATGCACTATAATATTTATCGATCGCATTATATAACTTGTTATCGGCTGATTCTTACGGTTAGGAAACAATCGGTCGAGTTATATTTCGTTATCGATCTAAATTATATCGTGTATCTACCATCTCTCTTAGATTCTCATCATCTTGCTTAAATCTTGTGCTTGTCTTTATGCTTAATGCTGCATCGGTTGAGTTCGATCTATTAAGTAATATTTATAATTATGGTATCAAGCTTGCTTTATGGTTATCTAGGGAGATAGTATCGGGGTTTCAGCCGATCTTACCTGATTTAACTACTTTATATCCTTATATGTTTGATTGATATGTTAAATATGTCCTTTATGTTAAGATCTTATTACAATAAAATATATTAGGCTTCTGTTTGATATATTCTACTTGTTTCAATATCTTAATTAATATAGAGTAGTATCGGAGTATTAGCCGATACATGCTAGACATATCTGATCGGCTATGCTATAAACGTTTATAATCTTTTTATGTTAATGTATACTTCGATCTAAGTGATTTATATTGTCTCAGCATGGCGACCGATCTATCCCAATCACTTGATTTAAATATACATCGACAGAAGGATTATATATCATTAATATCTACAGCCGATCGAGTAGATTTAGTTTTGTCTTGTTTATTCACCACTGCCGATCGATTCCAACATGACATCGGCTCAAGGATAAATGATATGTCATCGGCAGCTGGCCGATCGGCTATCATTTATAGATTTAACTGCTATTTTCATGTCTTTATTTCTTGTTGATTGCAGGATTAAATCAACTGTCACGCTCACGAACCTGAAGGCAAGATTTTTGGACCTGCACTGAAGTTAAGCAGATCTTCTAGGCCGGTGTATGTTTTTTTCATCAACATCACGACGAAGGCCTGGTTTAGTTCCTAACTTTTTCTTCAAAATTTCAACTTTCCATCACATCAAAATTTTCCTACACACGTAAACTTCCAAATTTTCCGTCACAACGTCTAATTTAAATCAAACTTCCAATTTTAGCGTGAAAACACACCCAAACCCATCTCGAGCAAGAGACCAAATTATTCAGAAGGCGTCATCATTGAGCAGCAAGTTGGAACAGATCTTCCTGCAGCCCTGCTCTTCTATTAATTATTTATCCAACGGAACGGAAGTATGGAACAGCTATATATCGGCCAAAATAAAAGGCTCGCAGCCTGGGCGGCCGCTCGTGTGTGCCACCTCACCGTTTTGCTGTTAGCTGCTAATCACCCGATCCAACACTTTGTGCGCACACTGCACACGTCCGGCACGGCAACAGACAAAAAAGACTGGAGAACACAGGAAGAAATTCAGAATAGAGAAGCAGAGTATTTCAGAGTTTCAGAGAATCACGAGAGAGAAGGAATTTGTGGGACAATTTTCTGGGTTCTTTCATTCAACTGAATTGAAAAACTTACAAATGGAAATTTTAGCTACTGCTACTTATACTCCAATAACAGAAAAAACGAATCCAAGCCTACAATCGCGCCATCCCACGATCCGGAACTCCTGGATCCAATGCCGTGCAAAACTCACGCCCACAACGCACGCCTGACGCGGTCGTCTACTCCTGCAGCTCGCCACATCTCTCGTGCATGCATAACAAACTCAAAACTGAATTATTCATCCAGCCGTTGCAACTGCCATCGCCTGGATCACCTTGGGGCCATAGCTGAAATAACAGTCAACATTTGCTACAGTCGCTATAATACCCATGGGGTGGAAATTTATGGAAAGGCCCTCCGTTTCGTGCGTAATTCGATTTAGGCCCATCACAAACAGAGCATCTGAGGTGTGTTTTTACATAAAGACTCTTATAAAAACCGGATATTGCATCCAACAGAGAGATAAACCGCCAATTAAGATTGCGCTCTAAAAGTATATATATACTCCCTCTGTCCCTAAATATTTGACGCCGTTGATTTTTTAAAACATGTTTAACCATTTGTCTTATTTAAAAAATTTATGTAATTATTAATTCTTTTCCTATCATTTAATTCATTGTTAAATATACCACTGCTACTTAAGTTTTTTAATAATATTCATAAAAAGTTTTTGAATAAGACGAACGGTCAAACATGTTTAAAAATATTAACGGCGTCAAATATTTTGAAATGAATGGAGCATAAGCGATCGATCCTTAAGATCAGAGCGTCTCTCTGGAATGAGCACAACCAGTACAGTCCACAGTTTGGAAGACAAAAGAAATACATATACGTACCACCACCAAAATCGAAATGAGGGGGGTTTGGGTTAGAGGGCACGATAGCCCTGACCTCTCGCTAGTGTTGACGGAGGTGCACCGGATGATGGACAAGAAGAAGGTGTCCGGCCGACACGCTCGCAGAGGACATGGTTTCCATCAAGAAGGATGCCGCCTAGAAGCGTAGCCAGACGACGAAAGCGTAGCCATATGCATGGACTCGTAACGACATTGGGGAGAAGTGCTTATAATCGGGGATATATGTATGTTTATGCTGAATCACGTTAACAAATATCATATATCATATCATACTTTAATGTCTAAAACAATCGGGAAGATTAGTCGTTGTTTCGCAATATCAATTAGTTTTGATAATAGATAGTCGAGAGAGGTTTTATACCCGGTTTTTAAGCTGAGGGGTGTTTCTAAGATAGGCATGATAATTGTTTATTTTGGAGGGTACAATGGAATAAATCTATTACCCCCCAAAACCGAAAGCATCGCTGCTGGATAGTGTGATCAACTGGCCGGTGCGGGTTGATCACGAAACACCATGCTCGAGCAAGAGACCAAATTATTCATGTAAGGACCGGTTTAGTTCCCAAATTTTTTTTCCCAAAAACGTCACACCGAATCTTTGAACACATGAATAGAGCATTAAATATAGATAAAAAAAAAAAACTAATTGCATAGTTTGCATGGAAATTGCGAGAAGTATCTTTTGAGCCTAATTAGTCTATAATTAGCCATAAGTGCTAGTACCCACATGTGCTAATGACGGGTTAATTAGGCTCAAAAGATTCGTCTCGCGGTTTCCAGGCAAGTTATAAAATTAGTTTGTTAATTCATATCCGAAAACCTTTTCCGACATTCGGTCAAACATCCGATGTGACACTCAAAAATTTTCTTTTCGCAAACTAAACAAGGCACGAGGACTAGTTGGACTGAGGGGTTGTTTAGTTCCCAAAAACTTTTCCCAAAAATATCACATCGAATCTTTAGACACATGTATGAAGCATTAAAATATAGATTAAAAAAACTAATAGCACAGTTAGGGAGGAAATTGCGAGACGAATCTTTTGAGCCCAATTAGTCCATGATTAGCCATAAGTGCTACGCTAACCCACATGTGTTAATGATGGATTAATTAGGCTCAAAAGATTTCTCTCGCGGTTTCTAGGCAAGTTATGAAATTAGCTTTTTAATTCGTGTCCGAAAACCTTTTCCGACATCGGTCAAACGTCCGATGTGACACACAAAAATTTTCTTTTCGCGAACTAAACAAGGCATAAGGGCTAGTTGGACTGAGGGGCTGTTTAGTTCCCAAAAACATCACATCGAATCTTTGGACATATGCATGGAGCACATGCATGGAGCACTAAAATATAGATTAAAAAACTAATTATACAGTCAGGGAAGAAATCGCGAGACAAATCTTTTGAGCCTAATTAGTCCATGATTAGCCATAAATGCTACAGTAACCCACATGTGCTAATGACATACTTATTAATTAGGCTCCGAAGATTCCTCAAGTGGTTTCCAGCCTGAAGCTTCCTCATTAGGCCTGCTCTCTTTTGTATAGCTATTTTAAGTTGGACTGACAAGGGCTTGTTGGACTGAAGCTTCCTCTAGCAAGGCCTGCTCTTTTATATAACTATTTTAAGTTGGGCCGTGTTTAGTTCCATTTCAATATTTTTTTTAAAGTATACAAACACATGTTTGAAGTATTAAATATAGACTAATAATAAAATAAGTTATAGATTCCGCCTGTAAACTGCGAGACGAATCTATTAAGCCTAATTAATCCATCATTAGCAAATATTTACTGTAGCACCACATTGTCAAATCATGGCGTAATTAGGCTCAAAAGATTCATCTCGCAATTTACATGTAAACTGTCTAATTGGTTTTTTTCGTCCATATTTAATGATCTATACATGTGTCCAAACATTTAATATAACGGAAAAGTTGGAAGTTTAAAGATAACTAAACACAGCCCAAGGCTATATAAGCAATCGATCGTGATCAGCGTCTCTCTGGAACGAGAGCACAACCACAGTTTAGAAGACAAAAGAACCACGTATACGCACCACACCACCACCAAAATCGATCGTAATGGGCGAGTGCGGGATAGGGTTAGAGGCCACGATCGCCATAACCTCGCTGGTGTTGACGGAGGTGCACCGGATGAGGGACAAGAAGAAGGTGCCCACCGACGACACGCTGGAGAACGACGTGGCCTTCATCAAGAAGGACTTCCAACTCATGGAGTCATTCCTGGTGGATGCCGCCGAGAAGCGTAGCCGGACGACGTCCTCCAGGAGTTTGAGCACCTGGTTGCGACACCTCCGGGGGCTCTCTCAAGACGTCCAGGACTGCCTCCAGGAGTTTTGCCTCCATCTGGAGAAGCCGCCTCGCGCCAAATCCAAGCTGCTCCTGCCACTGGACACCATCACCAAGCAGATCAGAAGACTGAGGAACGAGATCGAGCATGTGAACAAGAGCAGTGCGATATACTGCAACGCGGTTAATTTTGGACCGGACGCTGCGCATCCCATGGTAAGAAAACATACGTACTGTTGCTTTATTCACGTGCATACATGTAGATATTAACTTCAGCCAGCTTACAGTGTAAGCTGAAGTCAGTCCCTTGAGATTTTTTGTATTTAATACTGCACATGACAAAATAGTGCAGGTGCACTAATTAATCTTAAGCAACTACCGGTTTAACAAATTAATCTATACCTAATTAAAATATTCGTATTTTTCCTTTAGTCACACTTTTTAGATTCGTATTTTTCCTTTAATCACACTTTTTTTTCTTCCGTATGTCCGATTCCCTCCCCTCTTAGCGCGTGTGCCTGGTTTTTGAAGAGAGACAGACTCAGACTACAGAACTAAGGTTTCTCTTCCGACATCTATACGACGTGGTTTTGCTTTGATTGTTGGGAAAACGGAAAGAGGAGAAGATAAGGATCAAAACCCCTCAGTCGATTTCAGATTATCTCCATAGATGTGGCCGGATTTCACGGGGGAGGCGGATTCAGGCCTATTCGCGGCAATACATACGGAGGTAGGAGACGACTCACTGGCCCACATGACAGTGTAAGGAGTGGGGGAGGATGATTAGACTTGGCAACAGTGAAAGAAAGAACAGGGGAGGCTGATTAGACTTGTAGTGTCTTGCTGGGCCGGATGCGTACTTATGGGCCGAGGTAGAGGGGAGGAGAAGGGAGAAAAGTGGGCCGGCTAGGCTACGGGCTGAGGAAGGAAATGGGCTGAAATTGGCCCAGAGAGAAAGGAGAGTTTTTATTTAGATTTCTGTTTAAATAAATGCTGAATTATGTTTGTATTATTAAAATTAGCAATGAGATCTGAAAAGAAAATTCCAGAGAGTGTAAATAATCATGGAGAACTTTATTTCTACACTTACTTTACTTTTAAATTAATTTAAACACCTACCTACTTAAAAAAAAGCAAGTATTCCAAGAAAATGTGTGTTTAAGTTAATTACGTAATGTAAATCTTTCTCAAATTCTTCTCAAATTTCTCATCTTTTCTTCCCGTTGCAACGCACGTGTATTTTTTTCTAGTGGTAAAAAAAATAGCATGCATCATATCTAAGGAAAAGATTCCCAAAAACTAAGCTTCAAATAAAATATTCTTTTAAATTATTTATCCGATTTATAATCTGATTATACCATTGTATTTATTGTAATTAAATCATTTATCCATATTATATGATTATATTATGATTAATGCTGTAACAACTTAATTTTATTTTATGCTAAGTTACTTTTGTGATTTATGTAAATTACTTTGAGGCTTTACTGAAGTTACTTTAATAAATATCTTAAAAGTAATTTACATATATGATAAAATTAATTTGAAAAATACATATTTTTTTATCAAAATATAACCATATGAGATCTTGTTATAAAAATTTCATTGAAACGAGTACAACGGTATGATCACATAAGTATTTTAAGAAGAAATTATGTAAGAAGAAAAAAATGGCTTGCATGACCTAGATAGCAAAATAGATCTTCAACTTGTCATGTACGTGTAGTTAATTAGAGCAGGTACAATAGCAGGCTATAAGCCAGCTGCAAACATATTTTAAGGAGATAAATCAGGAGAGAGAAAAACAGCGGGCTACAGATTTGTAGCCAGCTGTAGCACGCACTCCAAGACGCGGTGTGTCTATGACAGGTGGGGCTAGATATTAATAGTGTAGTATGTAACTATTGTATGAATGAGCTATTAGATTAGGTATAGATGAATTGGAGCTAGTAGTTGGCTATACTATTGGACTTGCTCTTAGTAGTAGCTGTTCTCTCGCACATGGCCGGCGTTTCCCGATAAGACTAAATAAGTGTATGCGCACTATTTAAATTTTATCTTTAATATTCGCTTTCCTCGTATATGGTCAAACATCAATTATTACAATTGAAATTTTGTTAATGGCAATTATTGCAACGGAAAGGAACAATTTTCCAATCCATCTATAAGTACTGCTACGTACTCCCTCTATGCCTGAAAACAAAATCAATTTTGCACATAAATCTGAATCTGGATATTGTCTATACTAAAATTCATATACGTTAATTTATTTTAGAATGGAGAAAGTAGTCTGCTAATTAGACACTTTATTAACAAGTGTGAGGCATTGATATTTTGATATTTTGATATGCCGACCACTACCACACAATACCAAATAACCGACCAATATAACAGACAAAAAACTGTATGCGTGTCTGAGATGACATCGCAGACGTATTATGATAACTGTACCATGATAACTCGCCGGGTTGAGGCCGTACCTCTGCTGGCTGTCATCATAGATTAGAACGAGGAACACATTTATGATATATGGCACAGACGTTAACACACATTTGAGATTTTCTACTGTGCTTGGAGTGCGCAAACTCCGTTGATGCAGTATAACGGGACCGCTTATCTCCACCAGCTTAAAGCCTCATCTCTTTTGGGTAGGACCCTGACACTAAGTAAATGTCACTGATGTGAGAAAATATCTCAATCGGGTACAAGGCCGTCACGGATGGATGTTATCTCAATCGGGCGCACAACAAAGCCCATCACAGATAAGATTGACCAACCAATACAAGTCAAACCAGGTTAGGAACGAGTCTGTCACGGATGAGTAAACTCAATCGGGCACACTACTAAGCCTGTTACGGATGACTGGTCATCTCAATCGGACGTTAAGGAAAAGGCCGTCACCGATAGGTTTGACCCCACCTGTTGAGTCAAAATAGTCACGGGCCGGATGACTTATCTCTATCGGGCTTACAGTAAGAGACCGTAACGGATGACTATATCTCTATCGGTCTTTGTTAGAGCCCGACACAGATGACTATATCTCTTTCGGGCATTACTAGACTGCCTGTTAGGGATGAGTATATCAGCAAAAAAAAATTGTTTTTTTTTGCTAGCCTCACGCCTTTGCTAGCTATGCCCGCTGCAAAAATGACAGAGGCATATATGTATAGTTCCATTCCCAGCAACCCCATTCATAGCATCCATTCACATATTCCATCACAGCACAGCCAATTCACAAAATCTAACATATATACATTCACATCCACAGACCCATTCACATCACTTTTTGCTCTCTAAACCGCCGACATGCATCAAAATCTGAAAAAACTGAGTTAGAAAATGGAACAAGTTTACATGTAATTAGAAATGCAAATATATAAAGAACATCGTGCAGAATTGTATTACAAAGAATATTTACATAAATCAAATGTTTGTCGCAAGCATTGCAGATGTTCAACCATTTAGAAACGAGCTATAGCTAGCACTTTGACATAAATCAAATGGGTGGGTTTTTCCATTGATATCCTTTGAAGGGGAATTTATTTTAGATGTGAAATGGAATCGTTTTCTTATTCTAAGTCCAAATTGAAGGCAAAAATTTGAAACTCATTTTATAATAGACTATATAATATTGTTATCGCTAGCGATCTCCTTGATTGCTTTTCAAGATCATTCATTTTCGGAACGCCATTCCTATAAATTTAGCAACCAAAGTTGGTGGTCAATTCCCATTGGCCATCCCATTTGCATGCTTCAGTCAATTCGACAAACAAACAACACATTTTGATTGTAATTACAACAAAGTATTAACATGGTTTGAACAAATGAATACCTCGTGTGTTCAAAGATAGACCAGATGAGATAGAGGTCTATCTTTGAACACACGAGCTAGTCATTGGTTCAAACCATGTTATTACTTTGCTGTAATTATAATCAAAATGTGGTGTTTGTTTGTGGAACAGTCTGAAAGATGCAAATGGGAAGGCCAATGGTAACATAGTACTAGATTTGGGGTTGTTGAATTTTAGGGAATGGCTTCCCAAAGAAATGTTCTTGAAAGCAATCAATGAGATTGGTAACGAGAGCAATATTCTAGTTCTCTTATTTGATTTTAGACAATTGCACTAAATCCCTAAGTCCATGGACTACCCGACCAAACCAACCTGACTCCCAGGGCACTTCGTATATATACAAAACATCGTGCAGAATTGTATTATAAAGAATATTTACATAAATCAAATGTTTGTCGCAAGCATTGCAAATGTTCAACCATTCAGAGACGAGCTAGCACTTGACTCTAAACATTCCTCTGGGTGACAAGATATCATGTAGTACGAATCGTGTTATCTCCTCTCTAATGATATCGAAGTTGTTTTCCGGCATCCTTGAAAGTTTTTCCTGCATGTGAGGCGCCAAGTTAGTCTACATACTTGGAAAGTTGCCGTCCTATGTATTATGTATATAAACAATTGAAGCACACACCTCAAGGTCGAGCAATGCCACCTTGTCTGCAAAGCTCCTCATGTTATGGCAGACGTGGAACCCACAATAGTCGCCAACTTGCTGACGTATTGGGAAGTATTTTTTGTGACCGAGTGTGGGATGCCCTTCCTTATGCCTCCCGCCTTTTGCCACGTATTGGTCCCAGGCGTCATTCAAGGTAGGTTCGATCGCTGACCAATCATATATATCTTTTTTGATATTGGAGTTAAGGTAGTGTACCAAACTCCACTTCGGCGCTATGACCAAAAGAATCCAATGACTCCTGTGACATTAATAAATAGCAAGTTCAATCTAAAGCTATACGCGTCGTACATTTGATTCTAAGTAGGGTACACGCTTACTGTTGATTGTAGGCACACATAATGAAGTCCTTGTCTTGACGGGACCATACGCCCTTGATATATTCTACCATGTTGGCTCAATCGTTGTTCATAGTTGACTCGTTGATGACAATTGAATCGAGTAAGGCAACATGGGGTGCATGACGATGGACATGCTTCCAAGTTAAGCTACAAGCAAGACACGAATCCGGGTTAGCATAATATATGGATAGTTATTACCATATCTCATACACAACAATACTTACAAGGAGTAGCACTTAAGGAGATCGGTGTCGATTGACTGCATCCTGCAGAGGTCCCATAGATCTTTAAAGTCTATGACGATGAAGGCTTCAGGCCCGAGGAACGGGTGTCTATCGTGGTGGCCCGTCATGGAGGTCTCTCTATGCTTCCTCCTTGTGTTGGACCTCTCCATCTAGTACGTCCAATCGGGAGGTTGGATGATTGGAGTAGAGACGAGTGCTTTTTTGAGAATTTCAAAGGATTTTAGGCACGCGTCATCGAACTCAAAGGGAGCGTCCTTAGCTAACAGGTTGGTCAGTGGTTGGGCAATTGTAGAGAAGTCCTTGATGAACCTCCTATAGAAGCCGGCGTGACCCAAGAAGCTACGGATCCCCTTGATGTTCACGGGAGGAGGAAGCTGATCAATAACATCGATTTTAGCGCGATCAACTTCAATTCCTCGCTCAGACATTCGATGACCAAGAACAATCACATCATGGACCATGAAATGACACTTTTCCCAATTGAGTACCAGGTCCTTTTCTTGGCATCGTTGTAAGACTTTATCCAAATTCTGCAGACAGTGACCGAAGGCCTTTCCATAGACAGAGAAGTCATCCATGAACACTTCCATAATATCCTTCATCATATCTAAGAAAATGTACATCACGGATCTTTGAAAAGATGCAGGAGTGTTACACAGTGCAAAACACATCCTACGATAAGCATAGGTGTCATATGGACATGTGAACACGGTCTTACTCTGGACCTCCGGATGGATGGGAATTTGATGATACCCGGAATACCCATCAAGGAAACAGAAAAAGGAATGATTTGCCAGTCGTTCCAACATTTCGTCAATGAAAGGTAGCGGAAAATTATCCTTTTTGTTAGCCTTGTTAAGCTTCCTATAGTCTATGCACATCCTCCATCCGGTTATGGTTCGTTGCAAAATAAGTTCATTTTGAGAATTGGCAACGACCGTCATTCCTCCTTTCTACGGCACAACCTGGACTAGGCTAACCCACTCACTGTACGGCTTAGGATAAATAATCCTGGCGATGCAGGAGTTTTAGAACATCTTTCTTTACGACCTCTCACATCGCATTATTGAGCCGTCGTTGAGGTTCCCTAGAGGGAGTACTCTCGGGCTCAATAGGGATACGATGAGTGCAAAGAGCAGGATTAATTCCTTTGAGATCTTGGAGGGAATAGCCAAGAATAGAACGATGTTTTTCTAGCACGGTTAGAAGACGTTGAGTCTCGTCTTCAGAAAGCTTGTCACTTATGATGATAGGGGCTTCCTTATCGCCGTGTAGAAAAGCATAACGTAGGGCTTGGGGCAGAGGTTTTAGCACAATCGGTGGTCGAGGCGGTGGTTCTATGATTGGAAGCTCCAGAGTCTCACCGGGTTCCGCTTCCTCTTTAATGAAATCGTGGACTTCATTTTCCAGAAGGGTATCGGGAGACTCGTGTGGGAGAACCGCCGTAACTTCCTCCGCATACTCATCTTCTGGAAGGGAGTCAGTCAGGGCGAACCTTGCCCGAGAGAATGGGACTGAAAATTCGTTCCCTCCTAGAGCTATTTCGAGGCTATCTAATCAGGGCGTGTTTATGAGTTGTTCAATTGAGTGCTCGATTAGAATGTCTGCTCGATTAGCAGACAGGCACGTCTTGCACAATCCCAAATCCTTCAATGATATTTCCATTTGGATGCTTGAAGAATTTGTTTGTCGAGGTTATTGTTTTATCGCTTAGGTAAGCGAATGCAAATGACTCGGACACGAGATTAAATCCGACAGTTGGACTGTAAAGAATGCCAACGTCGTTCCCTTCCGGATGACATGGAATAACTCGGGGAGCGGTATTTATCCGAATTACTTCGGATGAAAGCTCTGCCTCCCTTAGCCATTCGTCACTCATTATGGAAGTCAGCTCCCGGACAGTTTCTCTTAGGTACGGATCATAACTGCCATAACTGCATACACATATTTGACCAACACGTCATAGACTACCCTCACAGACCAACACAAGTCCTCACATGACTCGGGGAGCGATATTTATCCGAATTACTTCGGATGAAAGCTCTGCCTCCCTTAGCCATTCGTCACTCATTATGGAAGTCAGCTCCCGGACAGTTTCTCTTAGGTACGGATCATAACTGCCATAACTGCATACACATATTTGACCAACACGTCATAGACTACCCTCACAGACCAACACAAGTCCTCACATGACTCGGGGAGCGGTATTTATCCGAATTACTTCGGATGAAAGCTCTGCCTCCCTTAGCCATTCGTCACTCATTATGGAAGTCAGCTCCCGGACAGTTTCTCTTAGGTACGGATCATAACTGCCATAACTGCATACACATATTTGACCAACACGTCATAGACTACCCTCACAGACCAACACAAGTCCTCACATGACTCGGGGAGCGGTATTTATCCGAATTACTTCGGATGAAAGCTCTGCCTCCCTTAGCCATTCGTCACTCATTATGGAAGTCAGCTCCTAGACAGTTTCTCTTAGGTACCGGTCATAACTGCCATAACTGCATACACATATTTGACCAACACGTCATAGACTACCCTCACAGACCAACACTAGGTACGGGTCATAACTGCCATAACCGCATACACATATTTGAACCAACACGTCATAGACTACCCTCACAGACCAACACTAGGTACGGGTCATAACTGCCATAACCGCATACACATATTTGAACCAACACGTCATAGACTACCCTCACAGACCAACACTAGGTACGGGTCATAACTGCCATAACCGCATACACATATTTGAACCAACACGTCATAGACTACCCTCACAGACCAACACTAGGTACGGGTCATAACTGCCATAACCGCATACACATATTTGAACCAACACGTCATAGACTACCCTCACAGACCAACACTAGGTACGGGTCATAACTGCCATAACCGCATACACATATTTGAACCAACACGTCATAGACTACCCTCACAGACCAACACTAGGTACGGGTCATAACTGCCATAACCGCATACACATATTTGAACCAACACGTCATAGACTACCCTCACAGACCAACACAAGTCTTACATCTAGTAGCTTTTATAGGTAGTCGTGTGCGCTCGGGAAATACTTTGTCCTCACTCGTGTGCACTCAGGAAGAATTTCCCGACCGGTCACCCATCCCTAAATTGCTCCATGTCAAGCACACTTAACCTCAGAGTTCTTTGGATATCGGCTTTCAAAAAAGAAGTTGCAACTTGTTGATATGAGTATTCTATTAATCCTATTAAGCTCTAGGCCGAGATGTTACAACTAAGTTGGATACCATATTTTATTTCATTTTATGCAGGAATTGACGGTCAAATATTATGATTTAAGGACTGTCAATGTACCTAAAAAAAGTACTTGATTAATTAGTGTTTGCAGATCGTATAACTAGATGTTAATTGAAGATCACATAATTGATGATTAGAACTAAGTAATTGATCCGCGCGTCTTTCCATATATTTACATGAGATTTGCTGGTGATTGTGAAGACTTCTAAACGAAAAATTGATCGATGCGCCTCCGTCTCTTTGTATGGGTTACTTTCTAAAGACAATAGAGATGGATGGACGTATAAAGTCTAGTTTTGAAATTTGAGTCATGCATCCATCATATAGGGGTATGTGTGCGGCTGGATGGATCGAAAAATTACATGCAGGCGTGTAGGAAGATAAAACAAAAGCATAAAGAACGGTTGATCACAATGGCTAAAGAACAATTACTAAAGTGCCCATGTTTATGTTAATTTAATTCCTAATCTCCTCTTTTGAGAATCAACGGTGGATGTTTAAGTTGATGAGAGGTAACCTTGGGTACCTTCCAAGCACTGTAAAAGGTCCATAATGAGAGTCACGGTTAAATAAAAGGTCTCTGACCTGTTTCACAAATGGTTGATACATCTACATCTATTATCGTAGACATGGACATGGAAGGAAAAAAAACGTAGGCCCTGATTTTTTGTTTATTCAAGGATACCTATAGCATATATGGCTAGTTTTGAGGATGATACATCTGTTAGTAAATTTGTTTCATGGAAGGAGTTTTTTTTATTAAATAAAACAAGTAAATAGAAACCAATTATTATGATTTCAACGCATTTGCATTGCTTTTATGGAGATTAGATGGAGCACTCAAATAAACCTCCCAACAACAATGACCTTTTCCCCTTTCTTAATACACATTTCCCTACATGTTCATGGAATAGGAAGTGTGACCCATGCCAAATTTGGTATGTGCATCTCATCTCATGCTCTGTGTCTTCTGCTTTTTTGTCAGTCAAACACAAGAACAATAGTAGCTGCTTCAAGGAGTTCTCCACTCATTGGACGAGAAAGCGAAAAATCTCACCTTATTCAACTTATTTCTCAAGACCAAGAGCAATGTCAGATTATCTCCATATGGGGAATGATTGGTATTGGCAAAACCTCCCTCATTAGGAGTGTCTACGAAAGCGAAGAGATAAGCAACATGTTTGAACAACGTGCCTGGGTCACTATCTCGCATCCTTTTAACCTTCATGAATTTGTTACAAGCTTAACCCAGGAACTTTACGCACACAATTTTGTTGTGCTTGGAAATGAGTCAACGAAAAATGAAGAGGAAATCAAAGCTTCGAACAGAAGAAGATGCTTCATTGTCATTGATGATGTATTGTCCATTGAAGAATGGAACATGATACAACCACATTTGCCTGAGGAGACAAACACACATATCGTTGTGATCACAAATGATGCAAGTATAGCTGAACATTGCTCGACAGCATACAAATATATATATAAGCTAGAGAGTCTTATGGAAAATGCAGCTTTTGCACTCTTCAAGAATAAGGTATTCCCACTAGTCCAAAAATTCTTTTCTTATGCATTAACAATGACCATGAGAAAATGGCACATGAATATTCATGATTAAAATCACTTTTGTAGTATTGTAATTCTTTTTTTAGTAGTCCATATGAGAATCAAAATTAATTGTCGAAGTCATACGTTGGAGAAGTAGAGATTGCTCCAAGTCAACATACAACACTCAATTGGTTAAACTATTCGAGTACTTGTTGCTGGATATTATCATAGCTGTTAATTTTTTTTTTGGGGACCCCGCTGCTGTTGATGCGGAAAAGTTAATAGTTGCATGTGCCAATGTTAATATATATGTGCATTTTGTTAGAAGCTTCTTTAGCTTTGGTTAGGAATTTCCTATGATGCTATTTTTTCTGCAACAACTCCTTCTATCATTAATTAGTTGGTTTTTTAGAAACAATTAATTTCTCCTCAACTCTCCATAATAGTCTATCAACCTTATATATCTCAATGTTTGTGCTTTGACATTTTTTTCATAACAACTATAGGTATTTATGGATAGTGCAAACATCGAATTGCATCTTGACATGGAAACCCAAGCAAAACTTATCATAAGAGAGTGTGATGGACATCCCCTTGCATTAACCAATATTGCTGGCTTCTTGGCAAGAAGGCCAAAAACAGCCATGGAATGGAAGAAATTGAATGATAATTTCAGTGCTAGATCAAGGAGCAATAAAAGTCTTGGGATGATAAATACGACCCTTGCCCTATCCTATGATAACTTGCCATATCATCTAAAGTTATGCCTTTTGTACTTATCTATTTTTCCGAAAGGACACAACATTAGGCGAAGACGTTTGGTAAGACGTTGGGTTGCAGAAGGTTACACAAGTAAGACACATAACTTGAGTGCAGAAGAGGTAGGTGAGAACTACTTTTTAGAGCTTATCAATAGAAGCATCATTCAACCATCAAAAACAATAGCTCACAATGCAGGCAATATTGAATATTGCCGAGTACATAATCTTATACATAAGATTAGTATCTCAAAATCAATGGAAGAAAACCATGGCTTTGTACTTGACAATAGCTCTAATGACCAAGGTACAATACGTCATGTGTCAATAATCAACACAAGTGAGACAGACAAGAACACATTGAAGGATGCTGACTTGTCCCATGTACGATCAGTGACCGTATTTGGGGAGTGGAGAGAATATTTAGATTCAAGCAAGATGAGGTTGCTTCGGGTGCTTGATTTAGAGGGCACATCTGGTTTGAAAGATCATGACCTGGAACAAATTGGAAATTTTCTTCACCTCAAGTACTTTTCTTTGAGAGGATGTGCTGATATCAACCAACTACCTGATTCATTGGGCAACTTATGGGACCTCCAGGTGTTGGATGTCAGTGGCACAAATATCATCAAGCTACCGAAGACCATCATCAAACTAAAGATGCTGCAATACCTTCGTGCTGGCAAGGTACCAAAGGATGATCTACTCTCTTCTTTAGACTTGAAAGAATCAAGTGATCTTTCAAAAATGGTGCACGAAGCAATTGATGGTGTTGAATTGCCGGATGTGGTAGCCAAATCAGTTCAATTTGGCACGACAGCATTGGACATGACAGCAGCTTATTGCACAAAGATAGTACAAAATACCAACAATATAAAGAAGCGTGACATATTCCACAAATATTGCAATGTCTTGTTACCTAGTATTCTTTGGGGACTTGACATGTTTGGTGTTGAAGCTCCTGATGGGATTGGCCAACTGAATGACCTGCGGACACTAGGTGTTGTTAATGTTGCAGTTGGGAAAGCCATATTGCGTGAGCTTGAAAAACTTACGAAACTACACAAGTTAGGATTGACTGGTGTCAACAAGAAAAACAGCCAAGCTGTCATGTCTGTCATTGCCAACCTTTCCCTTCTTCACTCATTATCATTGCGAGCGGAGGGGGATCAAGGTTTACAAGGCTGTCTAGATCACAAGTTCTCACCTCCAAGTAAGCTTCAAAGCCTCAAGATTTATGGAAATCTAGTTACACTACCAATATGGGTCACCCAACTCCAGAATTTGGCTAAGTTGAAGCTTAGGAGCACCCAGTTGAAGTTGGCTCCTTCCATGGAAATCCTTGGGAAGCTACCACATTTGGCCATTCTACGATTGTGGAAGAATTCTTTTCTTCAGAGCAAAAAAATACTTTTCGATTTTCAGCAGGGCACTTTCCCAAGCCTTGTAGTGATGGAGCTTAAAGATCAAGAAGGCCTCAAATCATTAAACTTCATGCAAGGAGCGATGCCAAGGCTTGAGTTGCTGCAGATAAATAATTGCATGCACATAGACAACAATGGGTTTTCTGGTGTGTCATCTCTTCCGAGCCTGAAAGAAGTTATGCTCATGGGTGACCACAACGAGGAACTAATGAAGAACCTGCGTGACCAGCTTGCTCTAAATCAAAACCAACCAGTTCTAAAGGGGGCATGACCGCTTATGAGCTAAATGATGGATTGGTTTCTATTGTTGTTTGTGTTTCTATTTCATGTATCTTATAATTTTTGCGCATTTCCCTTCATATTTTTTTATTGGCAGAGTTTGATAAGTTTAGGTCATGTGTGTTGTTGATGTTTCATAATTCTGCGTGCAAACTATGTGCACTGGACTTGCTACACCATGTGGGTAAGTTAATTTCATGAGTCAAGGAGTTTGTGTGTTTGTGGGTGTGGAATCAGGAAGCCTATGAGGCCATCTCTAGTTTGTACTCTTTTTTTTATATGCATCAAGAAAACCTGAAAATGTTGTGCTTGTTAAGACAGCACCGAATTATGCGAGTCCCTACTTTGTTTCTCCTATCTTTTGCATTTCATGGAGCTCTTCCCCATTCATTAGGTTGAAGATGTTCGGCTAGGGGTTCGGGCTGAAATCCAAGAGGTGAAGTAAGCAACATGCATACGGCTGGTAACCTGAAATATTTCTGTTTATTCCGATCAAAATAATTGGCATGCTTTCTTCTGCATTGCCACATCTTAATGAAATGTAGTCATGTTCAATTCAAAGACTTAAAGTTGTGATATGAATTATCAGTTACCTTTCTTGAGCGATTATATAGACTTTATTAAATTTGCTAGAACTTGAGTTTTTAAAACAGAGAAAAAGTTTGATATACCTCATTTCTTTCCGGGGTTATTATCTAACGACATAGAAAAATGATAGATTTTCCCTCAGGAAAAGTTAGATTTTATAATTTTTACATTATATAGTAAGATGGTCAAAGTCACGCGAATGCGTGACTTTATATGCTAGTTCGTTTTAAAGCCTAAGATTGTATACCTATCAAAACATTTTTTGCCATCGGTTTTTGAAAGCCACTGGTTTAGCTAGAGCCAGAGGCACTGCATCATGATGAAACACCAACGCTACCACATTATGAGCCCACATGTTAGGAAAAAGGATACCACCATTATCGATATTTAAAGTAGTATAGATTATAGAATGGAATGGAGAGAGATCGATGCATAGATCAGCTGTCAGGATCAGGTGCTCGCCACGTCCCAAAATTGAATTTTAGACAGCATTATGTTGCTTTTCTCTTAATAGCATTAATACTAAGCTCCTATCCCACAATTTTAAAATCTTGTGTTGGAGACTATATATCAATATCCAAAATAGCATTCCTTAGTATCCCGCTAGTGATATGCTGTTTCTTTTAATATCCAAAAATCATGTATTGGAGACTATTAGTGATAGCCCTAGAGGCAATTATAGAGATGATTGTATCACATACTATGTTTACATATTTATCCGATATTGTTCCTTGAAATAGATAACTTATTATTGGTTAATGAATATGTAATTCTTTCATGAGACTCTTTACGTCTGTTTGTTACTATTTCTAAAGGATCCCTGATCAAATATCATATGTGGAACAAATATGTTTAAATGATCAGCACATGTATTAATTGATGATCATGTCTCATGGATCATGGTATAGAGATATCAAATTAATAATGTGAGCACATGTTGGGAAACATGTTGTTGGATAGACCCAACATGAGACACTGCAAGAGACATATGTGTTGTGCCATCAGTGATCTCATTTAGTGTTGGTGTTGAATCCTTAGACCTGACATTATCATGGTTCCCAACATGAGTAGTAGCTTACTTAGGGACTGCTAAACGCTACTCCGTAATTGGATAGTTATAAAAGTAGTTTTCGGGTATGCTGTGAAACATGTAGTGGGATATGAATAATCAAGATGGAATTTGTCCCTCCTATGGAGAGATATCTCTGGGCCCCTCGATGTTGTAGATTATGGAAGTGCATGGCCATGCCAAAGGTGATTGAGGAGCCAATCACAAGTTAAATAATCTATCATAGGTTCGACTGCATGATTGAGCTATTAGAGGATGGCACATATTTAGCCTTGAGCTTAATTGATATCGTGAGGCAAATGGGTTCATACAAGTATACACTAGAGGTTCAGCCGATATGATCTTTATGTATGCCCGGTGGGTCAATACGTTCTGCTAGGGACCGCTGTTGACACGTGGACCGAAAAGGAGTTTTCGGGTTACAGCCGAGTATACATGAACCTACAGGGTCGCACACTTAATGGGCCGGAATAAGAGGATTGGATGGAGATCCAATATGAGCTTAATTCGGATAGGGATTCGAATAGTAGTCCTACAGGCCTTGGAGGCCCGAGTCATGGATTCTATATATTCGTGAGGGGTGTGATCGCGAGGTATTGCCAATCACGTACAACCCTAGCGCCACTTCCCCTCCCGAGCAAAACCCTAGCCGCGCGCGGGTGCTAGCACATCTGCGGTTCGCGTCCCTGTTACGTGTGGATACCGGTAGAAGGCGCCACGGTTTGTGCGGTGTCTGATCGGTCGTGGGTACAGTGAGGGAGAACGCACGAGGAGGGAGAAGTGTCGAGCCGGTGCGATCGACTACTTCTCTACATGGCACGCGCTACTCGCGAGAGTTCTTCGACTTCTTAGCGTCTCTTCCACTGCGCAGCGCGTCGAGTGGTAACGATCTATTGATCTAATACTGCCATGGTTTTCTGGTTTCCCGCGGTAAAAAAAATTGATTTATGCTCGTACGATACGCGTAACCCTACAAAGACCATATCAATATCCTAAATAACATCGGAAAGAAATACTCTGTTTCTTGAAGGTTATCATGAATTCCATAAAGATGCTACAAATTCTAGTACAAGACAGTCTGAAAAATATCTCAAATCTTCCTTTCTGACGTTGCTGTCACAGCCCACGCGATCTACATGGCTCACATGCAGCGACAAACTGAAGAAATGGACTGCTCATGTGTACCGAAAACGACCAATGAAAATTGGAACGGAGAAAGAGATCCCTGTGAAGCAACTGTGACAATCTTTTAGTATGTACCAGTAGTGGCAATCGAATCGTTGTAAGCCGCCGAACCTGGGCCCGCACACTGATACCCAATACAACCGCAGCAGTGCAACTCTGCTAGCTAGGTACCACCACACAGGCAATTCAAAACAGGGACAAAGGGAAAATAAGGCTTTCATGTTCTGACCTTGGTATGTTTCTGGTTCTACAGAAATGCCCAGCAACTAATAGCTCAGATATTTTTCAGAGGAACAGAACAAATGTACCTATTCCTCTCTCTTTTTCTTTTCACCAGAATAAAATGTACATATTGAACACTTTGGTTTGTCTAGCCAAAATAAAAAGATATACTGTGAGTTGTTCAGGTTTATTCTGCACCAAGAAGCGAACTAATATCATACAACATGCCAGATGGCAGCAGTCACGTTCAAGCGTTTTCATCTGAGTTACCCCCATTTTTTCGGTGAGTTTTTTTCATGTGCAATTATGGTAAATATGAAGCAATAATTACCCGGAATTGCCTTTGGACAATAGTGAAAGAAAAAAGCGAGCACCCCAAAAAGGTACACGCGATTGATCTTGAATTAGCGAATGGTGAGCAATGTATTCCCACATACATAATTCTTTTCTACAAAGGTATAAGAATGCGGGGACGTGCAGTATCTAATTTCTACATTCTACAAGGATCTGCAGGAGGCACTACCTAAATCTACAGTCATGGTAGGTACGTACGGTATATTTGATTGCCTGCCGCCATCCAGCATCCTTCGATCTTAGCAAGGTCCGTTTCTTATTGCTGCCTATTTATAAAATGCACACGCTTGCAGGTCCTGATCACTTGTTAAAGCTAATGGCGGCTTACACAGCACGAGCCAGGACAGTCTTCCTGTGTACTACAGTCTCCATGTCTCGGAATCTGGAACTTGACCATGAACGATGTAAATGCTGCACCCCAAAACTTTACCATGAGCTCACACCTGCAGAAGCTTGTGGAATGAATCTTGAGACCAATATCTCTGATCCGCGAACCGTGTTCCCAGTATATGCTAGAGTCAAACCAAATATCGGCCGATAACAACTGGCATCTGCTGGCAGGAACTGCCTGGCTACTTCCAAGAAATTGTGTAGCGAAGAAGTCCAGCGAGTGGAACTCTGCAATGCCAGTACAATACTGGAAATAGTTTCCTGCAAACGCTCTTCTTGCCTGTTGTACCAATGCAAAAGAATTAAAGAAAAAAGTCAGAAGGCGCTTCCAAAGTACTATCTTGTCTGCAAGAATTTCTGGATTTTAGTTGTTCAATTACAGAATGCAATGAATAAAAGCAACTGGTGGTCATGTGATGTTACCATAAAGAACATAAGTTACCCAAATGCTATAATACGACTGGTCATAAATCAGGAAAGTGATTAAATGGGATCCAAATCCATGGTTTCGAGAAAATGATGGGGCAAAACTACGGATTTCTGAAATATGCTAAGTTTGATCATATGGTTGTGGAAAACAAAAGATGCTCGATAGATGAAAATAGTTCAAGTGATCGAATAATAATTCGGTAAGCACCATATTGTACCATCAAGGAGAACCAGAACTTCAGAAGGCATGAGACTCACAAGAAAGGGAATATGAGAGTTATTATGCATAACAAGTTCCACATTTTGTTTTAATTATACTTTGTAGTGATACAAGAAACATTCAAACAGATAAAAATAGGATTTGAGTATTAAAGAACTACCTCAACATAGGGCAACTTGGAAATCCAGTAACCCACAATGAAGGCAGCAATGTGGAATGTCACTATGGGGAGAAGTAACAGGAATCCTCTCTGAAGATAAGATCTTGCTCCTGTTGATAGCAAGAGGGCTTCCAATACGAAAGCGATGTGCACAACATAGCAACAAATGGCATTACTGGTTGAATGACATTAACGACTGCTTTTGCCAATACGTATTCAGAAGAAGCCTCGTGTACAGGAACAAGAACCACCTGGCAATGGGAATTGCAGAGTAGCCTTAGCACACAGTTGACAGGGTAACAAGAAAATATATACCACAAAAGAATGGTTTCAATCACTAAGCAGCCAAGCAAGAACGCAATATCATTACCTGCAAAATGGATTTCGCCATCGCGATCCCATCAACAGGAACACACAGAACCAATCAGCAGTCCAGTGAGAACAGGTGTCACAGCACACCGAAGATATCTGCCGAGCAGCTTGTCAACAGAATCTCAACGCAACATCCCCTTTCTCAGGAAGCTAGCATAGCTCGACAGCTGCGCGCCGGAACGCAGCAAGTAAGAACAAAGCCTGCAAAGAACGCGACGGCATCCCGAAGGCCCTGCGATCAGCACGCCCATCAGCGCTTCACAATGTACTGCGCCATATATGCCGACGTCAGAGGCACCGGCCTGCAGAATGCAGCACACACACAAGAAAGAAACATTCAGACAACTGATGCAACATATTCCTGCTGTACACAATCAAGCTAGTGATCTTGAGATGGATAGTAATAGTAATGCAAGTAAAACTTTTGAATGCCAACGGAAGTCGTCGATGGATAATTTGATGCCAATGGAGAGCAAGATGCGCAAGTGCAGGCGCGTAGTACTCCTTGGAGACCCTACCAGATGATTAGTTTAGTTTATTACGCTAGCCATGCGCTAGTTGCCCCAAGATTCCAAGCTAAGAACCATTCGTGAAAGTGTCACACTACTCTCCCACTCACCATGAGAAGGTAGCGGGGTTGCCGAGCGCGGCGACGGCGTGGCGGCGACGACGAAGCGGGAGCAGCGCGGAGAGCGCCTGGGAAGGGTCGCCCGCCGCCGCCCGCACGACGGGGAAGAGCCGGGCCGCGCGGAACGACAGCAGCAGGCGGCACCCTCCCGGCGCGGCCACCCGACGCGGCGGAGCGACGGAGCGGAGCAGAACGTGGTCGCGCCACCCGCCGCGGCCGCCGCCAGAGCAGCGCCGCGGGGGAGGCCGCGCGCGGCGCGGGAGGAGACGACGAAAGCGAGCTGGCGGTTGCGGTGGGAGGCGGTGGCTGCGCCGACGGCGGCGCAGCTGCTGGAGGAGGAGGCCGCCACCGCGGCGGCCATGGCGACGGCGAGGAAGATGAGGAGCGGATGGAATTGGACGGTGAGGGAGGGAGGGAGTGCGCGCGGCTGCGAGGATAGAATCCGGGAGATGCCTTGTTTAACGGTGCCAATAAAGCATTTTAAATTCAGAATTTTAAATATTTTAGTGCTCGGTTTTTATTTTTAGATTTTAGGGAGTGATTTAAATTGCGTCAGCGGAATGGACAGCTGGGGCACAACGGAAAACGTTTGTGGAAGGACAAGTGTAGATTCGCGCGTTAGTGGACGGAGATGACTTTGCTCCTTCTATTTGGCCAGACATGACATCCGGTCTCTTTTGAACGGAGAGATTTTAGAGGATTTTAAAAGAAAATAGACTAGATTGTGTGAATATTTGGGGAAAAAAAAGGTCCCTATACAAAGGAGTCCTGAATTTCGATAGATTTTGGAAAATGATATAGGGGCTGGTCAGAACTGTTGGCTACTGCACCGCTATGGCTGCAGCTGTTTCTCAGCTGCTGCCGCTGCAGCCCTTTTTAGCTCTTGCAGCCGCAGGGGCTGCAGAAGCACTGCCGATCACACCCATATATCAACTATCATCATTTCGATGATTACAAACCAAAACGGTTATTGAAGACCTAAAAATATACATGTTCCTAGTGACTTTGTGGAAAATTAAGTTGGATAAAACAAGATATCAACATCAATTCTAAAATTAAGTTTTAAAATTTAAATTTGGATATAGGTGTTAAGCTGAAGAGTAAGGGAGCTGCTACGTCAGTGGACAGAGATGTCACTGCTCATTTTACTTGTTTTATAGGAATTTTAAAGGAATTGAATTAAATTTAAGTATTTTTTTTCTGAATTTACCTCTGTTCCAAAGGAATATTTTGTTTCTATAGATGTTGGGAAAATGACCTTATTTTTTTTTCTAAACACGGTACAAACACAAACGCTCGTAACGGCACACACTCACTCATATGAATACACTCTATCCCTATGAACACCTTCTTTTTTTTTAGAAACATAGTATAAACTCACGCGCTCACAACGTGCACACACCCACCCCTATGTTGTACGCTCTACACCTATGAGCACCTGAAAGACTTGTAAGCACACTAACACTACCCCCTATAAGCACATCCAAAAGACCGCCCAGTACAAAATCATCATAGGCACCGCGCTATCGACGGGTACATCGTCTATACTAAAATAATAATTAGCCATAAATACAAGTACATGTGTTAAGTCTAGAACTTAAACTCGAATGGACTAGTTCCACCATAAGAAACCTAACCAGTCAAAATACGTCTCACTTCACGGCCTTATATTTTGATATCGCCCACTTAATAAACTTGAACACTATCAGAAACATTCAATTCAATTTTACTTGTTGGCCTACATTTAACACATGCACTTCGCGACCCGTTTGGACGTTCTGACATCGGCTTACTGCTCGGCCAATCTACAGGCAAACAAAACTCATAATAATTTACACGCAAAAGACTCTAATTACACAGCAAGAAAAGAAAATAAATTGGAGCATTGCCAACACACTGCTCGATGGTTTTGTTTGTTTGTATGTCCTGAATCTCCTGTTCTATACACTTCCTATACGCCCAAAAAGTAAAAAAAAAATCTGTAACAAATTCATTCTCTTAATCCTATCTGCTCCCAAGTCCCAAACCAAAATCCTGATCGATGAAACCTAACAAAGACCAGCAAAGCTGTGATTGAACTGCTGTGATATGTACAAACAAACGGCGAAAATCTCAATTCAGCAGCCCATGCCCTTGATCACCACCGGCCATCGTCGCCGTCGCCGGCTGCGTGCCGTCGTAGTTGAGCAGCGCGAACTTGACGTTGAGCCCGATCTTGCCGCCGTCCTTGACGAGCTTGGCGGCGGTGACCAGCCAGTGCCCCGGCACGTCGTGGGGCCCCTTCACCACCTCCGACATGTCGACGAACTTGAGCAGCTTCCTCGACTGGAGCGGCACGGGCGGCCCGTCCGGGTACACGCCGGAGTTGAGCAGCGCCGCGGGCGCCGGCTCGTTCCTCGGCGGCGCCGCCGATGGGCTCGATGTACCCGGCGCCCACGTCCTCCGACTCGCGCCACTCCGACATGGACGACGACAGCGAGTCACCAAGCATGCTGGGGGCGCTGGACAGGTGCTGGACGTGGATGGCCAGCCGGTTGCACTTCCTCCCCTCCAGGTATAACCGTAAGCCTACTACAGGCTTATGACAACTAGATACCTGGACCCAACACAAGAACAGTGTAAATAGACTGAACCTCGAGTTTTACGTTTTCCTTTTTCTTTGCATTTACAGGGCAGACGCACATGCACACACCACCACTATGCTAGTTCGCACCTTCGAGTGCGTGTTTACTGACATAATGGTGCTTCAAAAGTTACGATGAATTGTAAACTGAAAGAAGCAATTTTTTTTAAAAAAAAAAGATTATGCAGTGTAACAATAAAGTACCTGAGAAGTGCTAACTTGAAGTTTGGGACCAAGAAATCTGAACTGCAATGAAGGATAGGAGCCTTTTCTCTTTTGAGGCCCAAGGATAAGCTCGTTGAACAAAGGCGCCCATTGTAGGGGCACTTGAAACTCCAAGAAATGTTGCAAGTCTTCAGGATCAGGTTTATCTGACAGAGCACAAACTTTATAAGGATTCATTTATCCAAATTGCAGTTCGATTCAGAATAAAGGTTATGAAAGTTAGTAACGCAGTCAGTCCGGAAGAAGCAATTAGGCATGGTTTAGTTCCTCAAATTTTTTTCCCAAAAACATCACATCAAATCTTTTTACACATGTATGAATCATTAAATATAGATTAAAAAACTAATTGCACAGTTAGGGGGGAATCGCAAGACAAATCTTTTGAGCCTAATTAGCCCATTATTAGCCATAAGTGCTAAAGCAACGCACATGTGCTAATAACGGATTAATTAGGCTCAAAAGATTCGTCTCGTGGTTTCCAGGCGAGTTATAAAATTAGTTTTTTCATTCGTGTCCGAAAACCCCTTCCGACATCCGATCAAACATCCAATGTGACACCCAAAAATTTTCTTTTCGCGAACTAAACAGGCCCTTATAGAATGACAGACAAACAGTTGAAGTTTGAGGAACAGAAAAGGGAATTTATAGGAGAACTTACAGCGAAGATACAAATTAATGGCATGGCTGAGGTAACCACTACCAGGAATGCCGGTAAGAAGAGAGGTGATAGGAACAAATTTAAACATTATAGCATCAGGAACCCTTGGAACGGTTTGTAACCATTTGGAATGGCTGGCTATAGAGGCATCTCCACCTCTTTTCGAGCATGTAATTGTCAGGCCCTGTTTGGGAAAGCAGTTATCTTTCAGTATGCAAAGCGCGGCTAGAGAACCAACTGACACATTAAACTAAGAAAAATACTCACATCTTTGGTTGATGATTCTGAGTAGCTAGAAAGATGTAGGTTATTAGGCTGCTGTTCCATCCTGACAAAAACATCAGGCACCTACATTGAAATGAATCGGATTAGATATGTTTGCTTCCAGCATGTTGCTACATGAATTGAGGATAGAGCCATTTTGTACCTTGCTCTTGCCATCCCTGGTCTTACGATGTATCGGGGAATGATTCCTCCCATCAGAAAACAGGAAATCACCAAGATCTTCCAGGTGTAGCTTTAGGTCCGCTGATGAAATGGTTGAAGAAGGACTTTGCTTAACACAAATGACATCCTGACCCCCAACTGCCATTTCAACAATTATGTGTGTCCCATAAGTTTTGATAAACCTGAAAATTAACAAGATCTAGCTGCTTTTATTCACATATATAGATTTTATATATGGCCAGGGAAAAAAAAGTATGTGACTCAAAGCCAGATAAAACGAAATAAATCATATTGTAGGCAAACCAATAAATACACATACAGTGCACTTAAGAAGCTAACCCAAGATTAAACCACAGATATTTCGCAAAATGAGAACTCCCAAAAAAACAGTTGTCAAAGTGCTTTACCGTGATAGTGCTGCAGGGTCCCATTTCGGTGGAACAGCACTTCTAACTTCATCTCGAAGAACCAATGGAGAAGTTTTTAGGTGCAACTTGTACAAGGAGATGAAATATCCATCAAATGCTAGATGTTTAGTCTCTTTAGCATCTGTCATCCAAGCTCCACTTAAATCGAAAAGAGTGTTAAAATAGCCTGAAGGCACCTTCCCTTGGACTGAAGATTTCTGATTAAGTAACTCGGACATCTGTCAGGAAAATCAAATGCAATCATATCAGCATAGAAGGATCGAGCTGAAGCATATCTCTAATACACGCAGGGTGAACTTCACACATTTGGAAAGCCATGTAGAAAAACACCTAACTCTACTCATGGCCTTGAAGGGAATATCCATCGTCTACCATGTTAATTGTATTTAAATACAGGCATCAAGAAAAGCAGCTTTTCATCTTCAAAAGCAAGAAGGTTCTACACAATTAAGAGGCCATGTGGTCCAATGAAATGCTGCGATCGTGCTTTAGAAAGACAGTGCAGCTAGTCTCGTCCGAAGAAGCCACATTCAAAAGGTCGACAGTATTTTGACAAGGTACAAACGTAGTACTACCAGTTTGACAAGGACCAGCCTCTTCTGCCAACGGATTATGCATCACTTGCTAGCCTTCTAAACTTCGGGGAGGAATAACTGAAGTACTGTTTGTTCTTTTGTGCTAATATAAATTCCTAAATGCAACAATAAAAAAACCCCCCAAAGATGTGTGAACATATGTACAGAGACAGCTGTTTCAATTCCTGTCTGGAAATGAAAAAACTGAGTGGGATTCCAACCAGATTTTCTAGGGATGACCACAGATCCACTCTACACGAAAGATCTCGAACAGTTTACACTTAGCTATCCCAGAATCTTTTTCGACAGAGAAACAAGAATCGCGAACTGCAGCATTCAAAATCCTTTAGGATATTTCAGGAAAGAAAAATAAGTGTTCGTTTTCCCCACGAGAAAATTTTCGATGATATTGAATTCTAGCCAGCTGAAGTTCACCCAAGAACCACTATTTAAGGACTTAAACGTACAACCATTAGAATGCCAGCATAGTGTAACATTCAAAAATGGTTAGTGTGAAGATTTTATTGATTGATGCCAGACAGGCATGTTTAAGCCGAAATCTGTGGCTCGACTTAACTGACAAACAAGGCATGAGGCGAAGACCATTCTCTTAACATTAATGAAGGAAAGTACTGATAGGTATGGAAGTTAAGGTGATGGATGGGAACCAAAAAATTGGGCAAAATGTGCCTAAATTAGACGGAATTGCACGTCTTATTCAAGTGAGATTTCCACAGGTCAAGCGATGGGATAAAATTAGCAGTCAATCAATTTGTGTGACCGTTTCACGGAAGCAAGCCGCTGCTTCTTTACTCTTTGCCAATTCTGCTCGCTGTCCGTAGAGTTCTTCTCCTTCTTCCCAAAAGAAGATCTCGTTAGAAACAGAAATGGTGAACTGTAAGTAACCAAGAACAAGGGTAAAAGCTTGTAATCCCAGTCCCCTTGTCCCGATTCATTCAACCAAGCGAAGCAACGGCTGATCGAGTTCTGCACGGTCAGTTCTGCACACCTCCAATCTTTTTCCAAGCATCTGCGACGACGCAACCCCGCTAGAACAGCGAAATCAAGCGAAAAAACACGAGAGGAGGCACGCGCATCTCTCGCGATCGTGTGTCCCCGGAAAAGAAAATCTCGCGAACCAATCACCACGCGGCAGCAGCAAGAGCCCGAGCCGAGCAGAGCAGAGTCAACCAAGATTGGAGCGGTTGCAGCAGCAGGGAGGCAAGGCAAGGGCGTACCTGGTTGAACTCGAGGACGTCGGAGCGGAAGCGGATGCGGTCGCCCTTGTCGACGCCGACGTCACGCGGCACCCCGCGCAGCACCGCCGCCGCGCCGCCGCCGACGCCGCCACCCGGCACGGGCACGTCCCTGGCCCCGGCCTCGTCGAGCTCCACCAGCCGCCCTTCCTTGGCGAACTTGAGCCTGAAGTCCGACGTGAGGTCGAACCCCGCTCCCAGCGCCATCGCCGCCCTCTCCCCCACCTCCATCCTCTCCCTCACACCCCCCACCACCTCCACACTACAGCCACCACCACCACCACCACCACCACCTCGCACGCGACGCGACGCGACGCCGGACACCTCACCTTAGCTCATGCAATCCTTGCCTCTACCTGAATTCCGATGCGTCCTAGGAGAGAGGAGAGGAGAGAGGAGGAGGAGAAGAGGAAGAAGAGAAGTAGTAGAAGGAAAGTTTGACTACGCGAGGGAGGGAGGAGGAGAAGGAGGCGGGGGCGGGGGAGGAGGTTTGGTGGGAATGCGGCAGGTGGGCCCACGACGCGGGGGTGGGAAACGGAGACGGTGGATTAAAAGGGACGGCGTGATGCGCGAGGGGGATCGTGGACGGGCGGAGTGGTGCTTCCGGGTGATCGAAGGCAGTTTTGACCGTAGGCAGCTGCGCGGGTGGCCTGCGGGTATTTCGGCGGCCGCAGCCGGGGGGGGAGAGAGCCGGAGAGGTGGTCGTCGGGTGGTTGGGGTTGAAACTTGAAAGCCCACGGTGGGGGCCATGGGCGAATTCATGGAAGCGCGTAGTAGGCTGATCTCATCGAGTTCTCCCTTTTTTTTTCCTTTTTTTAATGATGATGATTCTTTCTTTTTTATGATGATGAGTGAATAGGGCTTTTGCTATGCTAGAGAAGATGACGGTGATGATGTGATGATTAAGTCTGGATGACATTTTTAGTCAGGTGTTATTAAGGATGATGTGTCCATCGGCATTGATGAATTTTAGGGGTTTTTTTTATGATTAGCTGATTCATAACTTATCGATAAACCTAATTCTTTTAAAGATTTTGTCAAATTTGTGCTCTACAAAGTTTGGTATTTTTTATTTTTTTTTATAAAATAACCTTCGGACAAAAAAAAACATGGAAATAATTTACATTAAAAACTTCATGCATCCTAAAATAACTATAAAACATTTATTGTGGTACTTCGTCTAAAGCTATATTTTTTTCCGTTTAAAAATAATCCGAAGTAATTTTCATAACTCATATACACGATTAATTTTTTTAACTAATGTACACGATATGACTATCTCATTACATCACATGATCATCTATAAAGCTTATTTAAATTGTCGTCACATCAATATAGTTGTGAACTTGTATACAATAAATAACCAAAACTATGGGTGTCATCGTTCCTTTCATCTATCAGCATGTTTTGTCACATTATCTTGACTCATACGTAGTCGCGGTTTCAATGCACACACATCATCTTCTTCGTGAATCGCTTTTACATCGCCACCTTCCGCAAATGATATCAATATATCATCACTACCATATCATCATGTGGTGCCATCTTTTGGATCTTAATTATTCCACTCTATCGTTTCTTGATATTGGAATGTTTTCAAATACCAAGTTAAATTGTTGCTTCCCAAGGGTAAAAGAAAGTGTTTTTGATCGACTTATAAAATTTAAGAGGAATTTCAAAGTAAAATGACGTATTACCTAGAAGAGAAAGTACTAACTAAGTCTTTGAGGCAGTGTGCCTTCATTTTTTTTTCATGAGGTCTAATCATAAACGGCACATGTTCATTCAATTCACAAGGCTCAAATTTAAGCTACACATGTAGAACACCAACAGAGCACTTCCGTTATATCTAGATCGCGGCACATTCGCTACACATGAACAACACCAATAGAGAACCTCCATAATATCTAGATCGAGGCACAGACAGAACACAGCTACCGCCTACTGTGTTGCCTCAACCACCCTACCGCCTCACCAACACCGAAATTCTATGTAGCTGCAGGAAAAACGGGAGCGGCGGGGCTGCTATGTGTTGTGGTGGGCACTGTCATCGGTCATCGTGAGGTCGACCACCGAGATCTGGCTAAGCTTGCGACAATGGCGGGAAGGGAGCTTCGGATTCGAATGTTCCTTAATGAAGACGGCAGCGGCGCATACTCACACTAGGACACCATTGATGCCCTCGAGTCCATTAGCGCTAGTGGATGATGAGGCTCAATGGTGTCTGTGGGTCAACATTTTCGGTTGCCATCGACAGGGAGGCTAGGCTCAATGGTATCAGCGCTGGAGACATCCCAGAGGTGGCACATGGTAGTGGTGGACATGGTGGCGGGCTTCTTCATCGGTGACAGGGGTTAACTTCAACCGGATTTGGTGGCGGTGGCAGATAAAGCCTCTGATCTGTTATAGATCTAGTCGACCGCTTAAGTACCGACATCGCTGACACCTGTGTGCGCCACACACCTCCCTAGAGGCGATGTTACACCACCTCCCCCCTACGTGCTCATACGCGCCATGGGATGGACTCTCCAAGTCAAAACCTTGTTTTGGATGTTCAGAATAGCGATGGCGACATTCAAGATGTTGGGACTTACATTACACTTCGATGTTTTCTGTCGTTGGTTCGACGTAATTCGCTGGTGGTGATGGGAGCGTATCGGCAGTTAATTTTAGAGGTTTTATTATTATTGTTGTTGTTGTTGTTGTTGTTAGGGAAGCATAAGGCCTACGTACAACTTTTAAGCCGTTGGGAGAAACAATAGTTATCCCTAATCAACCTATATGATGATCTATCTTTAACGTAATATTCTTAGTACTTCCTCCGTTTCATAATGTAAGTCATTCTAACATTTTCTACATTCATATTGATATTAATAAACCTATATAGATATATATGTCTAGATTCATTAATATCAATATAAATATGAGAAATGTTAGAATGACTTGCATTATGAAACGGAGGGAGTAGTAGTTTTGTTGTTTTGGTATCTTCTTGGATAGATTGATTTTAAACATATATGTGATATTTAACAAAGTGATGTAGGTTGTCTTTTCTTTTCACAAAATCTTAGTAAAACAGCATGCATAAAACGATTGCGAGCGTATTTGAGTGCTCGAAATCCATTTTCTTGGAGAGTACGTACATTTACAAATCATCTTGCTTTATAAAAGAAAAAAAGGTGAACTGGTTAGTACCAACCTTCAACTTTAGCTAGTTCTTATACAATTAAATATGTTGCCACGTAAAAAAAAAAACTAAATGACAAGAGAGTCAACGAAGAAAGAGAAAAAAAAAAGAGGGAAAGAAACCGTTTCTACTGAAAATATCAGTTCTACACATAAAACAAAAATGGAGACAAAGGGATATATAGGTGGATAAAATAAAGAGAATAGAGGTGATTGGATGCGAATTTATTTTTAAGAAACCATCCACTAGATATATAATGTTTATCTATATAATATGAAAACCAGTACTTATAGTTTTTGGTTGAATTGCCCAATCTCTTCATCCAAAAGTTTTAAGCATGTTTTATTTTTTTAGTTTTTTAAATGAAATAATCATATTTGTAATCTTCATGTGCTGAATTAAATTATTGATCTAAATCTAAGTAGTCATCTTAATATTTGCTGATTATATGCATGGATATAATTTTTTAGTTATATTATATAAGGGATGAGTTAATAGAAATATATCTAGAGGGAGTATACTACGCTACTAGAAAAAGCATTTTCACACACGTGAGGTTTTTTTCCCAGACGGGTATGATTTTTGAAGCCAAATGACCACCTACAAAAATATAAACCGGGGAAAAGCTTGTCGTCCGCCTGTAAAAATCAATTTTTCCAGGCGGACCACCTAAGAGGTCCGCTTGGAAAAAAATGATTTTTCAGGTGGAACATCATGTGATCTGCCTGTAAAAATCATGGCTACAGAAAAAAAATCTAAGTCCTATCCTTATCTTCTCCTCCAGCATCTTATCCTCTCCACCACTTATTTTCCTCACCCTCCTCTCTCTCTCTCATTTCCCTCCGGCTCCCTCCCCTGGAGGGGCGTCGACGGCGGCGTGGGTGGAGGGGAAGGGCATTGGCGTCGGCGCGGCTGGACGGGAGGTGCGGCTCCCCTCCCTCTCCTCTCCCTCAACTCTACCCTCCACGGCCAGGTCGGACGACGACAACACCGACGATGACGCTGCCTGGATCCGAGGAGGGGAGGGGAGGTGGCGGCGCGGCCGGAGGGGAGTGCACCTCCCCTCCCTCTCCTCTCCCACAACTCTACTCCTCAGCGCCCGGCCGCGACGACGACGACAATGACTACGCCGTTGCCGCCTGGATTCGGGGACGGGAGGGGAGGCTGCCATCGGCCGGAGGGAGAGGTCGGCGGCGCTGCCGGTGGGGTGGTAGCCACGGATTTTTTTTATTCGCTAAAAATATTTTCGCATGTGGGTGGTTCTACCGCCTACGAAAATAGATGCCGCCTATAAAAATGATTTTTGCAGACGGACTGCTTGGCCGCCTGTGAAAATCATCTATTTTCACAGGCCTTTGCGTGCAGGTGGTCCTTTCCCCGCCTGAATAAACCATTTTTTGTTGCCTGGAAAAACCATTTTTCTAGTAGTACAAGTTTACTCCATCCGCCCTTAAAACCGAAACTAGAATCGGATATGACACATTCTAGTACTATAAATAAGTATGTCCAGATTTATATTACTAGGATGCGTCGTCATATTCGGTATTTGGTTGGTTTTTTACCATGTAGCAGAAAAAACACTGCGATCCGTCTCGTGTCGGCGCGCGATCCGATCGAACGTGTCGGTCGGCCATGGCCCCTCGCGCGCGCGCGCCCGCCTCGCCCGGCCGTCGGCTTGCTCATCACGCGCGCGCGCATGCGCATGCGGCTGCGGGAGACTTGACCGCAGCTTAGTTTGCTTACCGCCGTCGGTCGCGGAATCCGGCGGCACGCGCGCACGAGGAGATCGATCAGCGAGCGCCGCGCTACAACAACCACAGCCTACAGCGACCAACCCACGGCCCGGTATCGGTACCATGATGAGACGAAGAATCTAATTACTTCACAGTCAAACAGCGGCAAACGTACGCGTACGATAGAAATGCTGCTGCAGCGCGCCTGCCGCTGCCTTTGCAGTTTCGCGCACCCAACGCAACGCAACGTAACGCCAAGCTCCGCGGGGCCCAGCCAACTCACGTCGTCGTCGACGATGATCGAATCGATCCCTTCTGTTTCTTTCTTTTCTTTTTTTTTTTTACCACCAAACACAAAACGGAAGACGACGACTGGTTCAACAAACATGCTACCACGACAAGGTGGCTAGTCGTCGTACATTCATTCAACAAACAAAACCTACTGCGGCGTCAGGCCCAGGCACGTGCAACTGCATGATTATTGCATCCGTCGTACGTAAACTGGTAGCTAGTCGATCAGTCGATCGCCCGGCCGGCCGGATGCCCGTGTAGGCGTACGATAGAGCTGAAGTATATATGTGTACGTGTACACGTATCGGTGCCGGCCTGCCACTGCTGGCGCTGGACGGTCCAGCTCCAGCAGGTCTCATAATTGTTGAGTAGAAGCGCCGCCGCCGGTCGGGAAGTAAACACATATTGTCCAGTTATAAAACGTTCGGGCTCGTCGACACTTTCCATCATGCATGACGGTTGATTCACGACGAAGAATGCGTTTTGGTGGGGAAAAAAGTAGTCCAAATTACTACGGACAAATTATTACGGTCGATTGAATTACAGCCTAGCTAAACTCAAATACAAGATATTTTACGCCTCTAACTATTTATATCGGACGAATAACTCCTCAACCAACGTTATTTTGGACGGTCCAGCTCCAACAGGTCTCATAGTTGTTGAGTAGAAGCGCCGCCGCTGGTCGGGAAGTCGACAGTACATAGTCCAGTTAGTATTAAACTTTCGGGCTCGTCGACATTTTCCATCATGCATGACGGTTGATTCATGACGGATAATGCATTTTGGTGTGGAAAAAGTAGTCCAAATTACTCCTGTCGAACTATCATGGTCGATCGAATTACGGCCTAAACACCGACTTTGGCCAACAGTAGTAGGGCTATTACCTGTCAGATAAGGGCCCGAACCTGTATAAATCCTTGTCTCTGTCTCTTTTACCTCAATCTCCCATATACTCTGGTACCGACGATCCCCATACCATGCAAATGCTGTAGTCGAGACCTCAAACGTCGACAAAACGGTCAGGAAATTTTCATATTTATAAATTTAACTATTAAGTGCCAACTTCAATGCGGCGCTGACAAAAATTAGAAAAACTAAATTTTAGTTTTGCAAAAAAAGAAAAGGATACTGGAATGGTCAGAAAATTTCCGTACAGTTTTTACCCCTACAACCACCTCCATCCATCGCCCGCCTTCCGCCTTCGACCCCATCCTCTGGCACACGCGCACCTAACCCACACTTGCCACTCCAAGCCTCCTCCAACGCAAGAGGATTCTTCTCCATCAACAGCGGCATCTCCTTCAATCCTGATGGGGTGGGGTCTAGGATGGGGGAGGGGGGGATTATGGAACCACTGGTTCAGGTTACGAGATGCATATGGGACTCGTCCGAGCCAAACGTCCCCTCATCGTGGAGGTTTGTGGTGAAGGCGGCACTCAAGGTGGTCTATATGCCTCGTCGTGCTCTCTAATTACACCAAGTTCACTGTACACATAGGCTTGCGGGATTCTTGTTGTGCATGTGATGGTGATGCAAATTTGTCCTTATTGTCTGCTGAAGTAGGGATCAGACAGTTCGGTCCTAAGATCCGCTTCAATCCACCGCCTCCTCGAGCGAGCTCCACCTCCACCGTCACCTCTAGCATGGACCTGGGGCGGCTCTATTCTGAATTCAGTTAACGACGAGATTTAGTATCCTTTCTTGCACTTTCATAACTCGTGAAATGCCGAGTTGGTACGAATTCCCCCACCTCAACGTCTATACAAAGGATTACGTATGGGCAATATTGAAACTGTACTTTGAGCCAACAGCCCTCATCCCATAGCTTCTCACATGGAAGGCAGAAGCTAGCAAGCTCACGGAGGATACATACTACACCCTTCTCCCTCACATGACATAGTAGAGCTCGTTGTGGTTTGTCTTCTTCTTCAGCCATATATATGTGCAGACAGAGAAGGGGAGGGTTTGGTTTGAGGGAGAGGTTCTGATAATAGGTAGGCCCTTTGATTTTTTTTTTAATTTTTTCTGTCTAGATTGTCGCGTTGGCACCATGGATGTAAGCTCATGTCAAAACTGCCCAAATAGTGCTAAGAGGAGGGGGTGTTAATCGTCCAACATGAATAGTTAAGGATGTAAAATGTATGATATTTGAGCTAGGGGCGGGGTTAATTTGGTCGACCGCGATAATTCAACGTGTCATGCTCAGCTAGCCCTAGGAAGTTGCTAGCTTTGCATTTTTCATCTAAGCCATGTGGGATCCATACACGCATAAATAGCCACTCAAATCTCAATGTGTCCACGATCACAACTTCGATATGAAATCCGTAATACCGAATAATGAGCAAAGGAGATATTGCTGGGACTCAGCGTGCCAGTCAACTTCATCCTGAGACGTGCCCGTCAAACCACACGAAGGCGTCGACCAAATGTGGTACACATTCAGGAGACTTGACTCAAATCGTTTAAGCTCTACAACATCTTAATTGCTCAAAATTCTTACTCATATCTTATTTGTATTTTCTTTTATGTATCATTGCTTAAGATGAAAGTGTGGGACTAGTGCTTATCCTGCGAACTAGTCTTACATGAGTATGAGTTGAGAACATATGAGATGTTGTAAAATTATATTGTCAAGTGTCATTTGTGATCACCACATAGTTTCCGATGAGTGGGATTCATACACGCATAATAGCCACTCAAGTCTCAGTGTGCCCCATGATCACAATTAAACACCATTCAATATAATTTACATAGTGCTGAATATTGAACAAAAGAGATATTGCTGGGACTTAGCGTACCAGTCAACTTCAGCCTGAAACATACCCATCAAACCACACGAAGGATGCGACCAAATGTGTTACACATCCCAAGAGACTTGACAAATTGCTAAGCTCTACAACATCTCGTTTGTCCAACATCCGTACTCATGTCTAGATAGTTCTATAAGCTAGAACATACCAAGACACTTTCATCAAAGCAAATGGTATTCAAAAACAAGGAATTTTTGGTGCTATCTCATATTTCCTTTAACTTTTTTTAAAAAAAATTAAGTTATCAGCTATCTAATATTTTGATTCATTATTTTTAATAATTATAGTAAAATCCGTCTCATCCATGTGATAATTTATAAACAGAAGCTCACATCCTAAACTACGCCCAAGTCAACCATCTCAAAGCCTACTTTTTTAAAGAGGAAAAAATCTAACAATTAATGAATTAAATCATTTATATAATATTCCAAGGCCGTGCAGGCCATGATCGAATCAGGGTAGCTAGGCGAGACCGCGAGAGGATCGTTTGCTTGATTCAATATTTCAATTCGTCTAACTGACAACCGTCATCAATTAATTAGTACACCGTAGACGTAGATAAACAACAGGCAGCGCAAAGTACACGAAACCGGCCACGCACTAGTTAATACAAAATTATGCTCAAGCTTAGAGGAAATGAACTCTTTCATTTCTATAGAAAGTTCATTACGTAAGATGGGATCGATCGATCACACATGACGACTCAGACTTAACCTCCGTTAATGATTGAAGTCAATTTATTATATATTGTATTTCTCTAAGCCTTTGATATATATTGACACGAGTAGATATGTATACATCGAGTTCATTATTATTTGATTTGATACACACTTTGATTTAAAATACCACAACTGCCTCCAATTTTATATACATGGAGCATTTAAATCGTGAATATACGCTTAAGCATTCATCTTATTAAAAAAATCTCCCTATAAGTAGCAAATTTTAGCCAAAAAAATGCTATATGTTTGCCTTCTCAAGATATGTAGGATAGGTGGGATGTAGGCCTGGCCTATCTCTACTATAAAAAAACATAGTGGAATCTGTCACCAGCTCCACCTCCTTTTATTGTAAATTTTGCACATTACTCCTTGAATTTCTTAATATTAAAAATCAATCAAACCTAAATGCATAACCACAAATAAAATCAAATTAAGGTGAATATTCCCTATAGAACAAAGATGGGTATGAGAAATATATTTTTATCTATTTTAGAAAATATTGTGTATTTTATTTTATCTGTAGTAAAGCATGGGCATTTAGCTAGTAATAATGAAACTAAGAGATGGTAAGGGTAGTATGGTATAGTGCAAAAGTTACTTTTTGCATATCATAGTTTGTTACTTTTATGGTAAAATTTGAATGCTAGTATATATTTTAGGATAAAGGGATTAGTATTTATCATTTATTTTGTCATGACTTAATAAGTTTATTATTAGAAATGTTCCAAGTATAACTTAATTTTTTATACTTGTAAAAAAATTAAAATACATCTGTTTAAAAATCATAGTGAGTACTTGCAAGGAGAATCCGTGGTTTTTTTTTCTCGACAGAAAAATAATCTGATTGCCAATGAGAAATACTTCAAAAGTTAGGTGACACGAAAATTAATGTACTAGTAGTTAGGCTGGCTTTTCTTTACACGTTTATAATTCGGCCCTAATCATGCAGTCTGTAGAAAAGGATAGTTAACAATATTGTAATTTTGAATTTAACCATTTGTTTGACTTTCTGGTTTTGCACATTACCCCTTAAATTTCTTAATATTAAAAATCAATCAAACCTAAATGCATAACCACAAATAAAATCAAATTAAGGTGAATATTCCCTATAGAACAAAGATAGGTATGAGAAATATATTTTTATCTATTTTAGAAAATATTGTGTATTTTATTTTATCTGTAGCAAAGCACATGTATTTAGCTAGTAATAATAAAACTAAGAGATGGTAAGGGTAGTATGGTAGTTTAGTGCAAAAGTTACTTTTTGCATATCATAGTTTGTTACTTTTGTTGTAAAATTTGAATGCTAGTATATATTTTAGGATGAAGGGAATATTAATTATCATTTATTTTGTCATGACTTAATGAGTTTATTATTAGAGATGTTCCAAGTATAACTTATTTTTTTATATTTGTAAAAAAATTAAAATACATCTGTTTAAAAATCATAGTGAGTACTTGCAAGGAGAATCCGTGGTTTTTTTTTCTCGAGAGGAAAATAATCTGATTGCCAATGAGAAACACTTCAAAAGTTAGGTGACACGAAAATTAGTGTACTAGTAGTTAGGCTGGCTTTTCTTTACACGTTTATAATTCGGCCCTAATCATGCAGTCTGTAGAAAAGGATAGTTAACAATATTGTAATTTTGAATTTAACCATTTGTTTGACTTTCTGGAAATTATATCCCCGTTCGTGACAAGTGGGAGGTTCTGAAAACAACTGCTATGTACGTGCAGTTTTAAATAACCTCCCAACTTATAATATTATCATGTTTACTTTGTTTACTAATTCCCTCGATCAAGTTGCTGATTTTCTAACATTATTTTTAGATACTTCCCATCCGTTTATATGAAGTTGGTCAGCGTTTCGTTCTTCGAGCAACGGATTACGCGGTATATGCACGCTCAGGTTTTGTAGAATTTCACGAATTCTAAAGCTCGACAACTTTTAATTGTAACAATATATTTAGATCCATCATTCATAAACATCTTCGATTATATTAAAATAATAAGAGTAATACACGGTTTATGTACCAACATACTCCATTCATCTAAAAAAAGGAGCATTTTCCTTTATTTCAAATTTGAATTAGAGAAATTATATGAATGCATTTATTTTGAGATGGGGGCGTAAGTTGTAAGATGTAAGAACCTACTGTATAGCTGTATTTTAACAATATATGGTGACGTTTGAATCTTCTGAAGATGAAGATGAAGATTAAGTTTTTTACGCAAAACGAGGTAGTATTAACGTATGATTGATTGAGTTTTAATTATTATAAACTTAAAAAATAAAATAATATGGTATTTTAGAGCAACTTTCATGTAGAAAGTTTTCGCACGAAACACATCGTTTAGCAGTTTGAAAAGCGTGCCATGAAAATCTTAATCTTAACTCTTGTTGGAGAAAAGAACGGGACCGTACGAATACTGTCATGGTTATGGATACCACATACCTAATAGTAGTTGACTAAATCTCGGCAGGACCCACCACATACCATGTCCTATACGGAAACTAACTTCAGATATGGAGGGAGTTCCGGATAAGGAAAGACAACCAGAGTTCTACATGGAAACGACAAGTTCGTTCTTCGAGCAACGGATTACGCGGTATATGCACGCTCAGGTTTTGTAGAATTTCACGAATTCTAAAGCTCGACAACTTTTAATTGTAACAACATATTTAGATCCATCATTCATAAACATCTTCGATTATATTAAAATAATAAGAGTAATACGGTCTATGTACCAACATACTCCATTCATCTTAAAAAAAAAGTGCATTCCTTTATTTCAATTTTGAATTAGAGAAATTATATGAATGCATTTATTCTGAGATGGGGGCGTAAGTTGTAAGATGTAAGAACCTACTGTATAGCTATATTTTAACAATACGGTGGTGTTTGAATCTCTTTAAGATGAAGATGAAGATTAAGTTTTTTACGCAAAACGAGGTAGTATTAACGTATAATTAATTGAGTTTTAATTATTACAAACTTAAAAAATAGATTAATATGGTATTTTAGAGCAACTTACACATAGAAAGTTTTCGCACGAAACATATTGTTTAGCAGTTTGAAAAGCGTGCCATGAAAATCTTAATCTTAATTCAACTCTGGTTGGAAAAAAGAACGGGACCTAACGAATACTATGTAGCTATAATTTTTAACGGATGGAATACTGGATTTTTATTTCCTGTGCACTGCGAAGAGATCATTGTATCATATCGAATGGTTGCTAACTCGCTACTATGCATATGGTGGGGTGGGTGGAGGTCAGCAATTTGGGCTAATGGCTACAGACCAACATCTATCAAGATTAAATAACAGATAAGAATGCAGGTTGCAGTCAAGGTCAAGGTCAATGCATCAGAACCCATTCTCCCTGCAAACGTGTACTCTAGCTTAGAAAGGATGACATGAAAAAGGAATGGCTCATGGATGCCTTTCTCACAGAGTCACATACACGCATCAAGAGGATTACTATAGGAAGCTCATAAAACAAGAGAAAATTCCACAGGTACGGTGGATCCAATTTATCACACACTTTGGATTTTGAACTATAATCCCAAGCCTCAAACCATAATTTAATTGTCACTCCACAAATTAATATATCTTAGCATTCTAGCTAGATCTTAATTTCCTCGGAGTTTAGTCCCAATCCCATCATCGATCACGCTTCTCTAAAGCTCAAGCAATGTCTGCATATAAACATCAACAAGACCATATCTCCAGCCCAAATTATTGCTAACTTGACTTAAAAGTAGCACAACAACAACACGAAACACACAAAAGCCATTATCTATAAAGCCCAAACATCTCGATCTATCAATAAACATTTTAGCCAATTGTTCATCACCAACTTATCTTATTTTCTATGGGCTACTGTCAAAGTTAGTTCGATTTGTAGTTCTATTTTCAGGTAAATGGTACATGGTAACTTTTGTACAATTGATTCGAATTGTCCTTTCAAATTCTTGTTCTTGCGTTAAAAAACAAATTCGATGTGGACAGCTTCATTTCTGTGACCACAGCTTTCGGACGCAACTATACATGCTCTATTATACTGTCCAAAAAAAAGAGACACGGATATTAGGAAACGACCTAATATCAAATAATTAGAAGGGAAGAAATAAAAAAAAAAGACGCGAATATTAGGGAAGGACCTAATATTAAATAATTAGAAGGGGTGAGGCTTCAAACCCAGGTTGTCTAGCCCACCACTCTGTGAAGCTAGCCGGAAGACCCCTGGATGTTTCTCCTGTCAAGAGATAATTGGACACATTATTTAAAACCCACCACCTATTCATCTGTCTGCGCAATTTGGGCTAACTGAAGGCACCTATATGTGCATACGCACCAATAAGAACTCAAAAATCGTCAGCATAATGGATGCAGGTCAAGGTCAAGGTCAAGGTCAATGCATCAGAAGAACTAGTTCTCCCTGCAAACGTGTATATAGCTCACACACGGTGACATCAAGAAGAAAAAGATGGATATAGGAGTAGGAGTACTCCCATCCCAAAATACAAGTATTTCAAAAGTTACACATAGACATAAAAAAAGTAGTAAAAAATAATCAGAGAAAAATTATGATTGATTAAGAAAAGAGAGTAGATAAATAGATTAAATTGAGAATAATTGTGATTAGTTGAGATGCATGGATAAGTGAAAAAATAACTTTATTTTAAAAAGTAAAAATAGCTTTATTTCAGACGAAGGGAGCACCAGATTTGCTGATGAGACAGACCGGTGTGTGTACCTCTCGCAGCCATCCATGGCGGACTTTGTTGTCTGAACACTCTGAAGAAAATCAGAGATGCTAATGCTGCCGGTCAATCAGTTAAGGTCAGTCAGACCCCACAGCTGAAACCTGTCCTGAGGCGACCAAATCTTCAAGATTTTCGTGCCTTGATCAGGATCTTTTCTCTCTTTTGCTGAAAACGATCGAGAGACCGAACTGTACTGGAGGAGTGGACTTGATCCTACATACTCTTAACTGCTACTGCTCTGCACGTACGAACTCAAGTCAGAGCTAACAAACACTGACATCTGAAACCACCGGACTTTCTGCTGCTGATCGATCCAGCGTTCGTTCTGTCACACGCGTGATCGTCATCGATCATTCAGATGCCACTACGACTTCCTCGGTCCCTCCAGATTTGCTGTACTAGCATGTGTCACATCCATCTAAAATTTTTTATATTATAAGACAGAGGAAATATATATGATCGGACGTTCGGATGGGCGCTTTCCCCGCGAGATGAGGAAGGGCTCGATGGGTGCAAGGATCGATCGCCGGCCGCAGCAAGCAATCAGGACAGCGACGGGTGATCAATCCACTGGGTAAGCAAGCAAGTTGCCGTGTGTACGGCGTCTTCCCATTTCACATTATTTCCACTTTTTTTTTTCTTTCTGCCCCTTCATTCCAAAATAAAACTAATTAGTACGTAAAAAGTTGATATATTATAAGGGTTGAGATATAGATAGAGCCAGTAGTGTCTTGAGTAAAGTAGTCGATATAGGGAGTACTTGTTTCTACTATAACTTGTGCTTTAAGTTTTTTGTTTACAAAAAGAGACATGATACAAATACAAACACTCCCAATTACCGAGGTATACACACTTACCTCTAAACGTAGATTCTACCCCTACGAACACCGCTAAAAAACCGAACCGGCGTATTTAAAGTTGACGGAGTCACCACAGTACGTCTTGCTATCAACGGATATGATTGCTTATAAAAAAAATTAGTTATAAATATACTTGTGCCAATTTTAAAAGCTTGAAACCGAGTGGACACTTTAAGCTTTTAAGTTTTTTCATTAGTTAATGACCGGGCTTTTCGTGCAAATGATCGAGCAGTGACCATAAGGACAAAATTTAAGGCTACGTGTGTAAATAATAAATCATTTTATTTTTGAAAATGAGATATAGATAGAGCCAGTAGTGTCTTGAGTAAAGTAGTCGATATAGGGAGTACTTGTTTCTACTATAACTTGTGCTTTAAGTTTTTTGTTTAAAAAAAAGACATGATACAAATACAAACACTCCCAAGTACCGAGGTATACACACTTACCTCTAAACATAGATTCTACCCCTACGAACACCACTGAAAAACCGAACCGGCGTATTTAAAGTTGACGGAGTCACCACAGTACGTCTCGCTATCAACGGATATGATTGCTTATAAAAAAAATTAGTTATAAATATACTTGTGCCAATTTTAAAAGCTTGAAACCGAGTGGACACTTTAACCTTTTAAGTTTTTTTCATTAGTTACTGACCGGGCTTTTCGTGCAAATGATCGAGCAGTGACCATAAGGACAAAATTTAAGGCTACGTGTGTAAATAATAAATCATTTTATTTTTGAAAAATGCTGCGCGTCGGGCGCCCGAGCGGCCGAAAAAAAATGGACGCCTCGAACCACGTGCTGAGTATTTTAAATAGCTTTAAAACGATTTTTCTCCTAAACTAATTATCCAATCTACGATCCGATCACGCCGTTGCGTTCGTTGCAATTAAATCTTTATAACAAGACCACACATGATTATATTTCGACAAAAAAATATTTTAGCTTTTTTATTGATATTTTTTTAAAATGCTGAATATAGTTCTTCAGATGTTTCATCCAGTAGTTTTACGATGTTTCAGCTAGTGTACTCGTGATATTTCCACTATATACGGATCTAATGTTGCAGTGGATTTTGATATTATAGAACACATCGTTGCAACAAATCACTCACATATTTTGGAGATCCTCTATTAAGGAAATTTATTTCTTTTTTTGTTCCACTAAAAATGTTTCACCTAGTGTACTCACAATGTTTCAGTATATATAGATCTAATGTTACAGTGAACTAAAACATTCCATTGCAACAAAAAAACCCACATATTTTGGAAACCCCCTATTAAGGGAATTCGTTGCATTTTTTGTTCCACCGAAAAATGTTTCACCTAGTGTACTTATAATGTTTCACTATGTATGGATCAAATGTTGCAGTGAACTGAAACATTCTTTCGCTATTTGCTAAAACATTATTTTTATATAAGGTGAAACAACACCTGATTTAAACGAGTGAAACATTTTCGATCTACTTAGTGCAACAATTACGATATACCTGGTGAAACATCGTGTAACATTTAAAAATAATTCAATAATTAGGTAAAAAAAATTTCGTCGGAATATATCCATGTGTGGTCTTGTTTTGAAGATTTAATTGCAACGAATTTAATGGTGCAATCGGATCATGATTTGGATAAGTAATTTAAGAGAAAAATCAGTTTAAAGTAAGTTTGCACGTAAATCTGACATCCCGATTTCACCCCCCCACGGGGAGTCGTGTCCTTTTTTTTTTATCTTTAGAATAAATCATTTTTGGTTTTGCTGGTGAGAGCGTTCCTAACCAGTATGAAACGTCCTTAGGAGTTAACTCTCTTCATAAAAAAAACCAACTTCATACAAATATGATATACTCCCTCCATCCTTTCGTAGTTCTAGGATAAGTCTCATCCATCCTAGGTTGCTACGGAGGTAATAGATGTTTACTCCCTCTATCCCATATTAAGCGTAGTTGTGGGTTTCAGTGTCCAACGTTTGACCGTCCGTCTTGTATAAATTTTTTTAGATTAGTATTTTTTTATTAGATGATAAAACACGAATAGTACTTTATGCGTGACTTAATTTTTAAATTTTTTTCATAAATTTTTAAATAAGACAAACGATCAAATGTTGAACACGGAAACTTATGGTTACGCTTAAAACGGAACGAAGCTAGGGAGTAGAATCGTTGTTCTAGGATGTGTTACATCTTAGTTCGAGAGATTTTTTTTTTAACAGAGGGAGTATGCCTCATGTCGATAGGGTCATAACAACAGTATACTACTAGAAACGAACTTATGATGCAACATAGATGATCTCAAACTACTGTATACTAGTCAGTTTTGTTTTTTTTTTTTTAAAAAAATGCACTTATTGTAAAGCAGAGCTCTTTTCATCTTAAAATATAAACATATTTGACTTCGATATAGTGTTTGAAATAGCACTTTAACCAACAATACTATAAAAAAGTTATTTCAAATGAAAAGAGTCGCAAATTATAACAGATATGCAGTGGGAGATCTGACAAGTTGGACTAAGGGTATTTTAGAACTTTCATACGGTTTCTCACTTCTATTTAATCAAAAATTAATATTCTAATGGTCATAGTGTCTACAAGTTAATTTCTATGAAATCACGATGTTCTGTAATAAAAATTTGCTTAATAGTTAAAGTTAAAATTGTTTAACTTAGCATTTTTTAAAAAATATAACTAAGTAGGCCGATCCGCCGTTGTCTCTACCCTCTAGGCCTGGTCTCGAGAGAAGTCTACTTCACCGTGTTAACTCCCGAGTTGAATTTACATGTGGCATTCGTGGACACACTCCTACTCCGGCCTAGATGTCAAAGGTGACGGCGTTTTTGCTGTTACATCGGCGCATGTTGACTATGAAACGCAGGATGATGCCGGCCGGCGAGTGCGGCGGCACATATATATATGCATAAACATCAGTCATCAGAGGCGTCGCTACCATTCGCCACCGGGCAGGCAGCGATGTGCCCTTTGCACTCCGGCGCTGGTAGCTAGCTATAGTCGTTCATTCAGGAAAGGTAAAAAGAAAAAAAAAATTCCAGCCTTCCTCGTTGCAATCTTGTTTAATTTGATAGGGACCTAATTAAAATCGTAAATGTGCACCAGGCGGTACATGCTACTTGTCAACAGACGTTTTTTTATTTTTTTACTAAAAGCGTTTAAATTTTATACCTACTCCCTCTGAAAAGACATAAATATTTAACACAGTTGATTTTCATGAAGTTTAAGTTATATATTCATCTTATTAAAAAATTAGTGTAAATTATAAAATTATAAGTCACGTTTAAAGTAGCTTCAACAATATAACAAGTAAAAATAAATAGTAATTATATATTTTAATTTAAGATGAATGTTTAAACTTTATAGTCAAAGGTCAAATATGTAGCAAATTCGTTATAGTATTGGTTTTGGCCGGCCTCTATATGGCCTTACAGTATTTTGGACCTTTAGTAAAAACAGTAGGAAAAAGTCCACTTTGACTCCCTTAAATGTAAGCTGAATCTAACGTACCCCTCAATTAGAAAACCGGATATAATGACTCCTTGAACTATTGAAACCAGTGCAATTTGACTCCCCCAGCAGTTTAGAGACGGTTTGCTGACGTGGCGCTGATGTGCAGTGTTGACCTGGTTTGTCCCACGTGGCACTTACGTGGCATTAGAATTAAAAAATATATGTGGGACCCATTTGTCATTAAAAAAATACTATGGGACCCACATGTCATCCCATTTCTCTCCCTCATCACAGCGCGTGGTGGAAGATCTCGCCGGGAGACCGCGCCGCTTGGGAGCTCCGTGACGCCGCCCGCGCTGCCCCCTCCATCTCCGCGAGCCTCCTCCACCAAATTAACCTCATTGTCTTCTTGATTAGTATCTCCCATGGTTGGTTTAGAATCTGGAACATTGAACACGACTTCGCATGTCGCCAAGTGCATCGAGGTCGGCCTCCCGCGCTCATCCTGCTCCTGCTCTTCACCGAGGTAAAATTCTCACATTAGCTACTAGCAGAATTACTCGTAGTAGAGTTGCTAATGAGGCTAGAAAAATGTTGTGAATTTGGTCTGCACTGTGGTTTGCAGTACGCGGCACATTTCTTCGCGAGGGGAGCTTCCTGTTCGGGCGTGCGCCGTGCTGGTGACGTGCTCGTCGTTGTACTCTGTATCTACGCAGAGATCCTCACGGCGGCCGGCGCCTACAACGAGGTCCCTCGTGACGCAGTCAGCTGCCGCGCCAACCGCTAGGGCACATCCATGGCGCACCCTGGTAAAATTTTCGCCGACGGATTCAGAAGAGTTTCTCTGCTCGATTTTTTACCACACTGAGAGAGAGATAAGGGAGAGAGAGGGGATGAGGAAGAAGGATTGGAGAGAGAAAGGGATGACATGTGGGCCCCACATAGGGTCCACAAATTTTTTCTGCAGTGAATGACAAATGGGTCCCACATATTTTTTTTAATTCTAATGCCACGTAAGCGCCACATGGGACGAAGACCGGGTCAACACTGACACATCAGCGCCACATCAGCAAAACCGCTATTTAAAACCGCTAAGGGAGTCAAATTACACTGGTTTCAATAGTTCGAGGAGTCATTCTATCTGGTTTTCTGGTTGAGGGGTACGAATTAGATTCTCCCCATATTTAAGGGAGTCATAGTGGACTTTTTCCAAAACAGTACACTAGCGGCCCATCAAGAGATGCATGTAATTCTGCAAGGAATAAGTTCATCTGAAGTCCCTTAACTCGTCAACGAATCCAATTTTCGTCCTTCAACCAGATATAACGGGTCCCTTAACTATCAAAACCGGTGCAATATAGGTCGCTTGGTGGTTTGGACAACGGTTCTAGCTGACGTGGTGCCTGCATGGCTAATTTGACTCGGTCTTCATCTGACGTGGTATTGACATGGAGCTTACATGTCAATTTGATTTGGAAAAAAACTATGGCCCCACATGTCAGTTAAAAAAAAATAAAAATGGTGGGCCCCACATGGGACCACATGTCATTCTCATCCCATACTCTTCTTCCTCCTCTCTCTCTCCCCATCTCCCCTTTCTTCATCTCTCTTCAGGCGCGACCTCGGCCCCGTTGCCGCCAACTCCTCCTGTTGCGCTGCGGCACGTCGGGCAGGAGCCGTGCGAGACCAGCCAGGTGTCGACGCACCGGACGTGGAACCCATGATTGCAGCGCGGCAGCACGCGCACCTTCTCGCCATCCGCGAACTCGCCGAGGCAGATGGCACACACGTCGGTCTCTGCCGTCTAGCTCCTCCCCGCCGTGGTACACCTCCACCGGGATGCTCCTCAGCGCGCGCTTCTTGATTCCACCGCCGCACACCACACCCCACACCGCCCTCCGCTCCTCTTGCGCCGCTGCCGTGCCCCGGCCCCCTCACCGAAGCGCGCACCGTGCCAGCGAGTTGTGCACGATGGCGAACTGCAGAGTCTAGAAGAGCACCGCTAGGATGGTAACCAAGTTGGTGTTGAAGCTTGCGCCCGGCGACGGCGCGCCTCCGCCGCCACCTCTGCTCTCCAACACTGGCCGCGCCGCCTCGACCAGGCGCGCACCGAGGAAAATCGGACAAAATTAGCTACGGATTGAGTTAGTTCAATCAACTCGCCAAGGTAGCTAATGCAATCGCACATGCATGCCTTGTGCTTGTGTAATGTTCTATATATCTGTATGTATGAAGATGCCGCGGCGACCAATAATAATTTGCAACTGCTGTTACTGTAACATCTGCCCTGCGCCGCCCACAGGACCTCTTGCCCGACACGGCCGCCCGCAAGAATGGCGGTGACGCCGTTGCCAAAGAGGGAGGAGAACCCATCGTTGCCATTTCGGTCGGCATGTGGTGCACACATGATCTCCGGCAAGCCGACGCGATTCAAGAGCTCCCATCATCCGTCGTCGTCTCGCCAGCGCGAGAACGCCCTGAGCTTGCACGCCGCTGCGACGCGGATGAGGCTTAGGGCCGAGACAAGGAGGCCTAGGAAGATCTGTTCGGGGAGCGCGTCGGAGATGCCGCTGCACGCTCCTCGAAGGCTCGAACCCGCCGCTGCCGGCGTGACACAACGTTCTCTCCGATTCTTCACCTTCGTCCCATTGTCATGCTGGCGAGCAGCGGCGGTGGCGCAACAGAGGCCGCACCCGACGCACGGAGAGAGAGATGAAAAGGGGAGATGGGGAGAGAGGAGGGGGGATGAGAATGACATGTGGGCCCATGTGGGCCAACCATTTTAATTTTTTTTTTAATTGACATGTGGGGCCATAGTTTTTATTATTTTCCAAATCAAATTGCCACGTAAGCGCCGTGTCATTACCATGTCAGATGAAGATCACCGAGTCAAATTAGCCACATAGATGTCACGTCAGCTAAAACCGCCGTCCAAACCGCCAAGTGACCTATATTGCACTGGTATAGTTGAGAGACCCGTTGTATCTGGTTTTTTTATTGAAGGACGAAAATCGGATTCGTTGACAAGTTGGACCTCAGGTGAACTTATTCTATTCTGCAATAAAACCGTATAATTTGCCGGCATATCTTTCACTTCTCAGCTTGCTTCGATGATTTGGCTTCAAGCCTTCAACCTTATCAATACCTTAGGCACTAATGTATAAGATATAGCACGCATGCATGTGTGTTTTTCATCCTCGATTAGTTTGATTTGTAGGTTTGTTATATGCAAAATTAGTTAACTATATGTAGCTGTTAAAAACGTATGTTTGTTCGTTGAATATGTTCAAAATAAATTAAATTTTTGTGGACCATGTTCGGGAGGCATACATTTCGAAGGATTTACTATATATCTCCCACGATATTCATTGTTGCGTATACATATCCTTTAATCTGTGATCTGAAATCAACAGTTGAAATTATATATGGGGAAAAATATTTTTTTTTCACACCACGTCATTTCTTTCATAATAATGCTTATATTGCTGGGGCACCAACATTATTTAGGCAACAACAATGTTTATGACTCCGGTGGAAATAAGGTAGGTTATAATTCCACCATATCGTATATTCGTATGGCCATTGTTGTAATGCTTAAGGTCAATAATGGACGCTAAGATGGATCCCACACCTACAATTAAAAAAGAGTAAATATCTTTTTTTTAACCATGTTCCACAATGAACAACACGGACCAACTCAAACTTTTCACTTAAGATCGACCATGTATTTTTACATTTGATTTGGGCCGTACGTACGTCCTGCTTTGCGTCTTCATGCTCTGCGAGACTGAGCATAAATTAATTAAGATGCGACAAAAGGCAAGGGAGGACGGAGTGGAGGCCGGAGAGATCGTCGAGGATGTAATCAAGTGAGCCTTCTCTCCCGTGTCATGCTCATGTGGGGATGGATCGAGAACAAAAGCGATGCAATGGCGCGGCATCTGTCCGGGCTACAGGTGCATGCAGCTAGCCAGAGATCACGACGGCCGGGCGGCCGGCTAGAGACTACGGCGTCGATCGACTGGATTAATTTGCAGAATTGCGATGGTTGGCGAGATGCAGGCTTGGTCGTCAACACACACCACAGACTCGATGGCGGCTGCATGCAGTGTCTCGATCGATCGTCAACGCGCCGCGGACTCGGCAGCGACAGCGGCTGTGGTCTCGGACGCGAAAAGAATGGCGACGGCGGAGCCGGAGACGGAGCAGGCGGCGACTGGGCATCGAGGGATATGATATATGCTTTGCTACATAGTATAAGCGTGCTGATATATGGGCCGGCCCAAATAACAGATGCTGGTTCAAGGTGCAACTCAATGTAATGACATATACTATAGTGTTATAAGTGGAAACATTAAGCTTATCTCTAGCCCACTTTAAAACATAGATCACAAAGGGTAGATGAAGGTGAAAACCCTACTTTAAGATGGATGCCATCATGCTCTATAGCTATTCTCACCCTCTGCCTCTCTGGTGTGTATGAGTCACAAGCTTATAGCTATTTCTGGTATTTAATGTCTTATGGCTAATGTCCATGATCTATATGGCTAGTCATAAGGTCTTATATCTTATTTGTATACCATACTGTAGATGCCCTTCCTCATGCATCATGTTAAGATCGGGATACTATGTAAGATCATATTTTCCTCACAATATTTAATCGTACAATCAGATAGTAGGATTGATGTGCTATTGGATTTTCTAAACTACATGTTTTTGTATAAAACTTTTAATACTCCCAACCTCCTAAAATAAAGCAACTATTAGTATTCAAAATTTATCCTAAAATATAATAATTTCTAGCATTCAAAATTTGTCAAATATAAAAACGTCCTCACCTACATTTATTTCTTAACCAATTAATCACAATCTCCCCCATTTTATTTCTTCATATGCGTCCTTTTCTTAACCAGTCATAACATTTCCCATTTGATTTCACCTATTTTCTTAATGCTTATGTCCAACACCAAAACTTATTGTATTTTGGGACAGTAGAAAATGACAGCCTATAATATCAATATTTTGATAAATTTAATTTACTTCTTTAAACTTGTGTGGACTTATTTATATTATTTTCAATTGACGTTAGCTTTAAATAATACTTACGTGGATCTTACATAAAATCCTACAATCTTGGAGGATATGATAAAACTATAAATTTGTAGCTAAAGATAGCTATATTTTAGGATGAAAGGAGTAGGACATATAATAGAATATCACGATCATTTCAGCTTGGTAGGATCAATAGTATCGTAAGATACTACGATAGGCATCGGATCCAAACAACCTTGTTTTCATATATATGACTGAGTGAAAATAAGAATTATTGCTTAGTTTAACATGTTGATTTTGGAAGTTGTATCATGCCACAGAGGACACCAAATTAATTAAAGGTTAAAATGCGTAACTATCAACATGTTATTTTTTACGCATCAATTGTGGTCCATAGTGTAAAATAATACCGCAAATCCTCTAATTTTATATAATTATACTGCACTAACTGCAAGTATTAATTCCAATAAACAAGCACATACATGAGTCCAAGTCATCAAGAAGTTGAACTGATAGATTTAATCTTGAGGGTTATCATCTGCCATATATTGTAGCCATTTACTCAAATTATTTATTTGCTTCATACAAATCCCGCAGTAACACATTGGATATTATATTGTTAAGTATATAAATAAAGAACAAACTTATCTGGAAAATCTACATGCATCTTATTGAAAAGTTACCCTTCTACCTGTGATCGATCAGAAGCATATAAACATTCATGGTACATGAGGTTCTTGTCACAATATTGCTAGCTTTCTTGATAAATTAAGGACCAGATTGGCCGTGATCGATCTTTGGCCTAAAAAATGTCCATCATATCATTATATCCCTCAATAAATATATTCCATTAGCTACATATAAACCCTCCGTCCTATTTTAATTGCAGACATGAGTCTCCGTGTCCAACTTTAATCATCCGTCTTATTTAAAAAGATTTTGGAAAAAAATTAAAAACATAAATCGCGCATAAAGTATTATTCATATTTATTATCTTATAGCAATAAAAATATTAATCATAAAAAAATTTCAAATAAAATAGACGATCAAAGTTGACATGGAAACTTATGGCTATGCTTAAAATGGGACGGAGGGAGTACATATCTGCCAAATTGGATAAATCATCGTGTAGACTGGTTGAATTATTTAATGTACTGCAAAATGATCTTGCAAACCATGCTGGAAATACAAAGTACATATTCTCATATTTCATGCTTAATTTATACTCTACCAATATGATAGATTGCTTGGATATGATATTTGGGCCAATCTAGCATCGGATTTCATGTTTATTCGAGTCTCCTCTTTTTCTAGTTGAATTAATTAATCGAAGAAAATACTTAAATCTTCCTGTTTTAAAACCATCACCATCGACATTAACTATGACAAAATGATGATCATCATCTCAAACAAAAAAGATTAATTAGAAGATATCCTGATTCTTTTCAGCCCAACATTAACTATAACAAAATGATGGATAACAATTAGAACTCCGTAGGGTCACCCATGGGCTGTCCGTCACAGTACTGATGGGTCTCTCTTGTTGCTGTCACTGAATGAAAAAAAATCACAAGAGTGTGTGTGATCTTAATTGGTCAAATTGCAAATATCATTTTCTTATGTTAATTCTAATTATCCTAGATCAGCATATTTTGGTAAAGGTTAATATTATCAATTGTCAACACTCATACTATTAAACATCTGACAACAGCATATTGTGAAAAAGGGTAAAAAAAAAAACGTGCAATAGTTCATTTGTGATTAACTAACTAATTCAAGCTAAGATTTATTGATAACCCTATAAATCATATACGGTACCATAATTCATAATCTCTTTGAGATCTCATCGTCTCAGACCCTCCCTTGATTTTTTTTTCCATACTATACCCAAAAAATTCAGGTCTACACTCGAATTTCTTCAATTTAGATTCGAATATGTTCATGTTTAGTGGAACTTTGTTCAGAGAATAAAAAAGATAAGTGGTATTTTATTTGAGAAATCATGTATCGTCAGGGTTATATCGGGCCTTCACGAGAACTTGGCAAGAACAAAATTTGTATTCGAGATTTACTTCTTGCCTTTTCACAAATAATGCACACGCAATCAGTAACACATTTAATAAATTCAGACAACATATATATTATTATAGCTACCAAGGCAGACAACAATGATTCACAAGTGAACAAAAGATAGAGAAAAAGTCTATTTTACTTACCTAAACTATTTCATTGGATAACTTAACCCCCTAAACTATTTGTTTTCTCATTTTATCCCTAAACTATTGAAATTGGTTCACTTTACCTCTTACCAACATTTCACTTTTTTCTCTTTATACAAGTTGTATTTTAAGCTAAAACATTTTGGAGCCATATATGACATTATTATCAAAATTCAAAAATATTTTTAGTTTTTTTTCATGACCTTTTGCTTGAACTTTAAAACCTCTATGTTTAAATTCGTTGAATTTAGGTGCTTCCAATCATGTAAACTGTGATAAAGGATGCCATCATGCTCTATAGCTATTCTCACCCTCTGCCTCTCTGGTGTGTATGAGTCACAAGCTTATAGCTATTTCTGGTATTTAATGTCTTATGGCTAATGTCCATGATCTATATGGCTAGTCATAAGGTCTTATATCTTATTTGTATACCATACTGTAGATGCCCTTCCTCATTCATCATGTTAAGATCGGGATACTATGTAAGATCATATTTTCCTCACAATATTTAATCGTACAATCAGATAGTAGGATTGATGTGCTATTGGATTTTCTAAACTACATGTTTTTGTATAAAACTTTTAATACTCCCAACCTCCTAAAATAAAGCAACTATTAGTATTCAAAATTTATCCTAAAATATAATAATTTCTAGCATTCAAAATTTGTCAAATATAAAAACGTCCTCACCTACATTTATTTCTTAACCAATTAATCACAATCTCCCCCATTTTATTTCTTCATATGCGTCCTTTTCTTAACCAGTCATAACATTTCCCATTTGATTTCACCTATTTTCTTAATGCTTATGTCCAACACCAAAACTTATTGTATTTTGGGACAGTAGAAAATGACAGCCTATAATATCAATATTTTGATAAATTTAATTTACTTCTTTAAACTTGTGTGGACTTATTTATATTATTTTCAATTGACGTTAGCTTTAAATAATACTTACGTGGATCTTACATAAAATCCTACAATCTTGGAGGATATGATAAAACTATAAATTTGTAGCTAAAGATAGCTATATTTTAGGATGAAAGGAGTAGGACATATAATAGAATATCACGATCATTTCAGCTTGGTAGGATCAATAGTATCGTAAGATACTACGATAGGCATCGGATCCAAACAACCTTGTTTTCATATATATGACTGAGTGAAAATAAGAATTATTGCTTAGTTTAACATGTTGATTTTGGAAGTTGTATCATGCCACAGAGGACACCAAATTAATTAAAGGTTAAAATGCGTAACTATCAACATGTTATTTTTTACGCATCAATTGTGGTCCATAGTGTAAAATAATACCGCAAATCCTCTAATTTTATATAATTATACTGCACTAACTGCAAGTATTAATTCCAATAAACAAGCACATACATGAGTCCAAGTCATCAAGAAGTTGAACTGATAGATTTAATCTTGAGGGTTATCATCTGCCATATATTGTAGCCATTTACTCAAATTATTTATTTGCTTCATACAAATCCCGCAGTAACACATTGGATATTATATTGTTAAGTATATAAATAAAGAACAAACTTATCTGGAAAATCTACATGCATCTTATTGAAAAGTTACCCTTCTACCTGTGATCGATCAGAAGCATATAAACATTCATGGTACATGAGGTTCTTGTCACAATATTGCTAGCTTTCTTGATAAATTAAGGACCAGATTGGCCGTGATCGATCTTTGGCCTAAAAAATGTCCATCATATCATTATATCCCTCAATAAATATATTCCATTAGCTACATATAAACCCTCCGTCCTATTTTAATTGCAGACATGAGTCTCCGTGTCCAACTTTAATCATCCGTCTTATTTAAAAAGATTTTGGAAAAAAATTAAAAACATAAATCGCGCATAAAGTATTATTCATATTTATTATCTTATAGCAATAAAAATATTAATCATAAAAAAATTTCAAATAAAATAGACGATCAAAGTTGACATGGAAACTTATGGCTATGCTTAAAATGGGACGGAGGGAGTACATATCTGCCAAATTGGATAAATCATCGTGTAGACTGGTTGAATTATTTAATGTACTGCAAAATGATCTTGCAAACCATGCTGGAAATACAAAGTACATATTCTCATATTTCATGCTTAATTTATACTCTACCAATATGATAGATTGCTTGGATATGATATTTGGGCCAATCTAGCATCGGATTTCATGTTTATTCGAGTCTCCTCTTTTTCTAGTTGAATTAATTAATCGAAGAAAATACTTAAATCTTCCTGTTTTAAAACCATCACCATCGACATTAACTATGACAAAATGATGATCATCATCTCAAACAAAAAAGATTAATTAGAAGATATCCTGATTCTTTTCAGCCCAACATTAACTATAACAAAATGATGGATAACAATTAGAACTCCGTAGGGTCACCCATGGGCTGTCCGTCACAGTACTGATGGGTCTCTCTTGTTGCTGTCACTGAATGAAAAAAAATCACAAGATAACATAGAAAATTATTGTGGCAAGTAATAACTGTGATATATTGCATTGTATTCATTGTATTGTCTCTAATTAAGCATCAGATTAAATATTTTAAAACGCATGTATAAATATGGTAAATTATTCAAATCCTTTATTCTACCTATAGCTTGATATCCAGTACAAGAAAATTTAAAAAAAAAATCTTGGAAAACAAGAAAAAAAATTTTGTAATCAGAAGAGATTAAGAAAAATAAGCATACATAGTACCATGAACTGATCAAGTAACAATAGATCTATTATTCTTGGAGACAAACCTCGATT
>CM020187.1:343213-377386 GCA_009805545.1 Oryza longistaminata | reverse complement strand
CCGTTGGAGTAAATAACGAATTTGACTTGACAAATGGAATGGAGAGTTGGCCAAATAGACATTTGTAGAGTCAAATTTAGAGAGACTGTTGAAGATGCTCTAAGGAGTAGTAACTTTGATAAGAGCCTATTTGATTTGTATAAAAAATAAATGAAATTTGGAGGATTTAAATCCTATAAAAATTATGAATAACTTTGATACAAATAATTACATACTATCATTTTCTTTCAGATTCCTATAGAATGAACAATCCTATAGAGATTTTAGAGAAAAGAGAAAAGTTAGTAAGAGCTCTAATATCTTAAAAGATTTCCTTTGATTCAATCTCTCTCATTGGATTCCTACATTTTCCTGTGACGTAATCAACAAGCATCCTATGTTTTCCTTGTGTTTTACAATTCTCTGATTTAACTTACATTCCTGTCAAAATTCTATGTTCCTTCTATTCCTCCATTTTTTTCTAACCATATGTTTCAAAAGAGCCCTCAAGATTTCACTATACACATTTTCAAAGTAATATATTTGATAATTAGGGAGGTACATAAAAATCATGAATGCATATTTTTTGTAGAACATTATTGTCATAAAAAATGTGGCTTTACTAGATTTTAGTAATGATATACTCTCCTGTGAATAATATATGTGAAGTCATCTTACAATAAGTTTATATAATCTAAGTCTAAGAGACTGTGAAGATTATTTTCAAAACAAATATACATGCATGTTTTTTAAACTAAATATTTTATAACTTTCAAAAGTTTGCACAAATTAATTTTATGCGAAACATCAAATATATTTCCAAAAAAAATTGTTTAGGACATTTTGAATTTATAGTTCTAACTTCTAGATATGGCAAAAGTCAATCTTTGGGGAAAACGCTCTCACAACGTATATCTATTTGAATATTCATTTTCGATTGAATAGAAGAGAGATAATGTTAAATGTTAGAAATACCCATGGCTCCACAGTTCTCACGTCTTCCTTCCTATCGCCTCTTCGGCAAGTGGTGATGCCACTTGACGGCATCGAGGACATGTGGCCTGGTCATGGTAGAGGTGGCGCAGAACTCTCTGCCTTCTCGAGCCCTAGTAGGAGGCAACAATGAGAGCTAGTGCTTTCTCCCCATCCAAGCCATCCGCCGTCGCCACCCTCATATTGTCCTAATGCTCAGTTTCCACTGCAACTTTATTGCTACCGCGGAGTGACCAGGAATGGGGCCCTCGTGTCGCTCTAGGGTTGGGTGACATGGGTGGTGTCTCCCTCCCCCGCCGCCACCCAGCACCTCCTCCCTTCTTCGCTTCGCTGCCACCCAAGCAAGCAGCCAGAAAACCACGCGGCTGCAAGGACGACGGCGGGGCCTTCCCCCTCCCTCCTGGAGGTAAGAGGCTGGAGCTCGTGGCCTTGGGGACGTACGGCTGCCACGGACGGGGCGGCGAAGAGGGAAAGCCGGTGGTATTGTTCAGAAGAGGGCTCCGACGACCGGTAGCATGCACTGAGGAGCCAGAGGGGCTTTGGCCAGAGCGACACGTGGCCATGCCTGACAACATGACTAGCACAGTGTGAGACCGTGGCTGGCGGTGGTTTGCACGAGGAGGAAGCTGACGTGAGTCACGCATCGTTACCCAAGCGCCAGCGGTGGTTGTCAGTTGCCAGTGGTGACCTCAACGGCTTTTGGTAGCAAGCAGGGAAGCGGTTAGGTGGTGGAAAGTTCATCTTCTCTCTTGCCAGGCAAGAATCCTCCTCTCTAAAGGGCTCCTCCCCTTTTATGGCTCGACTGCTTTAGTTTTAGTCATGGGGAGCTTCAAGAAAATGGGGAGACGCTGGCTCGTGCAACATGGGATGGCGGTGGTTGATCCGGTAGCCCTGCGAGCCAGCTTGAGTTGCAGGTTGGTGGACTGGGCTTGAGCGCTGAAGGGATGGCGCGGTAGTCCAACAATGGTCGTTGTGCAGGATGGTTGTGTGGGGTCTTGATTGGTAATCGCTAGCGAAGCCTTGCCAGGCCATGGGACGGCATGACGCCGCCACCGCCATTAGGCGTCTTTCCCCTCCTTGGAGGCGTTGTTCTGGCGCTGACCCCTCCTAGCACCAAAAACCTTTCGCATGCAATTGTGGTCATTGGTGGACTCATGCAATGGAACCGAAGCTCTACAGGCCTAGGGTGTTTGACGAGGCCTTCGCCGCGTTGGTTTCGTTTCTTGCTTTACGGTGGGTGACCATCATTGTTATTTGGTTACTGTTGAGTAGAGTAGAAGCTGCTTCACTGTAGGAATGCGACAAAGCTTGGCAACGACAACACATTACAATCTCTTTATAGGATTGTTGTTGCTAGCTGTGTGTAGGAAGTGGTTCTTTGGTAGCTTGGGCTAATATCCTTCGTGGATGTCGAATCTATTTGTTCATTTTGGCATTAAGGTAGTGTTTCATTGAAGTCGAAGCTGCTATGTCGCTTGGGTGGCAAACTCGACAACGATAACAGGTGTGGGCTGCTATGTCGCCTCTATGACAAGCTTGGTGCCGATGCCTTGTGTTGGGCTCTGTCATGATAGCTTAGGTTAGGTTAGCTGTTGGTGTGTTGTTGTAGTTGTAGTTTTCGCTCAGTTTTTCCTAATTAATTGGGCAGTGTAGATTTGATCATGTTTACTTCTTAAAATGAAACACCTTCTTTATATAAAACGTTGGCAGTAGCCTGACGTTAGAAAAAAAAAAACTTTACTGCTATTGCATGGATCTATTCACCTAGCTCCCTGCACGTCAAGCTTTTCACCAGCAGATCGCCTCAGCTCGTGCTATTAGTGAAAGCCTGAGTATATTGCTTTCATGTTGTTTCTCGTATTCAATCCGAAAGGAATATTGTAATGGCTAGTGTCTAGCAACAAATAATCACGTTTTGAGAATGTCCTTCCTCATAGAATAATTTTAGGACTATCTAAAAAGCTGTATTCGTATGTAACTATACTGTAACTCGTTTGTCACTATATGTATCTGGAATGAAACTATTACAAATTTTGTTGGCGTGGTGGTAGCATATGAATCACAGCAGCTGCACTTGCCAATTTATTTTTTTTCTCATACTTGCTAGCACGAATCTTAGAGCAAATCCAATGATCTAAAAATTGAAAGTTTACTTGCCTATTTATTTTTTCTCATACTTTCTAGCACGAATCTTAAAGCAAATCTAATGGTCTACAAATTAAAAGTTTCCCCCAAAAACTGTCAACGGTAATCTAGCAATTCCGTTTACCGTGTCCAGGAGTTGAAATCAGGAAGTCACAATGTCGTATAATAAAATTTGCCATATATTTGTGACGGAAGAGGGTATTAATTAGAATAGAATATCCAAAGTTACATCTTATAGGTCATGTCAACGTAGCAATGTGGAGGCCTTTTTAACCTGGAATTATGCGGTGTGGCATATTTCAACGGGACAACTTTGATTTGTCACTAGCGATATCATTCTCCGTTTTGCCAGTAGGCCTAAAATAAATTCACTTTTGTCCGCCATTTGTACCACCCCCAATGGAAAAGAGAGATGAATATGACAAAATGAGATAGTTAGCGTCAAAAGGAAAAAAAAAAGTTCCCTGCTTCAAATTGGCAGCTTTACAATCATATGCCTAATTTTTCCTTGTGTTTGTTATCATGACTCCCACGGCCCACAATTTAGATTCTAGCAAGCATAGCAATTTGTGATGAATCATGGCCTAAAAATTTCCCATTCATCCAGTATCAATCGGTAGAATAATTCCAGTAAAGCTCCTCTGGACATGGAAGGTGCTCAAGAATCTACAAGCCTAGCTTGGCCAGCCTTTCAACACAAAAGGAGGGACTTTTCATTTGGTCCTTTTTTTTCAGTAATTGCTCAGCAGTCAACAGTATATACGTACCGAACTTTTTTTTCTCTAGAATCAATCAATTCTTTCCTTTTCCAGTCTCATTCTTTCCTCGGTTTATTAATTGGATTCACCAAATTTTTATAAGAATTTTACAGGATTTTTACAGAAGTTCATCTAAGTCTGCCCTGGTCGTTGCCAGGCATAAGACAGAAATGTGGTCACTGCCTTGTGCCATTTTCATGGTGAAATCATTTCCATGATCCGTCTCTTCCACGTACCCGCATTTCGTTCCGTATCCGCAAATAATAACCACAAAATGGTAAAACGGACGTTTTCACCATCAGGTGCCTGTTCACCTTGATGAAAAAAAAAACTTACCAAATTTTAGCATTAGTTGGCATGATTTCTTATATACTTCCTCCGTTTCACAATGTAAGTCATTCTAGTATTTCTTACATTTATATTAATGTTAATGAATCTAGATAGATATATATGTCTAGATTCATTGACATCAATATGAACGTGGAAAATGCTAGAATGACTTACATTGTGAAACGGATAGAGTAGTTACCAAAATTTGGCAGCAAACTAAATATAGTCTTTTTTTAGCAACTTTATCAAAATTTGATAAGGTTAAAAATGGCATCAAAGTGAACAGACCCCCACGAATCAGTCACTGCCATCATAATCGTCAAAAGATCGATCCTCACCCGATGAAAATCCTCCCAAATCTTCTTCCGCTAAAGTTGGTGCTGCTGCCCCATTCCGTTCGTCACCCTTTTTTTTTTCTGTCTTTTTTTACCAGTTCATTGCATTGATTGTAGCGGGTACTATACTCTGAATCTGTAATGTTGCTGTCAATTAATGTAACGTTTGTTCCATGGCCAATCTTGACGAGGAGTCATTTCCAGCGATTCTGATACGGAAGGCGCTAGGAGTAAGATCTTGCTATTGTTATCCCTGCTTCTGCCTCTCTCGGCGCTGTCTCGCCCTCCCGTCAAAAGCCAGCATCATTAGCTGTACCAGCAAGTCCAGCGCTGCCAAAAACGAGGTGTCGCCGTCGGCTTCCATGTTGCCAGTAGCAACGCTGTAGCAGCGGATCAGCACCCCAGGTGGAAGAACAGAAGCGATTTGTCTTGCGTGTATAATTGCCCAGCTGTTGCTGATCATCTTTTTCGCGTGAAACTTGGAGAGAATTATAGGTCATGTCTGTGAAGCTTCTGTTAGCTACTCTCTCCGTCTCATAGAAAAATCCAATCCTGATTTGAATATGAATATATTGTACGTCCAGTTTTAAAGTCGGATTAGGTTTTTTTATTGGACGGAGAGAGTACAAGCCTAGCTACATCTTAAATTCTTTAGCTTCTTAAACAATTCAGATTTTTACTAGTAGTATTAGTAGCTACATAATAAAAAATAATATTCTCTGTAGGTTAAATAATTATTGTTGCGGATCCTATCTTACTATAAAGTTATCCCCCACTAACTACTTAAGCTTAACATGCAAAGATGTCACATTATCATCCACTAACAAGATGCCACATCATCATCCACTAATTAATAAGATGCCACATCATCATCCACTAACAATCATCACATTTAAACATCATACAAACATGCTATATCTTTATAGTTTTTATAATTTAAGAGCTTTTCAAATACAAACATGTTAAATTATCATTCAACATAATTCACATAATGTTTCAATGTATATCTTTATTATGTTTTATGATATCCTATATACTTATATAGTTTATCCTCACTTAGTTAGTGCTTAAATGATTAATCTATGGTCCAAATTATCTTTATCATTTTTTCCTCTAATTAAGTCATATCACATCAATTGTTTTTAGCCTTTAGATGATTAATCTACGGTCCAAACTATCTCCCTACTTTTCTTCTTCCATAAAATCATACCACCTTACTTTTTACGTTTGAATCACCATTCTACATACTATCTAAATTTAAATTATACCACATTAATTTACTTAATCTGATGTTATCTAGCTATCTTACACATTATTTTTTTATTGCTATCATACTAAATTCCCGCAGCAATGCGCGGGGTTTCACCTAGTAAAACTGATGTTGGACATTAAAAACTTTAACAACGAATAACTTCTAAATATTTGTGTTACAAACATGGAGACCTAATGTATAAATAATCTTAAAAATTATTTCAATAAAATTGTGCATCCCACATATAAGAGAGCAACACGTGTAGGGCAATTATATATGTGTAGTAGGCCACTCACACTAGCTTCGAATGGATGAATATGGCAACTTGGCAGTGTCACCAATGAGGCACCTCGTGCGTGGAAATCTGCACACGACACATCAACCAACCTGTCGCCGATAGCTCATGCCGATCGATACTGCTTGCATACAGATGCAGAGTGCAGCAGTGGCAGTCATGTGGGGGGCAGATAGCTAGCTGACCTGTATATATGTGTACTGTAGGTGACAGGTTCTCACCAAAGGACGACGGCAGTTATACATAGGGCTTGTTTAGATACTTGTTAAAATTTTACACTATGTCATATCGAAATATTTGGATACATATATAGAGTATTAAATATAAACAAAAAAATGACTAATTACATAGATTACGTGTAAAATGCGAGACGAATCTTTTAAGCCTTGCGCCATGATTTGATAATGTGGTGCTACAATAAATATTTGCTAATGATAGATTAATTAGGCTTAATAAATTCGTCTCGTGGTTTAGATGCGGATTCTATAATTTGTTTTGTTAGTAAACTACATTTAATACTTCAAATATATTTCCGTATATCCAATGTGACACGCCAAAACTTTATACCCCTAGATCTAAACATAGCCATATTACTATTGTGCTGGTTAGTTCTTTATTTGTTGCTTATGATCGACTTTTCTTCTAGGGTTTACAGTAAAGCATTATATATGAACCATGTTGTTTCCTTTGTCGATGTTCAGCTAGTTTTGAAAAAGAAAATGGAGAAATTTTAAACAAACAATGCATTATTATTAACCATGTTCTTTTCACTAATAAAAAAATATAAAAGGGGAGGGCACTATAGTTACCGGAAATTCTAACCGACACCTATAGTGCTTTAAATTTTTTTTTGCCTGACCGCGCGCCCATAAGGCATTGTTTGGGAGAATCGGCACCTATATGGTGACATAGGTGTTGTCCTTTAATAGGACTTCCTACTTGTCGGCCTAATACGCTATCTTATCCGCTTTTATTCTGTTTTCTATTCAGTTATATACTAAATGTGTCAAAGCAATAGAACGCACAAAGAAATTAACCCCTATTATATTGCCCTAGAGAAATGACAAAAGCACCACCATTGCAAAGGGCCCATCCAAGCACATGGCACCACCAATGTATCTACTGGTGTTGGTGTACATGTGATCGCAGCACTGTTCACGGTTCAGTGCGCCTACTGTAGTACGCCTTATGCAGTGACAGGGATGCATATGGTGGGGTACGATTTGCCGCTGGCATAGATGATGATGGATGATGGATGCATGCATGAGGGCAGCCGGCCGGACGGACGACCATGCAAATTGCGCCCCGGCCCCCTCCCTCCCTCCCTCCATCAGCCATTCAGCCGCGCGCCCTGCAAGGGGCACATGCGCTGAACTTCGCCGACACACACCCATGCCCCCAGCTCTACCTCTACCTATAGCTAGTATAGCTGATCAAATCTGATCAACCGCCACCCAGCAATGCAAAACCGCTTCCATCCTTTTCTTCTCTTTTTTTTTTTGTTAAGACAACAACTTTTTTTTCCTAGCTAACAACTACTCCTGCCGTCCTAAATATAAGAAGTTTGAGTTAGAAACGGTTATTAAGAAAGTAGGTAGAATTAAATAGGGAGAGGTTGTGATTGGTTGAGAAGTGGAGATAGACGGAAAAAGTGAACGGTGAAGGGTTGACTTGATAATTTTAGATGGTGGTTTTGTATATTTTTGGAATCTTAAATGAGTTATTTTGAATAACTAATATATAACATATTTGCATATCATCAGTTGTAACTCATTAATTTATTCTGTGTAAGGATAAATTAATGAGTTAATGGGTACTTGTTTTTGTACGTGAGAGCTAATAAGAGATAAAAAAATTAAGTGGAGATTTTAATCTAAGATGTCCAATGTGTATGTCACATGATCAAACTCATCTAACTTATATACAAATTAGATAAAAACTACTATGCAAAACCATCTTAGAGGATTATATAAACGATATTGTAAAATTTAAGGGGTTGAATGTCCAGTTTTGAAGTTTAGGACGGACTAATTCCATCCAAAGTTTAGGTGAGTATTTGGACTTCTCCCTATATACCAGGGTTCATTGATGTCAAGAGATATGTGTGTATTTTTAACAAAACAATTTTTTTTTAGAAAATATATATATAACTGAATTACAAAAATCCTATATCATATGTGAGAATGACATTTGAGACTTGTATCAACATGTGTTAATGATACGTGCGGTGGTTTTTTTTTTTTTTTGACTCCGTGATTTCTACAATTGTACCAAGCGAATTGACCCTTTAATTAATTTAAGAAAATGATCTTCACAAGGTTTCTCTATCTGATAGGTTTAGTTACTTTGTCCATACTAGTAACGTGAGAGCAGGTACAATAGTAAACTCTAAGCTAGCTATAAACATATTTTAAAGAGAAAACTTTGGGAAACATATCATTTATCTTCTCACCATATCTTTTCGTCTTTGTGATTGTGATGCATATCTCTTCATGGGTTTGCTTGCGATAGCATAATTACCTTGTTGCTATTATGTGCTTGTGGTAGTTGTGATAGATGCTAGTTTATCTTTGGTTAACCTTATTTCCTATTGTAGACTTGCATAGGTGTTATCGTTTTGTATTATTGTGTGGATGTTCTCACTTATAATTTATTTAGTCAGCTCACTATTAAGTGACCATTTAATAGCTATGAGAAAGGTCAATTTTGCCCTTATCCATTAAAGGAACATATAAATTTCTTGAGTATATTGTTGGAAGTGTAGAATTTGATGTAGGAGACTATTTTATGCATGAGTTTGTTATGTGTGGTATCATTCACAACAAAGTTTATCTTGTAGACAATTGAAACAAAATATATACCCTACAAAAAAAGAAACAAAATATATAACATTTATTTGTTTATTAAAATAGTATGTTAAGCATATTTTTGGGATGCTATAAATTACATATATGTGTCATGTTATATACACTACCTAAAATAAAAATAAAAACTACTCTAGTCTAACCTTTGTTTTCATCTAAAATATGCTGCACAAACTTTTTTTTAATATACAATATTTTCTTCGTATAGTATGGCCACATAGAAAACTTATGAATATTATAGTCACACAACAAACTCTTTCATTTTCAATAGTAGAGTTCCCAAATTTATACATTCATTCCATGCAGTGATCGCCTAGACCATGGTCTAGACCGTCTAGACCCCATCTAGACGGGAGACCGTATATTTTCATCTCGTTTAGGGCCTAAACTGTGCCCTAGACCATTTTCTTGTCTAGATGGTCAAAGACCGTAACTAGATCATGCTGAGCCAAGTCTAGACCGAAAAAATGATGTGTAGAATGTGGTCTAGGCGATGGACCCAAAACATTTGGTGGGTAGGAGCTCAAATTTTCTGGCCTACCAAGGCCCATATGGTTTAAATTTGAAGCTAATTGAAGATTCATTCTTGCACAATAAGGTAAACCTTAAATACCATCTTTTATTGCTCTCAATATTTATAGAACTTTTGACTTGTTGAGTGAATTTACATATATGGCAACAAGATATGCCAGTAGTATAATATACGGTACATCGTCTAGACCGTCTAGACTGGCTAGACTCTAGACCGAGGGTCGCCGTCCGTCTAGTGTCCAGCGTCTAGGTGAACACTGAACACGGATTCCATGTGCATGAGTAAAACATATTTTTCACACCTATTTAATTGTCAATGGATGAAATGGGTATAGAAGGGATCGATCCAAAATTCAAGGGTAGACAAACAAAAGAGCAAAACTCATAGTTATATAAGGAGTCCGCTAAAATTTGACACGCACACAAGAAATTTCTTCTTTTTTAAGGAAAATACTGCCAAGCATTGACGCAACAGATGATTTTATAAGTGTTTGTAAATAATTAAAAAATTACATATAGAAAAGCACAGAAATTAAATCATTACAGAAATTAAATCATTTGTCACCAGGCTAAAATAACTTGTTTGAGGGAATCTCTCATCCTACAGCTATCTAGGATAATATCTTCTTTGAAGGACCTCGTCCATCTAGCTAAGTATATTTGGCCTGACGTTTTGAAACATAAGCGCATATATTTCTCTATTTGTACCAGCGTGCTATTATACAGATTTACTTTGTTTTGATATGGTGAGCTATCTTCATATTTGTAATAAGGAGTCCATGAACATATAAATGCACATGCACGTTTAATTATTTTCCTCTTTTTTTTTAGGCATTCAAGTTCCAAATCTAGTACCAATAATCTATAGGTTTTGAAACTTTTTAATTACTCCCTTATGTGGATACGTCCAGGTGTTCTTCTTACGAGTAAAACTTAACATGCATGTTATAGATTATTATTACTTGTTAGCATATATCACTCCTCGTTGGCTATAGTTGCAAACATGTATCATGTTTATCATGATGAAGGGCAAGGTTATTTCTAATCTTCTCACCATTTTTTTCATGACTACCTCTCCAAATCATGCCTTAATATATCTTGTACGATTATAAGAGCACATCCTCTGTACCAATAAATCCACATAGCAAAAAAGTCAATTAGTAAGATCACTCCTCTGATGACATCTCTCCTCTAATGACTAGTGGAGAAGGTAGATGGTATTAAAGGGATAGAACTTTTGAATTTGTGAACTAGGAGTAGGTAAGAAGCTAGAATCCAACTTATTTTAGTACGGAGGAAGTAGATTAGGGTTTATTTAGTTGGAGGGATGAATGTGGATGATAGATGGTCATCTTGCTTTTGCATGTGTTTGGCTTATGGGCGAGATGAGAAGTGATGACCACTGAACATAATATCCCCTTAGCATGATGGATGACCTATATTCGACAAATTTAGCGGGATGAGGTGATCCACTTTTTACTTACCTTGATCATTAGTTACCAGTTAGCGATAACTAGTGTGTTTTGTTGTTAATTAATAACGGAAACGCTAAAAAAGTGGCGACAGTTTTTACCTTTAAAATATGTCAGTTTGTGGTGCATTGAATTGACGTCAAGATTGGTGCTAAAACAGCAGTATGCTATGGCCGGGAGTCCAGCATAGCACGCTCATACCAGCTTAGCAAACATCTTTTCTTGAAAAAAAAAACACTTCTCATATATTTATACAAATTTACATAGTAGTTATATCCCACTTACACACCACTTACATATGTAATTTTGGAATTTACATATGTAATTTGTGGCTCAGTTGCTAAAATGGCCTGTAGAATCAAGATGTTAGAAGAGAGTAGAAGATTTATGTTGTCAGTTATTGTTGGTTTTGTAATAGTCATATTTGCACTATTGCTTCTTAGGTAGATACCAAAGTTTGATGGATATGGATGTATTGGTGCTGGTGTGTTTTGTGTCAGCTGAAATAAGGCACTTGAGTGACCTTTTGTGTATGCTGAATCTGAACCATGTATGGAAAATGTATGCTAAATGCTACTATGTGAAGCTGAAATCTGAGATTTTGTTCTGAAAATCGACATCTCTAATTTTTTCAGCAGACAACTGTTATTTTGTTCTAGCATATGAAATGTCCTGTAAAACTGCCATATGGAAATAGCAAACATGCATCTTGCATTACAGGCAGTAATTTCGCATATTCATCACAATACCAAATTTCTGGCATTTAGTAGTATTTCCAGTACTACATTCAGTGAACACATGTCTGGCATCACAAAAATCCCATGTTCTTTCACAAAATAGCCACAAGTTTGGCAGCACAAAATCAAGCAAGCATGCCCATGAAATCCATACAAGGTTGAAATTTTTGCATAACAAAGTACTACTAGCACTAAAGGACCATCAAACATATGGTCTAACACATATCACTTGTTTGTAGCAGTAGCTTTCTTCCTGGGAGCTCTGTTCTTTGAAGTAGTAGCAGCAACTCCTGAAACTCCTTCAGTTGTACACTTCCTTTTGTTGGCCCTAGATTTTCCCTCTTTTGTTGCTGTGGTCATAGGGGTAGATACTACAGCTGGTTGGTTTGAAAGAATGTACTGGTTATCTGGGAGAGGACCATGTGTAGTTTCCATTTGACTCACTTGTGATGATTCCTCAAACATCTGTGCAACCATAGGATTAGGAACTTGTGATAGTAATTGGTCATATGCAGACTGAGATTGGGTCAGCACCTACAAGTTTACAAAGGTAATTAAGATAGAGTTATAATTAATAGGGTACTGATAATAGAGTGATAAGATAGAGTATTGTTTCATTACCTCTGCTGGTTCTTGCTCAGATTCATGCAACTCTTCTGTAGAACTTGCAGCTGGGGTCCTACTTGTCTTCAGTTTGGGTTTGAGTCCAGCCTTTCTCAGTGGGCACCCTTTCTTGTTATGTCCAGGCTCTTTGCAGTAAGAGCAGTGCATCTCCACACCATGCTTGGACATTTTAGGCCCATTTTTTCCCTGTACCTCATGTGGTGCTTTCCTCCTAGACTTAGGTGGTCTGCCAACCTTTTTCTCATATATTGGAGGCTTCACTTCTGGCCCATTCACCTGAGCCCACTTAGTCATATCATTGCAGGGCCAAATGTTAAATGCATATGCTCTGGAGAATGCTTCTAAACTATAGCAGGGTGGAAGAACTGACTCGGCACTAATTCTCTCACTCCTTAAGCATGAGATAGCATGGTTACAAGGGATGCCTGTTAGATCCCATCTCTTGCAGTCACAATGTTTAGCACTAAGGTCAACAATGTACTTGAAATTCCTATCTTCCACCTGAAAAATCCCTTTCCCGGCTGGCAAAACATAACATGTGTTTGCCATATCTGCATTTTTCAGTACTTTCTTCCTGATCTTGGGGCATATAGGCCCATGCCATTGCTCTGCCACTTCTTTCTGCTTACTGTAATGCCTACTCATTACTTGGCTTTTGATCTTTTCAAACATACTCAGGATTGGCAATTCCCTAGCTTCTAAGATGTACTTGTTGAATACTTCACAATTATTGTTCAACAAGATATCACACTTAGGGAATTCACTGAAATAAGCTCTGACCCAAGTTTTAGGAGGCATCTTTTGAAGCCACTCATATGCATCCTGATTAAGAGATTTCATTTCTTCCATGTTGGCATTCCACTCAACCTCTGAACTTGATCTAGCACATGCCCATAACTGGTTTTTCAGATTCTCACCTTTGAAATGTACCTGAAAATTGGAGTACAGATGTCTAACACAAAATCTGTGTTCTGAATCAGGGAAAATCTGTTGGACAGCTGGTATAAGACCCTGTATCATGTAAAAACAAACATGGAATTTGAAATATGTCAGATTATAAGAACAAAACTTATAAGACAAAAATAAAGAACAGGTATACCTTTTGCTTATCAGTCATTATTGTCCATGGGTAGGTATTGTCAATGCCCAGGTCTTCCTTTAGGGTATGTAGAAACCATCTCCAAGACCTCAATGACTCTGTCTCAACCACAGCTATTGCAATTGGATATATGCAATCATTAGGGTCAATGCCTACTGCTGTTAGGATTTGTCCACCAAATTTAGTCTTGATGTGGCAACCATCCAAACATATCAAAGGCCTACATCCACTCAGAAACCCTCTCTTACATGCATCAAAGGACATGTAACATGTGCTGAAACAACTGTCTACCAGGTTCAAAAAGAAGCAACTGCCTGGATTAGACCTTCTTAGCTCAGCCCCATAGTTCCACAACTGATTATATTGCTGAATCTCATCACCATATATGGCCTTGAAGGCCAATCTCCTTGCCCTGGCTAGCTTGCTTCTAGATGGAGTCAGATTCCATTCTAATTGGACTAACTTTGCAAACCCTCCAAGTGTCATCTTATCATTTGCTCTAAAAGTTTCAATGTACTTCTCAGATAGCCATTTAGCAGTACACCTTTTCAGCACCCATTCCTTCTGACATTTATGCTCCCCAAGATATGTCTTCACCATCATTGACTTGGACCTGCTATCAAATGATGCATATAAGTTCCATGGGCAACCCTCAACACAGTGGGCCCTAAGTCTTTTTTGCTCATTCCTAGGCATCTTGATGTCCACTCTAGCCTTCAAACTGTACTCTGTTATGGCCTTTCTAAGTACTTCTACTGAAGGAAACACCATGCCAACCTTAAAAACTGGGTTCTTAACATCCTCTGCCATGAAAGCCTTGAACTTTAATCTCACTTCACCGTCATCATCTGAATCTGGGAGCTGCAAATCTTCATCATCAGTGGAAACTTCCTCCCCATCAGAATTTCTAACTACTATTTATTTCCCCTTCAACTGACTGCCCTTAGCTTTCTTCCAAGACTTTGCCTTGCAGTCAGATAAGTCTTCAACACCCATATCAACATTGTCAACATACAAGTCATCATCTGCATCTGATATATCATAGTCACTGTCCACAAAATCTGGGTCATCTTCTAAGCTACCATCACTGTCACTGTCATCTTGTTTGTTTGGCACCTTCCTATCAGCAGTTGGCATCTTCCTAGGACTAAGCACCCTAGGCAATTCACTAATAGGATTAGCTACTACATCATCCCAATCTACACCTGCAATTGTGTCACCCTGATCAAAGTACCCGTTAATGCTCAGAACCCCTGCTGCCTCTTCGTACCGCAGCTGAAGGAAACAAAAACGACTAACTATCAGAAGACTGCACAATCAGAGGAGGGACAGAGTAGTGTTCAGTGCAAGAGGTTTGGTTCAGAACAAACCGCGACGTTGAAGATGTTGTCGACAAGAGTAGCATTTGCAGCGGTATAATTCCTATGGAGTGGCTCCATATTCAGTTCATGAACCAGGTTGTTGGTGTCGATGTCAATTGGGGACTGCTGCTTTCCGTTCGAGCAACGCGTGAAGTCGGCACTCAAATTCCCCCAGAAGTCAGGGCCGATAGAACCAGTGTACCCAAACTTCACGCCACCTGCTTCCAATCAAGAATTCACATATCACACATCAACGATAACGTTAGACAATGATAGCATTTGCGAAACTTGATTGTGAAATTGTCCAAATTGACAGCAGAAACGGAAGCAAGGAATTCTGAATGCTCTCATGAAGGCAAGGAAACGACTGTAACAGTAGACAAATACACAAGCAGAGTAGACAGGGTTCAGACAAATACTCGAATGCAGGGTAGAAGAATGTACCACTGTCGCATGCAAGGGACGGGAGAAAGAGAGTGCACAGCAGCAGAACAAAGATCGCATTTCCATGAGAAGCTGCCATCTTTTCCTGCAATGCAATAAAGCCTGCAAACGGAGAAGAAACCACGGGGCAAGAACAGAGAGTAGTTTGGAGTCAAGCCACTTGTAGAATGAGCAAATATATAGGCATTGAGCTTAATCGCATTGTCGCAAACTGGCAATGTCATGGACCAACCACAATCCATCTTACCTCTACTTTGCTATATGCAGATCAGCTTCAACCCTTTGGAGTTTGGTCCCTGGAACCAAAGTGGCCGTGCTCCGACTAGTAGATGTTCCTGCGAAAAGGACAGGCAAAAGATGTCGATTCTCTGCAGCCATCACAAGATCGATCATATATAAAGTGTGCAATCATGCAGGGGCAATAGTGATCTGACCTCTTTGCTCGACGGCTGCAGGAATCTTCGAAGGCCAGAAGATTTCCAAGAGCAAGAACGCTGCTGCTGGTGAAGGTGCTAACTTGGGCGGTTTATCCACCAGAGTTCAGAAGACACCACGTATATATAGACACAGTTTTGCCCCTCTTTTGCAGCCGTTCTTTCCCACTTCTCCCTCTTTTTTCTGCAGTGACATGACATGCAATTTTTGCGAGGAAATGGAGGTAGTGCTTGTCGTGGCAACAGGAGCACGTACGCCCATTAACCACACGTCCTGCAAGCTCGAATGTTGCATGCAATGCACGGGAGAGGAGGAGATGGACAAAGCGAACGGAAAAAGAAAAATTAAAATCCTGGCCACGTCTAGGCGCACGACTACACGAGCGAGCACACGACGACGCACAAAGCTCGGGGTGAGGTGTTCGTGCTGCCCTTGCATTTCGAGAAGTGGTGGAGAGAGAGGCTGAGTGAGTGTGAGTGGCTTCACCGAACAGTCGTCCAACTGTCCAACCGAAAGCGTCAAAGCGGTCATGGCCTTTCAACTATACAGATATATCGGATCATGCAACAAAAAAACATCGTCTTGCGTTGCTTAATTGAGAGTGGAAGAAGACGGTTGAGAAGACATGTTCAGCTTTGTCAACTCGTGCAGCGCCCTAAATTACACTAAACATGAATCCAGTATCAACTCTCTTTTTTTGAGGTCAGATAATAACTCAAAATCTAGTATCCAGTAGCCAACTGGTTTGTCTGGTTATGAGTATTTCTGAATTTACTGTAGTCCAAACGACAAGCATGAAATCCTATATCACTTTTGGCAGCACTAGGATAGCAAGATTCATCTCTACGAATGGCTGACCTGCAAAATGGCAAAGGACACATCATCACTGAGCAGTCTCAGCTGGAGGAATATATCCCACTATGTGGGGACTGCACACTGTAGGGCTGCACCGAAAGGAAAGGACCACAAAATTTTCAGGCTCCAGAGCCCCATAGCACATTCTGGATGGCTTCATGGATGAAGAAAATAGTAGATGTGCCTTGAAGAGCTTGACATTGATAAATGCTAGCCATGTCTCATTGCCTACCACTTCTTTCTTTTTTTTCTCGTCATCTTTTCTTTTGAAGACTCCATTGCCTACCACTTCAGCAGGCAAAAAAAGTTGACCCTGTCAATATCAAGTTATCAACAGGCTAGAGAATATTAGAACAGGACAAGACTTAAAGAGCATATGGCAGGCCAAATATATAATCTTTTGATAAGAGCCACTTCCAGCTATTAAAAACAAGGGGATTACCAGTTTTAACTTGGTATATTAGCCGCCCCATAATCGGTAAGTGGAGGAGGATAAGGCCCATGGCGCTTTCTGGTACCTGCAAAGCATGAAGCGGTCACTATTAAGCCGTCCACAGGTATTATTCAGCGTGCAGGCAAAATGCATGGAGCACACTGTAGAATGTGGAGATGCAACGACGACAGCGGAATGTGAATAGCAGAGCATGTCAACAGCTACTTGTCACGATAAAGATTGAAAAAAATCTATTATATACTGAAAATTCATTAAACTTTCTATGAACTAGGAAGGAAGCCCGCGCAGATGCGCGGGCAATTTTTATTTTTGTTTATTAAAGAACTATTGAAAAAAGTCATATACTATCATAACTAACCATAGATTACCTCATGACCTTACCGTAAAAGAAGGAAATATTTGTACCGTGAAATATTCAAAGGTGGGTGTGCACTATATGCCCGCTTAGGATTGCCTTTTACATTATTACTTAAAAGAATATTTTAAAGAAAATTGGCGAGGGTGCCATGAAGCAGCACCATGGCAGCGTAGCTTCTTCGTCAACCTCGTAAAGAGTAGTCGCTACATATATGTATAATTTGAGGAAAACCTTAGGGCTACAAAGAAAGAAATAGAAAACTACCAGATGGGGTGGACCATATATGCACTCTTCTTTTTTTTTTTACATCTCTTTGTGTATGTACGTGCATAGAGAGGGATTAGGTGGTTTTAGGAGCGAGGGTTTACCTGAATAAATCTAATTTAATGATTGAAAATAATGGATTCAACGGTTTAAGTGCAAATCGATAGCTAGATGTTTTGTTTTGCCTTATAAATTTTCTTACATTTTCTCCAATTTATTAGAGCATCACATGGCATCTTCGAAGTGTTTGTAGGAGTATAGGAACACTATTACTCATACTCATAATCTACTTGTAGTCAACTATTGTTTGTTGTGTTTTTGTGCCTCCTCTACTTACCTATTATTTTTTGTTAATCGTTGCCCACTTAGTGTCATCTTTATCTTTGGTGCTTGATGACATACGTGCTTACTGGATGTCAAATACTCCCTCCGTTTCACAATGTAAGTCATTCTAGCATTTCCCACATTCATATTGATGTTAATCTTAGATTTATTAATATCAATATAAATGTATTCTTAGATTCATTAATATCAATATGAATGTGGAAAATTAATGCTAGAATGACTTACATTGTGAAACGGAGGAAGTAGTTATTAGGTGCATTGTGCATGGATATATCATAAGCATTATAACTTGACGATTGGTGACACTGGTATTACATAGGATTTATCAAGGACATATGATTGATATATTATACTATTCTTGATTCACAAAGTATATTATATACTACATATTTAATTTTAGTACATAACTAATAAATTTATGGTTAAGTTCTAAAGTGCTTATCGGATTGGCTACTCCGTTATTTATCGTGACCACGTTTACCTATTTGCTAAATGGTGTGTGTTTTACAAAATAATTTTATTATATAAGTTTTCTAGAAACAAATAAATTCATTTTCAAGTTTGTAATATCTAATACTCGATTAATCTTGTTCTAATAACTTGTGTCTTTACGCGTACCCAGGGTAAGCTACGTCAATGAGCTAGATCGAACCAAGGCTAAGTAGGAGAACAAAGGCTAAGTAGGATAAAACGGTTATTGATATGGTGTCAAATGAATATATTTGATCTTCAATTTTTTAATAATATATGAATAGAGTAAACACATAATACATGAAAATATATTTATGACAAATTCAGTAACATCCTTTTGCCATATCATGGAGTGAATATTTTTTGAAAATTCTACACACAGTTGAAGTTGTTTTTATTTTGGAAAATGTAAGTCTAATTTAACTATCACATAATCTATACTTTTAATTTATTTATATTTTTTATGGATGTTTCGATGACATGCGCCTGATTTGAACACAACTCGAAATTGCATATATTTTTTCAACTTAAAGCATAGTTAATAATATGTTTAAATTATTATTTTGGTTTTTCATCTAATCTAAATGAGAAAAAAAAGAAAAATAAGGATGTAGGACCCAACGTGTGATACATATTTTTTCTTAAGGAGGAAACATGCGTACGTACTGTACGTAGGTATGTACTTTTCTTAAGGAGGAATACCTAGCTATGTGCATGTATATTGGCTGGTAGTGACATTACGACGTGGCCCTTTTTACAGATAAATTTAATTATTAATTTTTAAGATAGATCTAATGGTTGAATATAATTGGTCTACCAGATTAAATGAAAACTGATGGTCGGATGCTTTGTTTTTTTCTTACAATTTCTATGATTTATTAGAGCACTACGTGGCGGTCTAGGAACGCTTATAGGGTACTATATGGCGGATTAAAAGCGTTTGTAGGAAGTTTATCCTCGTGATTACTTTTTCTCTTTTTGAAAATATTTGAAACAATAATTTTTAAGCGTTTGTCGGAAGATTATCCTCTTGATTAATTTTCTCCCTTTTCTCTTTATGAAAATATTTGCAACAATAATTTATAAGTGTTTGTAGAAAGATTATCCTCTTGATTATTTTTCTCCCTTTTCTCTTTATGAAAATATTTGCAACAATAATTTATAAGTGTTTGTAGAAAGATTATCCTCTTGATTATTTTTCTCCCTTTTCTCTTTATGAAAATATTTGCAACAATAATTTTTAAATAACCACAACCTTCCAAATTAAATATTTATTTGTAACAATATTTTTTAGATCGTAATAATTTTTAACTTTGAAATCGTATGTTCATTCTTTATCTATTTGGACCATTGTGTTATTTATGATAAAAATCACAATTAGAATTTATACCTAAGTTAATTATCTACTTCACTCATAAAATGTATATTCTTCCATGTTCTATTTACAATCCTATGCATGTATATTCTTCCATGTTCCATTTACTATCCTATGCATGTCATTCAAACGTATATGAAAAATTATAAAAGGAAAGTGACTATATATTATTTCTTCCAGTACCACTTCACTTGCATGTATAAATAAAGTCAGTCACTGTATATATTGTTAGATCAACTTTTTAAAGAATGCCCGCATAGCTGAAAACATATATTTTCAAATCATATATTTTTTATTGTACGTTTTTTTACCATATTTGTGAAGTAATAAGTTTTGTTTTTCTACTATAGAAAATACTATTTTAAAAAATACTGCACTTAAGTAACGTCCAAGCAAGCTGTTTCACATATCAAAGTCATAGCAACCGAAATTAGTTGCCAAATAATGACACTCTATAGACTCCTCGGCCCATGCTATGGTACTCGCTAGGAAATGAAAGGGCGTGGATGGGAGAAAGCTGCTAAAGCCTAAAGCTAAAACTTTCTACAGTGACAGGCAAACGACACCTTTCCCTGATCGCACAATCGCAAGAACTAGAAGAATTCTGCTGCGTGCTGCTTGCAAGGCTTTGACTGATGCTTCGTTCCGACGAATAGAAACAAGATAATTCAGCAAGAATTATTTTCACATCAAATGCTTCAGCTTCCCTGTGATTCGTGACTACTTCTGAGAGGTCAAACCACACGCATGAACATGGTAATCATGCAGCAAAAAAAATACCAGGAAATTGCTTGCCTTCTTAAATAAATTTCCACAAAAAAAAAAAAGAGAACAAAGATACATCTTGCCAAAAACAAAACGTAACCGTACCCCAGCCCACCAATGGAAACTCACGGTAAGATCTAGACAAGCACAAAACCATATACATTCTACAGTCTAAATGTAAACTGCTCTACAAACTGTGATACGGAGATGCACCCCGCCACCAGTGGGGGGCTCTCCAACAAATGCTAAGCCCCCAGCAAAAAAAATATATTAGTGGCCCAAACAGCATGACAAGCTAGTGCCCTCAAATTGGAGAAACTTCCCAGTGTCACGCTTGCACAATCCAAGCCACCGACCGATGGGCCGCTAGGAAAATGACTTACCGGTGAAGAGACTATCCAAGAAGGCTCTATCATCGGTTTCAACTCTCGCAAGTATAAAATTTTGCGAGCCTAAAATTTTCCTGCCTAAATGGCAGACTAAGGCTCCAAAATTGATTGCCTGTGGTCGCGCCAAATCACAAGATGGCCCACCACTTCCACAACCCGGTGAAATGGCAATAATATCAAAGAACTTTATGACTAATCATTGTGCATTTGCTTTCTCCAACTTCTCTTTCTCAATCTCAACTCTTCTTTCCTCAGCATGTTGAGCTATGCCACTAGCAAGGGCCTGATAACGAAAATCAAGAGTTTGCATGAGGCTCTGGAACCTGATAGGATCAGATGCTTGCAAGCCTGTCAAAAACAGTGTGCACTCGTGAGAAACTTCACATATATCATGTATGCTCCAAACTTCTAATAACAAGGATTCACTTTACCTTGGACAGTTTCAACAAACAAAATGAACGGGTCAACCTCATCTATTGGTGATTGCAGCTCCTCATCATCACTGAAATCGTCATCAGAGTCATCATACTCATCAGCTGGCTGGAAGCCTCTGGCCTGTACCATAAAAATGATTATTATTTTTTAAATAAAAACAGAAGATGAATATCAATACAAATGTTACTAGTACATGCCACTGCATTTGTTACATTAGCATGAATTTGAACATGGAAGAAATATTCATGCAAACCGACCAGTACCTTGTGTAGACAGTTATTCTTACTAGTACAAAAAAGGAAGGAAAAATATTGAGGCCAATAATGCAATTTTAGTACTCAGAATGCAACATTAACCTCAGCAGCTAATTTCTGAAGATGAAGACTGTTTACTTCATCAGCATCTTCTTCATCAAGTCCCATCTCCTTATCAGATTCAACCTCATCATCATCTTCATCTTCATCAGCATCAAAACCATCCATATCATCACCATCAGCATCATCTTGTTTCTTAGATTCTGTTCATCAAAGAGAAAAGGATAGATAAATATATCAAGAAAATCTTACTCAGCTTCATAAACTTAAACAAATATATCATGCAGAAAAGTAAACTCCAATTTACTAGAAGAATCGTAAAAATATTCATATTCCACCTGCCACTTGCTCTTTGTAGGCAACAAGCAGATCAAGTGTTGCTTTGAAAATACGATTCAGGGCTTCTCCTGGAATATGATCTGCTGGAAGGCTAATAAGTGAGGTCAACCCCAAGCAACAAACTTTCTTATCATGCTCTCTGTAAACAAAATAGTAAAACGATTTCAGTTCACTGTAGAAAACATGAGGTAGATATAAGTACTGACAAAACTACTAAAAAGTACCTCTTAAAATTGGCTCGTACACCACTCTTTTTGACTTGTTCTAACATACCAAACCAAATGTTAAAAATTTCTGTCACAGCCCCAAGTTTATGTAGGGTTGCAAGTGTCAAAGAAGGGTTGTAGTAGAACGCATTAGCAATCTACAAGCAGCATATAAAGGCGCTTAGTAACATGCGTAGAGCATAGATAGCACATATAGTTTATAAAATGGTAGTTGAGCCGTATATAAAACCAAACAAAAATAGTAGGCTATCAATGTCTCTCGCCAAAGACGAATAAACCCAAGAGATGATTTTTCCATACGATGGAAGGATATAAATAACTGTAACATGAAATATTAACCATAAGGCTGTTGCTGATCAGCAATATATTGGACAGCTCGTTTATACAAAAATTATTTTCACAAAGAAGGGGTCTGCTACATAAGACCATCATTATGTGCTATCTGTATACAAGCAGTGTTTTGTGTTCTCTGCTCCCAACCATTGTTCATGTCAATTATGCTGACCAGCTCATCCAAGACCGGCATTACAGTAACTAATAGCAACCAGAGAAAGAGAAAATATGTAATTCAGGTATTAGGTTAATTTCCTTGTAGATCAGGTTATCAAGTGTTTAAAAGTCCCATTTATGTATATATTCTCATTGTAGAACCAAAGATCAACCCATCTGCCTCCCTGAGCTCAAGCTCATCCCCATATCAGTCACCACCACATAGCACAACACTACCATCACTAATCTCAACTCTAGATTGATGCCACATTGTGTAGTCCATGGCGCTAGCCACTTTTGCATGTGGAAAGATGACAGTAGAGCCTCCAAACCAGATGGATACTGAATGCCTGAAAATGACTAGATATGATGACAAAAAAAAGGTTCAAATGCATATACTCATTGATTTCCCTGATTTCAATTTAATTCTCACTTTTCCTACATTTTTAAAATCGCATATGCTTCCTGCTCCTGCACATCCCAAAGGAAAGCTCCAACCAACTTCATATAGATTAAATTCATTCCCATTTTCCTATATTTAAAATATGTACTTATTGGTATCCACTTGTTCTACATGTAACAGAAAGAATGGGCGAAAACCAAGCCAAGCATGTCTCAGTGCTTCCCATTTTGTATTGTGGAATACATTAAAAAAAGTACAGTTCAACAAGTTCACAAAAAAGATACCGCCGTTTACTAGTTACCAGGGCAACCGCACGTACCAGTTCATCGTATAAGCTTGAAACAATGATTCTAAGAAAGTGATCTCAGGCAACACTAACAAAACATCATTTGATTAGCAAGATTTGAAAACAAAGGGATCTTACCACTTGAACAAGGAGACATTTCAAATATGGTTTGTGTGCTCGACGCAATCGATCAATTGTAAGACTGAGGTAAGGCTCAACCCATTGATCCACATTGCCTTTGCAGTTTTGAAAAACCACCTCAATGAGCTTGGGAGCAGGCTCAATATCTGAATCTTCCATGTTTTGATCCATCATAATCTACAAATTTGAAAATTATCAACATATGCTAGATTGCTAGTACACTGTTATATTGTGAAATCTAACAAAAAAAATATGGCAATTAACCCAAAACACACTCACAGATGATAGTGCACTCCACAAGCTTTGCTGATAATCTGGGTTTTTGCAGGCAAGAAAATGATCCGATCCCCGGGAAACATAGTTGTCCAATGGAACAAGAATATCTGTGGGGAAGACAACAAAAAAAAGCTAAGACAAAGCTGCAAAAGTCTATTAAATTTAAATGTAAAATGCACTTTTCTCAAGGTAGCATTTGCTAATAACAGGGCCTCAAACAATTTGCAAAAATGGAAGATAGATGGACATCTTCCACTCAGATAAATGGAGAAATTCATTCAAGACGACAGCCCAAGTAGAGCAAATTATCAGCTGCACAGGGCACACAAACTACTAGATTATATTAGTGCAGCAGGAATATTCCCAGGAGATGAAAAAAGCAAAACCTATTCTGGAGCAAGCTACTGCAAAACCTTTGTATTCATATGTCAATATATTTAGATTAGTTGACCAGATACTGCAAAATCTTTGTATTTCTGAGACTTGAACATGATAAGCGTTGGCACATGCCTAGATTTCAATGAAACAGCATTGGCCTATTGCGAATACATTTTTTTATGTCAAGTAGCATCTTTTTAGCCAATACACTAAGATTATGAATAGACAGATTCAGCATCTAAACGTGAAGACATTATTCAACATCTAAATGGCACCAAAATTTGGGGACCATTGAAACCTGGAGTCATGCACAACAATTTTGGAGAATGGCACTAAAAACATCATGATAAAGAATGAAACAGAGGGAGTAGAAAAAACATTATTTAAATCTAAAAGGAACAGAACAACAATAGGACTTAAGCAAATATTGATGAATGCATGTATTCCATGTGATAAGCATGAGAAATCTGTAAAGGCTATTTCAAAAATATCACCATTTAGGTGAAAAACAAAGAGAATAAGACGACAAAGATGAAAGGAAGAAAATACATGTATCTGAAAAATGGATAAAGAAATTAAAATGTCATACTCTCAAAGAAGTCTATTGCCCAATCATTTAGAGCCTCCATCATCAACGGCCACAGGCTCCACATGTCCAACGAAATTGATGGTGAGAAAAAAGTCATATATGAGACAATTTCTAGAACTTCCTCATAAACATCTGCAGTATATTTTAGAAGCATAAGTGTATGAACAAAAAACAACAAAATAAATCATAAGTAGTTAGTACTAAACAAACTTAGCATAAGAATCCAATACCTTGTAATTCTGCTGCCACGTTATATTAGATCATAAACAATTAACATTACTTACGTGCTTATTATAACTTTTCTAGTTTTGAAATGGACAAATATTTAATTGGAAACATCCCTGTCCAATAAAATTGTTTGTGCTGTTCTCACGATCAGCAGAATTAATGTTGTAAATCATCAATTAATACATCACCAGAGAAGACATGTCGAACATAACTTTGTAATACAACACATACTATTGCCATTCCAACAGTTAAAGAATCTGCATGGTTGGGACAATCCCCTTAGACCTGTGGAATTTCCCTGGGCCCAAGTGGCACAACAGAGCCACGGATGGAGAAGGGGGTAGGGGGGGACTAAAGACTATGTTCAAAGAAACCAGATAAAGCACCGCCCTTGCATTAAGAAAATAGCTACAGTTCAACCTAATCTTATCTAGAAAATACCCAGAGTCAATAGTAACCACGTGGGTGCTGTTGATACACATGAACATGCCATGCATGAACTCTTCTGACTGAAGAAAGTTAGGAATGTTGCTTCTTTATGAGCAGCATATGACACCAATAGTTTGCAACATCATGGTGATTGGAAAGGATACACTAAACGCTACAATACTACCAGTATATGTATATGAAATACTATCCACAAACAGCTCAATACCTTGACCATCAGAAGTCAACATCCTGCGCATTATTGGCAACAGAGTTGGCTCAATTTGAATAAAAAGGTGTGGGAGACTGCTAACAGACTCAAGGATTGTGCTTATGGCTCGTAAACAACCAACAGCTGCCAAAGCACCAGAATCATCAGCTTCATCATCAGCTTCTTGACTAGCCATGCATCTCCAGAAGGCAGCAGCCTACCAAAGGGATACAAAAAATGTGTTACTAAAGCAACACAAAACAGAAGGGTTTAAATGTACAGAAAGAAGAACGCACCAAATTCTGGCACAACCCCAGTGCATATGGTGCCATCTCTTCACCAAATTTATCAACGATGGTTTCAAGAGTGAAAACAAGATCCTCATTCTCAACTTCATTCATCAGTTTAAAAAATTCTGGACAATACATGATCAGCCACAAATTAATCTACTGTCAAAAGTACAAGGTTAACAGAAGTAAATTTAATTATCATACCATCAAGGAGTTGAGGGAGTATAGGTCGTATCTCGTTGAGATCTGCACAGGCAGAGGTATAGTCAAATATTTTTTTTAGCAGTCCAAAATTTAGTATGAAAATTTAAGGCATGCACAAAGCAAAACTTGCCTTTGCATGCTTCAACAAAAGAACGAAGTGCAAACACTGAATCGACCCGAACAGGGAGATCTGGATCACGCATTCCAGAAACTATACAATGCATGGCTTTCCGAAAATTGTCCTGGTCTGAAAAACTGATATGTGCATACTGTCCAGCAACCCATGCAGCCTATTAGATAGAATAGGTCAGATTGATGCCATAAAGAACAAAATTGATCACAAGTTAGCATCGTATAGCACAAACAGAAGACCTGATAGAGAATAATTGTCTAATGCTGTGTTAGATATGCATGTCATTTTAGACATGTCCAGCAAAAATTTTGAATTATTGAGTATCAATAAACTAGCAAAATGGCCTGTATGTTGTTACCGATTTCAAAATCACATTGGCACAATGCAGAGAGGAAATTTATCTTGAATTTTAGAGCTTAATTTTAGAATTAATTCGAGGTTATTAACTTTCAAGTATGATCATGGTTGAGAGCTCCAGGGTCTATCTGTGACTTTCACTGTTCTACCATGCATTTGGTTTGGAGAAGGGATGGACAGTGGTCCCACGTGTCAGTTTTGGGAGTTGGTGGTGCGGTGGTGGCAGATTCACCATTCACCACCACCACTCCCTCCCTTTTTAGACAGGATACATGTAAGTCATGTGCGTGGATTCTCAAAAGGTACTTTCAGGAGAATATAATTTATCAGGTTTCAAATATATTACAGCAGAGCCCTCAAAGTTGCAATTTTTAGACTGTCAATGTCCAAAACAGCATGTATTTGTCACCACTAGTAGTATTTGATAGTTCAATGGAAGCACAAATCTTCTCAGCTTTAAATAACAGATACAAGGACACATGCAATTACATTTCCCAACTTTGAGATATTTGCAATGGTATTTTCCAACTCTGAACTATGCCACCGAATAGCCACAATTCTTAATATATGCCTCAAATTGTGAGGCTCACACCAAGCCTAGGAGCATTGCTCACATGTCATTGCGGCATCAGAGCCACGTACTGAACATCCTATGTTATTCACTACCCAGTGCATGTAATGCTTGAGATCTTCAGTGGCATATATATTGATTAGATGTGAATTGGGTGTAATTAACTAGACCACCATCATTGTAAAATAAGTGGTTTATACTTTTTTCCACAATAAGCAAAACGGAAACAGAAGTCTGTAATATGCTTTGCACATGATACAGGAATGTGTCAAAAGCAGCTAAGAAGCAAGTAAAATTATAACTTTCAATTGACTCTACCTTGGCACGCAGGTGTCCAACATGACTATTAAACTCAGGGAAGACATGCTGGACCAGCATACGCTCCAACTCAGCTTTATATGGATCGGTTTGCTTCAGCTTATCACATAATGTCCCAATAGCAAGAAGTGCTCCATCTTTTTGGCGATATGGCTTGATTTCAATAGATGCCTCATCATATCTGTAAAACATTCATTAATCGAAGTCACCCCCATGTGCCTTCAGATATGTTGAAGCACTTCACTGAGTAGAAAGTGTGTAATTATTGAAGACAACAAGTGGCAAGTAAATCTTACCTCCTAAAAATATCCACAATGAAATGGATAAACTTTTGGAGATTGCTTTTTCCTCGTTTTCTTACCAATTCACTCACAAAATCCATAGCAGCTGTTCGAGGACTGTACAAATCTTCAATGATATCTACAAAAGAAGTCAATGCATGAGCAAAAAACCTACAGTAATGAACTGAGACACAGGAAACGTGTGATACTAGGCCTTGCTTGGGATACTAGAGTTTCAAAGGATCCCTAAGTCACTCTGAGTGATAGCCTACTCTAATTGACAGCAAGACAGGGTCCTGAAATTCACCATATCCCTTCCGAACATATTCATGAGGATCTTCATCCCATAACTTTTGATCATTGTCATTGAAACACATGAGCGGAAAAATTATCTCGAACAGAATGATGTCGATTTGAGGCTGCATCAACTGATACATACTGTTCTTTGTAACGCTGCAATTTACAATCAATGTAACAATTACTTGTCTTCGAACAAAATCATAATTAATATAGACAAAATAACTTGTGATCAAAAGCAGAATAGGGGGAGAAAAAAGAATAAGCTTTGAAGTAACCTAAAAAGACATAATAGAAGCAAAAGCTGCATTAGAGGAATCATCAGAAAGGCAAAATTACAACAGAACATGCCTAGAAGACATCTCAGAAAAACTGCAATTGAAGGCTAGTTCAACATATCCATAGCTTTAAAGATCAACACAGCACAGTGTGTTTCATTTCCATGTTCAGAAAAATTGAGCGTCCATCGAATGCTCTTATTTGTTCAAAAATATTTCCATAAAAAATGGTCAAAAATAGTTTTTTGGTTGACATGCATAGCACAGGTATTTCCTTTGTATACTTTCACCACAAGCTTATCTGCGACATGTAATCTTCCATGGATCAAAGACACTGACTTGCCTACCAAATATGATTATTTGGTCAATACATGTTAGGCCAAATTTCAACCAAAATAAACATTTCAACTCGATGATTAGTAGCGGCAAACAAGGAAGCTCCAGATCTAGCAAAACACAATGAAATGATAAAAGAGAATGGTCTGTGGTTTTAGAACAGAAACAACATTAGAAAGCTACAGAAAAAAAGCAAGAGGTTCGATTTATGGACACAAAATGCTTCTGAAAAATGATCATTTTATCTTCCCAAAACAAACCTGTTGGTTAGGTATTGAAGAACAAGATTGATAACCCTGTCTGGCAAATAGTCACCAGTTCGAACTGCATTTAGAATCTGCAAGTGGCAGCCCAAAATTCTTCCAGCATAGTTCTTTTGAAACATTTGTGCAAAAGCTTTACTCTCTGGTTTCTGTAGTTTCATATCACCAAATCTGCACAGTGCATTGAAAGGTAAATAAATTAAATGATTACCAAAGGTAGGGTTGAGCTCCAATGAACACTGACCGGGTGTATAGGCGATTCAATATATGAATTGTCCATTTCTTAACTTTCCACCAGCCCCAAGATTTCCTCACATCAGGATCCAATGGTTGGCCTTCCACTGGAACTGGTCTTTCCAACAAGTTTATAAACAAACTCATCCATGCATTGAAGACATTTGGGTCAAAGAGCTGCTTCGGAATCTCCAACTACGCAAAGCAAGAAAGGAATGTAAGTGTAAAAAAAGAGTACAAATTACAGATAAGTGATGACGATCATTTAATTATAATAAGCTAACGTACATAAATTGAAGACCAGAATATTTTGCATATTAGCTTGATCAGGTCAGCTACTTCAATTGGAGGGTTGCCAATCTGAACAAGTTTGCTAAAGATACTTAGCAAGCGAGGAAAGGTCTCCTCAACAATGTGATATAAAGGGATCCTCTCCTCCTCAGATTTGAACCTTCAAAATAAATAAAAGTAAATTAGAGACATCATTCAAAGAAGCACACATACTACGTACATAACAAGAAACAACCATTTAATCCTAAACAGCAACAAACTAATAGAATTATACTCGGCACACATACTTCAAGTTTTCCAGGAAAGTGTAAAAGGTGATATGTGATTCTGCATTTCTGCCATCAAACATTTACCAATTCCTTAACTGAAACTTTGAATTTACAACAGTCATGATTTTTTCCCCCGTTACATCAGGCTTTTTTTACCAGTCTGTTCAATCAAACAGTTAAACATGTGTGTTAAACGTTTTAAAAACTCAAAAAAATATAAAAATGTGTAGAACACACGAACTAATATCTTTAGCAATATTTAGCAGATAGTACCATGTGGATGGGTTGCTCTCAAATTTTTCCTTGTTTCTCTATCAAATTTCATTAGCTTTTTATTATTTTTAATATATTATGATACACTCTATAGCAACAGAGATATTCTTATTGAGACACAATTCATAGCTGACACAGGCAATGTAAGCAAGAGTAGGGAAAGGGACCAGTACTAATACAGTGGTGAATAGTCAACAAAGAACTAACTCTGAATGATATAGTTTATAGTGTGACAGCTTATCTATACCAAATTCAGATATAATGCTGCATGAAGACATCACAGAATAAGAAACTAGAGAGAACTGGTGAATTGCCCCCATGTTGAAACGTAAATGGCAACATTCAACAATATTATGTAGCAATTTTGCAAGAGAGGGTCATTTGAACAAACATAATAAGAATAATACAAATAAGAATGAAGCAAGACAAGCACGAATTGTATTAAACCCAAATCAGAGCATTAATTACATAATAGGAGGCAAAAGAGGCAGAACAAATCAAAATATAAACAAAAATTGGCAGAATGATTTTAAAACACACAGATAGAAGGAAACATAATTGAATAGACATTAATACTTACTCATATTTCCTGGAAAGAACCCTTAGCACATATAAAGCTCCAAAAATTTGATTTTCTGATTCCAGATTGTGTGTAACCCAATGAAGGAGACCTGGCCACTGCTCAGGATAGTCTGAATGTATTATAGTTTTGATACTTTCACCAAGTTGTGCTCTGTAAAACAACCAATGAAAAGATTTCTCAGCATGTCAAGGAGGTGTTGCCATCAATAGGACAGCATGGCATTTTCACCGCAAGAATATACAATTTCAAGGGAAATAAGAGGGACATATATGAAGGTACTACATTTATCATATTTCAAAAATAGTTGAAATGGACCTTCTACTAAATAGCAAAACAGGCTGAATCAGGCATGTACTTTAGATTCTATTGGAATGTGCATAAGTGTTATGTCAAACATTACCAGTGATAAATGAATACCCATGCCGGTTGTACCTTACATGTATAATCAATTAATCATGACACAACAGTGAACAACAGATTTGTCACGGAGAGCAGTTAAACATATGGTGATTGTTGGTAGGATCACTTTTGAACTACACTCAATAGTCTAGCTGAAACTGAAACTGAAAATGAGCTGAAAAGCTTACTAACTCAAGAGGGGTACATGTCCTTTTATAGGACTTTAAGTCGGTGCTACAGTATGCTACAGTAACCGACATACTATTCATCTTACTGCTTACAGCTAAAGTAAAGTCTAAATTTACTACTACTACCAGCTGTTAAGCAGCTGTACATTCTTACTAGCTAAGGAACCTACAGTAGCAAGGATTATGCTAACAGTGATTTGGTTTCTAACACCCACGACAATCATCGTTTATGCCCAGTTGGCTGGAGGGTACAATGGCCAATTGCTGAACTAGGAAAAGCAGATAACAGGAGAGGTTTAGTCACCACCATCGTCATTTGCACCTTGTCATCACTAGCCAACAACTCTGCATGTGCTAGAGAAGAGGAAACTATCATCCACAGGGCGATGAGAGAGAGCACCAGCAACTAGGGTTGAAAGAGTCTTTAGTGGAAAGAAAAGGAAGGGAAAGGAGGGGAACTAGTGTGCAGAGGGATGATGGGCCAGCCACTATTCTCTTCACCCACCTTCCCTTTTTATTCACCATTTCACCTTTCATTAAGGTGTATTAGTACTGCCCAAGTAGCATCCCCTACCCTCTAGCAAACTGTAACCGTGATGGCAACGGTTTGCAAATATATAGCCTAGGACAAATCATATATGCTACTCCCTCCGTCCCATAATATAACAAGTTTTAGAGTTGGACACGGTTATTAAGAAAGTAGGTAGAAGTGAATGGTGGAGGACTGTGATTGGATGAGTAGTGGAGATAGATGGGAAAAGTGAATGGTAGAGGGTTGTGATTGGTTGGGAAGAGAATGTTGGTGGAGAAGTTGTTATATTTTGGGACAAATCCTGAGGACTAAAAGTTGTTATATTTGGACAAATCCTGAGAACTAAAAGTTGTTATATTTTGGGATGGAGGGAGTAAGATGGAGCGGAACTCAGCAGTTACTATGTAATTATCAGAACCATGCAATTTTAATGAATTAGGTTTCTACTAAGGAATTCAATGTAGAATCTCAAAAGGAACATTTAATTATTAACAAGAATAATGGTATACTGAAGGCCGAAGTTGTTATCACAATAAGTCAAAGCTCTCTTAAGATTGTCAAGCCTTTCACAAGCATTAACAACATACAAACTGTTGGCTAGAACAGAGCAGTTTACCTTAGTAAAGGGGGTACTTGAACAATAAAACCCAGAATATTCTCGCGGACCATCAATTTGTCACTTTCTGAAATCTTTTGAGATTCCTCTACAGAATAAACAATCGATACAGTTTTAGGTAATCAGAAGTCATAAATAAGTCAACAGTCAACTACCAACCTCTACATACCAGGATCATTTGGAGACCAGTTCTTTGCAACAAAGTTCTTGAAATGAATACTTGCAACCTGTCGTACAGCCATATCACAGCTCCCATCGACAATAATCTGTAACAACCTAACCAGATGTTGTGGTGCGTATTGAAACTGCAGAAATTACAGAATTATTAGCACAGGTGCTCAACAGAAAATGGCAAAATAGTACAGTTTGCGATGGGAAAATATATAACAACTGTCTGACTTGGGTGTTTGAGGAGTGCTTGCTCTCACGAATTTCACAAAGCTCAGTGAATTTGAACTACCACTAAGTCATGCTTAGTAATTAGTGCAGATCATTGTGGGAGTAGCATACAAGCAACCTAAGCCATGCTTACTAATTAGTGCAGATCACTTTGGGAGGAGCGTACAAGCAATCTACTGTCTTAAGTGTGCCTGGTCATATTACTTGTATACTCAGTTTCTCGCTAAAAGAAAGAAAATATCCTGTTAATCAAGTATATTAGATGGTGGTATAGTGCTGTACATCCCTTCTCTGCCTTCAAATGAAACAAATTACCAAGTATTAGCATCATAGCAAACCAGACATGGTACCAGTACAGGACTTCTCAGGGACCATGTTTTATTAAGTATTATCTGGACAACTAGTTTACATTAGTAACTAACGATAGTGCAACTCATTACTAAATAAATGAGCATGATGTCTCCAGCAAGCATGTTAGCTAGCTTTGAACAGGAAAGAGACAATCATTACTAATGAAAAGATTTACCACAATACAAATAGAAGTACATGGAAAGGCACAAGAAACCATTAAGAAAGGTCGGAAAAGTACATAGTTCCTTTGGAATAAGGATACTCCACTAGCATAGATAACGGAATAAAAGTATAAAACTGCATGTTCAGTGTACTCTAGGCTGACTAGCTTGCACATCTCTGCTGGTACACATAGTCCACTTGATTGAACATTATGGTGTCACCAAATATAGGATTACAAAACAGCAAAAAGACCAACATTTTCCAAAAATGCTGCTTATTCATGTTTTCGCTTTGCAGTAAGAACAGAAAAGAATACCAGCGTTCCATCTGACACAAACATTTTTCAGTTGCCTACGTAGTCCCCCCATTTGAACATGTTGACCGGCTAGTTTGTACTATGCTTTGAACAGTAAATTAAGCTACCAACCCATCTCGCCCAGAGCAAGGAGAGAAGTAACTCAAATTACTGTTGGCGACCCCAGAACTTAATGCCCCTAACAACCCAACGCGCTCGAACAGAATACGGCAGTACCAAGTTTACCATGGCCGCAGTTACCATAGTAAGACCTGAAACGAGTACTAGTATGACGCCACAAACAAAACACCCTGTACCCATCAGAATAATCAGAACCCCCCCTCCGCAAACTCCCAAAAACCCCCCATCGTTCACACAGGGACAGCGAGTTCATCACAGTCCCCGAGCCAGATTCGACCGGATCACCAGCCCCTGAACCAATCCCAGATCGCTAGGAGCGCGCCGCCACCGGCGATCAAACAGTACCGCGGCCGCGGCGGCGCCGTCGAACGGGGTAAGGGGAATTGGCGAGTTCGGGACGCGCGCGCTGGTTCGGGAGGGGTCGGGCGGGCGGGGGCGGG
>CM020187.1:288328-343188 GCA_009805545.1 Oryza longistaminata | reverse complement strand
ACACTTATAGAGACTAATACAGAAAGCAGCACCACAGGAACTATGGGGACCCCAGGCGAGAAAATGGGGACTTGCACTCTCATCCAGAGAACAGTCCACGAGCCTTCCGGAGGCACAAGAAAAATTCGGCCTCCTCATTCCTTCAGAGCTCAACAAAACACTCTTGTACCATATTCAAGCCATGGGACAATTCACATACATCGAACAACAGGGCGCCAGATAGGCGTAATCTTACGATTGCGACTGTACACAGTTGTGGGAGACGCCCCCGACCCGCGTTTTATGGGCGCGTGTAGACGGGCGCCAAATGTTGTATGAAACGTCAGCCTCCTTCTCCCCCGTACGGTTTCATGACAATTGTTGAGCTCATAAAGTGACAAGGATCGTGCTGAGACACGGAATTAAGCGCTCGACAACTGAGGACATACAAGATCTTCACACGGAAGTGCAGCTGACCGAAGTGTAGAGCGATCGATAACTGCGATAGTGAGACTGCAATGGACCGAGGAAGACTATCAGTTAATGCCAGGGAAGTAGGCCCAGCTAGACCGCACTTGATCATGACGCGGAGACGACCCAGACCCATTTCCCGTTTGCAATATCCTCGGCTGGACCCGGCCAGCGCACGCTCGATCGATCCGATTCAGCTACAGAGGAGTGGATAGGTTCACTCACGACACAGGATTTACTCCTCGACAGATTCAAGCCAAGAGCCTTTTTTTTTCACCCTAGTCTTTTTTAGACCATGAAGCAGACGGGGGAACACCAAACACATGCTATAGCAACGCGGGTTGTAGAACTCGGTGTCACGCTTATATAATAAATAATTTCGGGTGGTAAGATGGCATGCGGTTGCTCTGAATAACGCACTAAGGGAGACTCGGTGTAAGGGAACCACCGGGTCAGATTGTGTTGATAGTACCCCCGTGGGAGGACAGTGGTAGCTACTTCTCGCTTTTTGCCCAATGCATTCTTGGGATACAAGGTGAAGTTATGCGCTCTGGACTGGGGGATAAAAAATACGTAACGCTTCCTGGGAATCTACCGAGACACAAATAATTATCACTATTCATTTCCAGGAGTTTCGATTCGGTTTTCATGGACTCGGCTTCACATGGCATTGTTGGATAAACTCATTCTCGCAGCTATAGCTAGGTAACTTGGCTTTGGGTGACTAGTACCTAGAAAGGTCAGATCAGTCGAGTTGCGAGACGATGTGTGACGTCACGTAATCGGCCTCCTGCCGTCATCACTTGGTAACTAGAGATAACGGGGTGCATATAGTTATGCCACGGAAAGGGCTGAAACCAACGCGTAGACAAATACAATTCATCATGTTATAGATCAAACATCAGGCTTTGGTGCCTATTTCATAGCATTCATGGACCATGTTAAGAGAAGTTAGACCCGCTAACAACGCGGAATTAGTGAAAATATTTCGGCACTAGAGAATAGTTTATTTTGGTTGGAGAAAGACAGAACGTTGTTAAGCCTACGCTAACTCTATGTTTGGCTCTTAAATAACCAAGAATATGTATGGCCTAAAATTTTTTGTGTATATAATAGGTTGAATGAAGGAGATTCCACATAAGGGAAAACAATAATAAAGACGCTCAAATTCGAGCATGTTTCAGGCCACTACCTAATTTATTTGGCTTCAACTCCAAAACTAGCGAAAACGTTTACTATTTAAGCTCATTTCCTACATTCTTGGACTGGCGCGAACATACATTACGAGTAGAAGTACATATTCTATTTTTGGCATTTCATATCATGATGAGACTTGAACTCACTCTATGTTTAGATTCCAAAAAATTTTGGTACAAAAACGTGGACACAAATGTCAAAATGAGATGGGTAAGCCCGAGTACATGTATAGGAGCATATTTAGACAAATGGTGTGACGAAAAAAATAGCCCGCAAATAATGAACCACAGCTCATTAAAATATGCAGAACCTGTAATTAGCGTAGGAGCGACATCGGTTCTGCGGCCCTAATTAGCGCCATGATTATTCCGACAACATCACTCCGCGGTACTTACAGTATTTTGGACCGGTTACTCGACATCCAATGATGGATTGGGCTCTCGGTATGGACACAGTTTGCGGAGGCTCCAATGCAGCTAGTTACGATTGGTGCGGCGGAGTACAGGACCATGGGTGTCACTCTGGGTACCCGAGCCCGACTATTCCACTCGCTGGGCAGAAGAGCAGCGCTAAAGTCGGGCGGCGAACCGTGTGAGTCTCTGAATATCCACATTGCTTAGTTTGGGAGGTGAGGACAGCGAGGTCTGTCAACAAGGAAGGACACCCAGGTATCGCGCCCCTTCACCTTCCCGGCGCGCGCGCACTTCGGGGCTTCAGGGAGAGTCTGGGCACTTTGCGTGAGGTCGGGGGTCCGTAGCTGCCATATAGAAACTCGTCTGGGGGCGGGCACGGTCCAGCCGGCAGCCCAACAGTTAAGATATAGTGTTCCGCAGCCCTCGGCCGTTAGGACCCACCTGGGCCGGATTGTTCTCAGTCAGACAGCTGGCGGGTTTTGGCGTAGAACCCACGGGGGTCCAGGCCACTTGTTGGCCGGCTCGTCCGTCGTGCCGTACAGCGTCGGTCACCGTGCCGCGCTTGTTAGCCACGAGGCGCGGCCACTATGGTAATTTTGTTCTCCTATGTTTCATTGATTCTTGCGGTTTAATACTCCTCTAATAGCTGATTCGTCAGCGGGCTGGTAAAAAACTTATATCTTTCTTTAAAGAACAAAACAAGCACACAGGGTACGGCTCCGCGGCAGGTTGGGTTGCCGTCTCCCCAATGTGAATGTCCTAGGGGTCATGACAGATAACCACGCGGAGTAGTAAGAGGTAGGCAGCCGCTCGGCCCCGTGCCTCCTCGGTCAGAGCAGGAGCATGACGGCCAAAGGCAGCGCAGCCCGGCGCACCCATTATATCAAGAGTCTTACTCGCCTGACTTACGCGGACCGGGCCGCGTACATCCAGCCAGGAGTCGCCACCAGGTGCGCGCAGATTTCTACGTACCTTTGCCACTGCACTTCGGGAATAATTTCCGAAGTTGTTGCAACGCGAATGGCCATCCTCCTCGGAACAATTTTGCATCGGTCCCTCGCAGGCTGGCTACCGTCACGGGCGCCGCGCACAACTGGGGGCTTCACGCTCGGTACGCAGCGGCGGTGAGCACATCACCGGATATCCCGGGGCTCGATACCAGCTTCGTGTTTGAATGGAAAGTGAGGCTGACATGTGGGCTCGGATGGCATTTGGAAATGAAAATTTGAGAGAGTGGCATTTGAGCACTGGCATTTTAAAGAGTGGCAAAATAGTAAATTCTCCCCCACAGGTACACGCCCGCGCGCTTTTTTTCCCTCCTCCAAATCCAAAGGGGAAAAAAAGAAAGCGGAAAAAAGCAGGCCAGGCCTGTGGGTGGTCACGGTGAAGGAGGACGACGACGTGACAGTGCAAAAACGTGGCCCACGGGCCTGTTTAGTTCTCAAAAAACATTACATCGACACAATATATAAATATACTAAATATAGATAAAACGAAAAACTAATTACAAACGGTTTGTATGTAAATCACGAGACGAATCTTTTGAGCATGATTTAGCCCATGATTAGTTCATAAATGCTATAGTAACCTACATGTGCTAATGTGTCGTATTAATTAGACTCAAAAGATTCATCTTGTGGTTTCCAGCGGTTATGAAATATGTTTTTCCATTCATATCTGAAAACTCCTCTAAATTTCGATCAACATCTAATATGACATCCAAAAATTTTCATTTCACCAGCTAAACAGGCCCGTACTCTCTCCCCGAACCAACCATGCAGCCCACGCAGCAAACGCAAACGCGCGCCATGATGGCTCGCCCCCGGAAGGATTCGCCATCGATGGCGCATAGCGGCAGCGTCTCTCGCTCTCCTCCCTCTGCACCAGCAATCATGGAGGGCCACCGGGCTGACAGACCCAAGTGTCAGCGTTTGCAGTGGCCCACCCGCGTCCGTCGCGCCACGTGCGAGTCTGGCACAGCGCCAGTGGCCGATGGGGTCGGACGGCCCCCTCAAGGCCGCGAGGGGTTCCCTCGCCCCTGCAATGCGTTGCGCTGCTGTGGCGCGGAAGCTGGTGCGCGCGTGGCCGGACGGAGAGAATGGATAAATCGGTGGCGCGCGGGGCAGGTAAAACCGAACACCGGCCGTTTCCTTGTTGGTGTGTTGGTTGTGCTTTTGTCGCGACGGCGCTTGTGCGCCCCGATGCACTGATCGAGAGACCTCTTTCCTTTTCGGTGAAAGGAGAGGCAGATTCTTCCTCCTCCGCTGGCTCTGTCATTTTACTTCGCAGGTGTGCTTCCCTGTTTCCTGGGTAGGAGAAGCTGAGATTGCTATAAACACAAGATCTTTTTTTTAATACTAGTCAATCGCATGTCCTTTTTTGTCAATATTGTTCCTGGCTTGCGTGGAGGAGGGAGAAGAGTGGGGACCGTGGCTTTGCCTGATCCGTGTGGCCAAATTGGTACCCGGCTTCCTTGCTACAAAATCTGAACCAAAAGAGAGAGAGCAAAAGTGTTTGGTGGTGGGACCCATTAGTAGCTTCTACTGTGCAGTACAAGCTTTGCTCGTGGAGTGAGTTGCTTGGTAGCAGTTCCATCTAACGTGGCATCTCAGATCCAAGAAAAACTCATGACGCATAGTAAATGGCCTTATGGAACTAGTGGGCATGTTTGGCTAAGCCGCAGCCAGCACCAGCAGTCCATCACTATCCAACCGTAGTGCCACATACACTTAACGGCAACGCAGTTGTAGTTATACAGCTGCCGAACAAACCCAATGTTAATTAGGAGTAATTTTTTTAGAGGGACAACAATGAGCAAGGTGAATCAGAGAGGGTTGTATGTCGTCATATTCTTAGGGTCTATTTGGTACAGCCTCCAACTCCTAAATTTAGCTCCAGGAGTTGGGTCTAGAGTGGAGCTGTGGAGCTGTCTAAAACCCAGCTTCACAACTCTAGTTCATTTTGTGAGAGAGCTCCACCCAACTCCACTCCAGTTTTGGTGGAGCTGAAACTGTTTGGCTAACTCCAGCTCCAGGAGGGGTGGAGCTGGAACTGGAGCTGTGCAAACAGGCTCTTAGTTTATAGGAGATTAATTATGATTAATTTTGTAGGACTTATAGAAGAGGGAGAGAGTAACCATGCAGTTATCCATTTCTTTATAATCATATAAATTTCTGAGATTTAATAGTCGGTTTTGTTATAATACATTACTGATTAGTTTTCTCGATTATCCATATTGGACTGAATATACAGACTCTTTAGATTCAATGTGCATTGGGATTTTTTTTCTTAAATGAGTCAATACAGAATTTATCTAACATTTTTGTTTTTTAGAAATTATAGTTTATGAATGGGAAATAAAATAAATTGTCCACCCCAAAAATTTCACGATTTATATCTCCTTATCCTACCTTGGAAAGTTAATAGGCCATATGGTGGCCCTCAATAAATAATATGTTGGTCTAACAAGGTCATGATTTGCACATCGGATTCTAGATACTCGATAGACCACATGTGCAATGCCAAACAAATTGGTCATCGTCATTGTGTTACCAGTAACGCTACCTCCACTCTAACCATAACCACAGCCACAGCGTTGAATATTAGGCACATATATGAGCATTTTTCATATAAATTTAATAGGCGCATGAATTTCCCACACGGTCTCCGTCTGTTTAGCATGTACTATGTGTTTTTCTTGTAATAAAAAAAGTTGGAAGCAATGGCACACTCACAACTTATTGCTATTGTATAATAGCCCACAACCTGCATGTTGGTACTATTCTAGAGTAAGCTTGAAATGGACATGTGTAGAGCTAGACAGAAAATGAAGTGCTCAATGTTATACCTACACATTGTCTCCAAGCATATCTCCAACATGTTGTTGGCATGTTGTCCCCTACACATGTAGTCCTCTTGTAGCAATGATGCTATGTCACCTTAGAACAGTACAATAGCAGGCTAAGCCAGCTGCAAATATATTTTAAGTAGATAATGAGCAGAGAGAAGGGCAGCGGGCTACAGATTTGTAGCCAGCTGCAGTACGGACTCCAAAACGCGGTATGTGTATGACAGGTGGGACCAGGTACTAATAGTGTAGTATGTAACTATTGTATAAATGAGTTATTAGATTGACTATAGATGAATTGGAGCTAGTAGTTGGCTATACTATTGAACTTGCTCTTAGGCCATTCACAATGTATACATGTAGCATTCGGGCAACCCATGACAGTTAGGAGATTCTCCTTCAGCTAGGCTTGGGGCGTGACCGAACGAAGTTCGTGTAGCCCAGATTGGGCACATGTTCTTCGTCAATTTTCGGACGTGCGGCGCGAGGGAGAACGACTGCATCCGCACTATGAGGGTCGTGGCCTAGTGGTGACGCCTCCACTCCAAACCCCTTGAATGGCGCCGAAGGGAGCTACTGCCGCGCCGGAGAGGGAGCCTCATTGCTACCCTTGCTCGAACCCTGGCCGCCGAGCTTGCGTTCTCCTCCTCTCTGCGTCACCGGCCCATCTCCCCGATTCGCCGGAGAGGGACGCCGCCCCGTTGTCGGAGAGGAGAGGGGAGAGGCCGCCGCGAGAATCGGAGAGGAGAGAGGAGAGGTCGCCGCGGGCACCGGCAAGATGTAGTTGTTTCCACGGTCTTCCTCCTATGCGTGGCGTGGGGCGGCCCGTTACCCCCGATCTGCGTCGCACGGAGCTCGCCGCCCACGCTGCCCTCACTCGCTCGCTCGATCTGCGTCGGCCCGAGCTCGGATGTTGATTTGCACCAGCACCGTCGAGCTCATTGCTCATTTGGGCTGCTGCCGGCTCATCGCTCGATCCGTCGCAGAACTTCTCCCGCCCGAGATAAGAGACCGCGGCTGAAGAGGGAGGGAGAGGCTGCCGCGGGAGAGCCGAGAGGGGGGAGGCGTCGACGGAAGAGAGATGAGAGGGCATTGGCGCTGTATCGATGGGCGCGGCGGACAACCTAGAGAGGGAGTGGGGAAGGTAGGGGTGGAGAGAGAGGGGGTGAATTTTATATTCCTTTCTAAATTCTAGGTGTTCATCGTAAATTTTGTACCTCCACAAAATTGAAAAGAAGTATGGATCTGAAAAAAAATACCAGGGCTGAAATATAAGATTATAGCCACTTCTAGAGCCAATGCACTATGAAGTACTCAGCTTTTTGACCCGCAGCCCTAGTCTACGTGCCACTACGAGGCTCCTCAAATATACGTGACACCAACCTATAAAAAGGCAGTACGCCAGGTATGTCACTTAGATATACCGCAATACATGATTTTTTTACTAGGAAAACTGCTAGGCTTTGCCCAGCAGTACAATTTTATAAAAAAAGAAAAATATTTACAAGGTTACATAGTTTACATGCGGTTCACCATGAAAGTCTATAAGGTTTGTACCTAATTAAAAATAGTTTGCTTTAAAGGATCATTCATTCTGCACATATGCAGAAGAACTTCTTTGACGAAAAGAGATCTCCATGCCTGGAAAGAGGGTTGAATGTTCTGAAATATGAGCCATTCCTTTGCTTCCAGATATGCCAAGCTGCCAAAAAGAATATTTCCAGGAAACCCTTCTGAGCAAATTTGATTCTTGCTAGGGAGATCATTTGGAAAAACTCCAAATTATTATTCCACTCAATTCCCAGGTATTGCCAACACCTGATGCTGAAAGGACATAAGAAGAAGAGGTGTAGCCTTGTCTTCTGCAGTGAATATTGCACATATACTTTTGAGATGCATCAAGGGCGGCCAATATTACCGTTTGATTTTAGCTTGGTACCATGTGAAATGAGAGTCTACAACTACACCTAATTAATTAGGCCTAGTGTGAATCTTTAATTTGGTTTAACTTTACGAGGATATGTAAAATGAGATGACCCATTAGCGTAAGATTAATTGAGTATTAATTATTAAAAACTTTAAAAAAACATGTTCTATTTGATTCAATAAAGAAACTTTAATATAAAATTTTCTAAAAAAATGAAGTCATTTTAACGAAAAATAGAAAGTTGTTGTTTTGGAGTTGAAGAAAGAACACAACCTAACACTACTAAAAAAACTATTTTTCTGGCGGCCGTTTTAAGTTTTCTCTGGCAGCCTACACTACCGCCAGCGATCAAATGGCCAGTGAAAATGCACCATTTTCACTTACGGCCACTAGCAACCAACGTAGATGGGTTTTCACTGGCAGGCGACCTAGCCCAGCCGCTAGCGAAATGATTTCGGCTGGTGGTTAGGTTAAGTCAGCCATCTGCGAAAAGAAGAATCTCATAGGTGGCTGGTTAAGATGACCTCTAGTGATGATGGATTTGGCCCAAGACAAACCGCATTCATATGGCTGATCATTTTGACAGATCAACACACAGCATAACAAATCAAAGCATCTGCATCATCTTTGGTATGGAATACAAAATGCTAATCATCTACATCAAATGAACCTACAAGATATGGGAAGATTCATGCAAGAGAAAAATTCACATCTAGCACCCCTAAGCTCCCAAGCATTACCTCTCCTAAATTCAAATCAAATCTGCACAGAGAATGGGATGATCACATCGGGACCTCTGGACGAGCATGCCAAATCTGGGAGTGGAGGGGCAGCCGCTACTATGCCCCTCTACTGTTGTCGCTGGCGGGCTCCTCCCCTTGTCCTTGAGCCAGATCCAAAAGAAGGCGAGAGGGAGGGGAGGGGCAGGGCGGGGAGGGGAGGGGACTCAAGGCTCCATCGCCTCAAACTACCCCTCGCCCCTGAGCTCCATCACCGGATCCATGGCTCGTGGGGCCCATGGCCACCGGATCCATCGCTCGCGCCTCGCACCGGGAGCTCTCCTGGTGTGGCCCGCGACCCACCACCGTCATCAACGAGGGCCACGCCGTCGTCGATCCAAGGACCTGGGACCGCCAGATCCATGCCCCAGTGACCTAGGGCTGTCAGATCCAATGCGTGCACCCCACACCGAAGCTTTCCAGCGGTGGCCCTTGACCCCGTCGTCACCACCGGCCTTGTCCCTTCCGTTGTTGGATCCGCGCCACCCGCCTCTCATCGTCATCACGTCACCGTCCTGTCACTGAGAGCTGAAGGAGAAGGAGAGGGAGAGGAAGTGGTAAGGGAGAAGAGGGGAGCCGAGGAGGCGTACGGGACAGTGGTTGGGGCGGTGGATTTTAATACTTCCTCCGTTCCTCAATGTAAGACTTTCTAGCATTGCTCACATTCATATAGATGCTAATGAATTCATTAGCATCTATATAAATGTGAGCAATGCTAGAAAGTCTTACATTGTGAAACGGAGGGAGTAGCATGGATTTGTTTCGTGAGATGTGCTCGCTACTGCCAGAGAAACCCGTTTTTACTTGCGGATGCTTAAGAGCTCCGCCTTAAAAAATAGAGTTGTTTTTTTTTCGCGGACCTCATAAGTGTCCCTCGACAAAAATCGGTTTTCGCTGGTAGCTCATGACCCAAAATCCCCATATATTTTAACAAGCGTTTGTTTCGTTAGTTTACTAGCAAAAGTAAAAGGGTGATGCCATGAAAAATCGTTTTTTAGTAGGTAAGATGAATAGAGCTATGGATTCTTATGGTAAAGTTAGTCCAATTGGATTTGTAAGACAAGTGACTAAGGGTTGTTTGGTTATCAGTTACACTTGCTTAAGCTGGAATGATCAAATTCTTAATCACACCTTAGTAAGTTGAAGAAAATCTGTCACACTTTTTTCATTGATGCCGGGTCCTAATATGTTGGGAAATAATCTTGCCACAATTATTGCTCCAATATGTTAGAGTTATGGATATCACATACCCAATAGTAATCGACTAAGCTCGGCAGGGCCCACCACATACCATGTCCTATACGGAAACAAACCCGTATATAGAAAGAGTTCCAGTAAGGAAGGACGAGTAGAGTTCTATATGGAAACGATAAGGACTACTCGGATCGTATCCATATTTTCTCCCTAGTTCTACTTGGACAATGGGGCATCTATGGGTATAAATACAATCCCCCTAGGAGGAGAGGGGACACCCACCACAATCTACGACGCCACAAAGCCACAAGCCGACACACGTCGCCAGATATCAACATCAGAGATAAGCCTAGACATACCCCATTCTGCCGGGCAAGAGGGATCTAGCGCCATCTCTGATCTCGCCGAGTACGGATTCGAGGAGGAAGACTATCTTGTCGTCGACTACGAGTTGGTTATCTAGCCGCCAAGTCGACGCTAGCTAGATAGGTTATCCCAAATATTGTACTTGTGTGATCCAGATAAATAAAGAGCAACACCAGCTTCGGCAAACAGGATATAGGGTTATTACCTGTCAGATAAGGGGCCTGAAACCTGTATAAAAATCCCTGTCTCCATCTCTTTTACCTCAATCTCGCATATACCCTGGTACCAACGATCCCCATACTATCCAAATACCGTAGTTGCGATATCAAACATCGACACAATAGACAACCGTCAAGTTGATCAAACTTGCCTAACCTTACACACGCAAACGTGGTCAAGTGTGACGATGTTGTGGTACAATCGGTGCCTTTTACTCTTCTTTGTAAGGCCGAGTTTAGATCCAAACTTTTTCTTCAAACTTCTAATCCATCACATCAAAACTTTCCTACACACACAAACTTCCAACTTTTCCATCACATCGTTCCAATTTCAACAAAACTTCCAATTTTGGGCGTGAACTAACACACCCTAAGAGTAGATCCTGAAGTAGTATTGTGCATATAGATGTGTTCAGTGGTCAACTAGTAAAAGCATACAACCATGCTACAGTCAATATATACTCAGAATTCACAACAAATAGCCATTGAAGGTCCTGTCTGAGGGGGCTTCTGATAACTATAACTTCTTATAGAATCTTCAGCTCCCCAAACAATTTAGATTTTACTATGAGTATGAGATTTTATAGTTTATGTAGTATCTAAAAAAATAAACTAGAAGACACAAACCTTTTCAAATTCTCACATGCTGCTTCTCAAAATCTCAAGCTCCTCAATACGTGGCTAAAGCGTTCACATGTCTGTATGTATGAAAAAGTCCGAATTACCCATAACCTACAATACTAGACATTTACCATCCTCAACCTTTTATGCTTAATAAATAATCACCTTGCAAAGGCTAAGGCCTTTGTTCTGTCATCTGTGTCACTTCCCGTGTAAAGAAAAAACATGGGGGGGGGGATATCGGAGAAGTGGGCCCCTACCGATTTTAGATTTGTTTTTGGCTAGTGTGTGTATGCCATGTATGACCAAAACTGCTACGGATTGTGTTAGAGGGTAATTTGTCCGATTTGAAAGTTTGAGATGTGAAATGTCTAGTTTTTGAATTGTGGGGTAATTCGGACCGTTGCAAAAGTTTAGAGAGGTAATTCAGGCGTGTTCCTTTACATATTCCTACTCATATCCTCGTATTGCTTTTCTCTACATCTTCATGTAAAAAAAAGGTGATTTAGAGGGAGATACGTTTCTCCAAACATTTTTTTAAGAAGAAATTGTGAGTGTGTTGGGTTGAAGGGATTGAAACCACACACACCTTGACACTGTACTATCATGTGCATCTCTTCACCGCATCTTCATATAAGGCCCCATCCTTTCCTAATTAAAAAATATTTTACCTCGGTTTCCAATACTTTTTTAACTGTTAAACGGTACATTTCGTAAGAAATTTTTTATATAAAAATTGCTTTAAAATATCATATAAATCCATTTTAAAGTTTAGAATAATTAAAACTCAATTATAATCATCCTCTAATTTGAACTCAAATGGTGGCTAACTCGTTTAGACTTTCAATTTAATCAAACAAAGGGTCCCAAAAAAAAGTCTATGTTAATCGAGAAAGGGGATCCACTTCTAAAAACCGGAGCAAAACATTATACAGTGGCCCAAACGAGGAGAGAAAAAAAATGATTGAACTCGCCGCTGTAACCGCTGTCTGTCTCTCCGGGCCGGTGGGGCCGACCCAGCAGTGCCCCCAAAGATACCGGGCCCACACAGCTGACCGGTGGGCCCCACAAGCCCATCCCCTCCCCTGACCAAACCCTAGGGTTAAATAGCGCGCGCCACGTTTGCACGCGCCCCCCCTTCCCGAAGACCTCGCGACGCCAAAAAAAAAGGGGGAGACCGCCACCCACGCCAAGTCGCCACCCTCTCCACCTCCGGAGCTTCTCGCGGCGGCCGCGCCCCAGCCCGAGACCCTCCTCCCCTCTCTCTCTCGTCTCGAGCGAGTAGGGTTTTGGTTCTCCGGGGCGCCCGCCCCCGCGCCTCGCCGGCGGGCACCGCGCAACACCCCCTCTCCTCCCCCCACGGCGGCGGGCGGCGCGGCAATGGATCTGCAGAGCCTCGCCGTCGTGCTGCGCGCCGCGCTCAGCCACGTCCCCGAGGAGCGGAAGGCCGCCGAGGAGAGCCTCAACCAGGTGAGCCCCGAGCGCGAGGTAAGGGCCTGGATGGTTGGTTGGTCGGTTGCTTACCTTGCCGGAGCGCTTGAGGTGGGCGGAGTAGGCCTTGACGAACTCATGAGGGTTCACGTCCTTCACCGTCCTCGCCGTCGAATCCGCCATCCTGCCGCCGCCGCCGCCGCCGCCGTGGGGGGGAGGAGAGGGGGTGTTGCGCGGTGCCCGCCGGCGAGGCGCGGGGGCGGGCGCCCCGGAGAACCAAAACCCTAGCTCGCTCGAGACGAGAGAGAGAGGGGAGGAGGGTCTCGGGCTGGGGCGCGGCCGCCGCGAGAAGCTCGGAGGTGGAGAGGGTGGCGACTTGGCGTGGGTGGCGGTCTCCCCCTTTTTTTTTGGCGTCGCGAGGTCTTCGGGAAGGGGGGGCGCGTGCAAACGTGGGCGCGCGCTATTTAACCCTAGGGTTTGGTCAGGGGAGGGGATGGGCTTGTGGGCCCCACCGGTCAGCTGTGTGGGCCCGGAATCTTTGGGGGCACTGCTGGGTCGGCCCCACCGGCCCGGAGAGACAGACAGCTGGTTACAGCGTCGAGTTCAATCATTTTTTTTCCTCTCTCGTTTGGGCCACTGGTATATAATGTTTTGCTCCGGTTTTTATGAAGTGGATCCCCTTTCTCGATTAACATAGACTTTTTTTTGGGACCCTTTGTTTGATTAAATTGAAAGTCTAAACGAGTTAGCCACCATTTGAGTTCAAATTAGAGGATGATTATAATTGAGTTTTAATTATTCTAAACTTTAAAATGGATTTATATGATATTTTAAAGCAATTTTTATATAAAAAATTTCTTACGAAATGTACCGTTTAACAGTTAAAAAAGTATTGGAAACCGAGGTAAAATATTTTTTTAATTAGGAAAGGATGGGGCCTTATATGAAGATGCGGTGAAGAGATGCACATGATAGAGCAGTGTCAAGGTGTGTGTGGTTTCAATCCCTTCAATCCCAACACACTCACAATTTCTTCTTAAAAAAATGTTTGGAGAAACGTATCTCCCTCTAAATCACCTTTTTTTTACATGAAGATGTAGAGAAAAGCAATACGAGGATATGAGTAGGAATATGTAAAGGAACACGCCTGAATTACCTCTCTAAACTTTTGCAACGGTCCGAATTACCCCCACAATTCAAAAACTAGACATTTCACATCTCAAACTTTCAAATCGGACAAATTACCCTCGAACACAATCCGTAGCAGTTTTGGTCATACATGGCATACACACACTAGCCAAAAACAAATCTAAAATCGGTAGGGCCCACTTCTCCGATATCCCCCCCCCCTATGTTTTTTCTTTACACGGGAAGTGACACAGATGACAGAAGAAAGGCCTTAGCCTTTGCAAGGTGATTATTTATTAAGCATAAAAGGTTGAGGATGGTAAATGTCTAGTATTGTAGGTTATGGGTAATTCGGACTTTTTCATACATAAAGACATGTGAACGCTTTAGCCACGTATTGAGGAGCTTGAGATTTTGAGAAGCAGCATGTAAGAATTTGAAAAGGTTGTGTCTTCTAGTTTATTTTTTTAGATACTACATAAACTATAAAATCTCATACTCATAGTAAAAATCTAAATTGTTTGGGGAGCTGAAGATTCTATAAGAAGTTATAGTTATCAGAAGCCCCCTCAGACAGGACCTTCAATGGCTATTTGTTGGTGAATTCTGAGTATATATTGACTGTAGCATGGTTGTATGCTTTTACTAGTTGACCACTGAACACATCTATATGCACATATACTACTTCAGGATCTACTCTTAGGGTGTGTTTAGTTCACGCCAAAATTGGAAGTTTTGTTGAAATTGGAACGATGTGATGGAAAAGTTGGAAGTTTGTGTGTGTAGGAAAGTTTTGATGTGATGGATTAGAAGTTTGAAGAAAAAGTTTGGATCTAAACTCGGCCTTACAAAGAAGAGTAAAAGGCACCGATTGTACCACAACATCGTCACACTTGACCACGTTTTGTCGTGTGTAAGGTTAGGCAAGTTTGATCAACTTGACGGTTGTTCTATTGTGTCGATGTTTGATATCGCGACTACGGTATTTGGATAGTATGGGGATCGTTGGTACCAGGGTATATGCGAGATTGAGGTAAAAGAGATGGAGACAGGGATTTTTATATAGGTTCAGGCCCCTTATCTGACAGGTAATAACCCTATATCTTGTTTGCCGAAGCTGGTGTTGCTCTTTATTTATCTGGATCACACAAGTACAATATTTGGGATAACCTATCTAGCTAGCGTCGACTTGGCGGCTAGATAACCAACTCGTAGTCGACGACAAGATAGTCTTCCTCCTCGAATCCGTACTCGGCGAGATCAGAGATGACGCTAGATCCCTCTTGCCGGCTTCCGTAGGCACCGGATGGGGTATGTCTAGGCTTATCTCTGATGTTGATATCTGGCGACGTGTGTCGGCGTGTGGCTTTGTGGCGTCGTAGATTGTGGTGGGTGTCCCCTCTCCTCCTAGGGGGATTGTATTTATACCCATAGATGCCCCATTGTCCAAGTAGAACTAGGGAGATAAATATGGATACGATCCGAGTAGTCCTTATCGTTTCCATATAGAACTCTACTCGTCCTTCCTTATCCGGAACTCTTTCTATATACGGGGTTTGTTTCCGTATAGGACATGGTATGTGGTGGGCCCTGCCGAGCTTAGTCAATTACTATTGGGTATGTGGTATCCATAACTCTAACATATTGGAGCAATAATTGTGGCAAGATTATTTCCCAACATATTAGGACCCGCGCATCAATGAAAAAAGTGTGACAAGATTTTCTTCAACTTACTAAGGTGTGATTAAGAATTTGATCATTCCAGCTTAAGCAAGTGTAACTGATAACCAAACAACCCTTAGTGACTTGTCTTACAAATCCAATTGGACTAACTTTACCATAAGAATCCATAGCTCTATTCATCTTACACTACTAAAAAACGATTTTTCATGGCATCACCCTTTTACTTTTGCTAGTAAACTAACGAAACAAACGCTTGTAAAAATATATGGGAGGATTTTGGGTCATGAGCTACCAGCGAAAACCGATTTTTGTCGAGGGACACTTATGAGGTCCGCGATAAAAAAAAACAACTCTATTTTTTAAGGCGGAGCTCTTAAGCATCCGCAAGTAAAAACGGGTTTCTCTGGCAGTAGCGAGCACATCTCACGAAACAAATCCATGTCGGTTTTTATGAAGTGGATCCCCTTTCTCGATTAACATAGACTTTTTTTTGGGACCCTTTGTTTGATTAAATTGAAAGTCTAAACGAGTTAGCCACCATTTGAGTTCAAATTAGAGGATGATTATAATTGAGTTTTAATTATTCTAAACTTTAAAATGGATTTATATGATATTTTAAAGCAATTTTTATATAAAAAATTTCTTACGAAATGTACCGTTTAACAGTTAAAAAAGTATTGGAAACCGAGGTAAAATATTTTTTTAATTAGGAAAGGATGGGGCCTTATATGAAGATGCGGTGAAGAGATGCACATGATAGTACAGTGTCAAGGTGTGTGTGGTTTCAATCCCTTCAATCCCAACACACTCACAATTTCTTCTTAAAAAAATGTTTGGAGAAACGTATCTCCCTCTAAATCACCTTTTTTTTACATGAAGATGTAGAGAAAAGCAGTACGAGGATATGAGTAGGAATATGTAAAGGAACACGCCTGAATTACCTCTCTAAACTTTTGCAACGGTCCGAATTACCCCCACAATTCAAAAACTAGACATTTCACATCTCAAACTTTCAAATCGGACAAATTACCCTCTAACACAATCCGTAGCAGTTTTGGTCATACATGGCATACACACACTAGCCAAAAACAAATCTAAAATCGGTAGGGCCCACTTCTCCGATATCCCCCCCCCCTATGTTTTTTCTTTACACGGGAAGTGACACAGATGACAGAAGAAAGGCCTTAGCCTTTGCAAGGTGATTATTTATTAAGCATAAAAGGTTGAGGATGGTAAATGTCTAGTATTGTAGGTTATGGGTAATTCGGACTTTTTCATACATAAAGACATGTGAACGCTTTAGCCACGTATTGAGGAGCTTGAGATTTTGAGAAGCAGCATGTGAGAATTTGAAAAGGTTGTGTCTTCTAGTTTATTTTTTTAGATACTACATAAACTATAAAATCTCATACTCATAGTAAAAATCTAAATTGTTTGGGGAGCTGAAGATTCTATAAGAAGTTATAGTTATCAGAAGCCCCCTCAGACAGGACCTTCAATGGCTATTTGTTGGTGAATTCTGAGTATATATTGAACTGTAGCATGGTTGTATGCTTTACTAGTTGACCACTGAACACATCTATATGCACATATACTACTTCAGGATCTACTCTTAGGGTGTGTTTAGTTCACGCCAAAATTGGAAGTTTTGTTGAAATTGGAACGATGTGATGGAAAAGTTGGAAGTTTGTGTGTGTAGGAAAGTTTTGATGTGATGGATTAGAAGTTTGAAGAAAAAGTTTGGATCTAAACTCGGCCTTACAAAGAAGAGTAAAAGGCACCGATTGTACCACAACATCGTCACACTTGACCACGTTTTGTCGTGTGTAAGGTTAGGCAAGTTTGATCAACTTGACGGTTGTTCTATTGTGTCGATGTTTGATATCGCGACTACGGTATTTGGATAGTATGGGGATCGTTGGTACCAGGGTATATGCGAGATTGAGGTAAAAGAGATGGAGACAGGGATTTTTATACAGGTTCAGGCCCCTTATCTGACAGGTAATAACCCTATATCCTGTTTGCCGAAGGCTGGTGTTGCTCTTTATTTATCTGGATCACACAAGTCAATATTTGGGATAACCTATCTAGCTAGCGTCGACTTGGCGGCTAGATACAACTCGTAGTCGACAACAAGATGTCTTCCTCCTCGAATCCGTACTCGGCGAGATCAGAGATGGCGCTAGATCCCTCTTGCCGGCTTTCGTAGGCACCGGATGGGGTATGTCTAGGCTTATCTCTGATGTTGATATCTGGCGACGTGTGTCGGCTTGTGGCTTTGTGGCGTCGTAGATTGTGGTGGGTGTCCCCTCTCCTCCTAGGGGGATTGTATTTATACCATAGATGCCCCATTGTCCAGTAGAACTAGGGAGATAAATATGGATACGATCCGAGTAGTCTTATCGTTTCCATATAGAACTCTACTCGTCCTTCCTTATCGGAACTCTTTCTATATACGGGGTTTGTTTCCGTATAGGACATGGTATGTGGTGGGCCCTGCCGAGCTTAGTCGATTTACTATTGGGTATGTGGTATCCATAACTCTAACATATTGGAGCAATAATTGTGGCAAGATTATTCCCAACATATTAGGACCCGCGCATCAATGAAAAAAGTGTGACAAGATTTTCTTCAACTTACTAAGGTGTGATTAAGAATTTGATCATTCCAGCTTAAGCAAGTGTAACTGATAACCAAACAACCCTTAGTCACTTGTCTTACAAATCCAATTGGACTAACTTTACCATAAGAATCCATAGCTCTATTCATCTATACTACTAAAAAACGATTTTTTCATGGCATCACCCTTTTACTTTTGCTAGTAAACTAACGAAACAAACGCTTGTAAAAATATATGGGAGGATTTTGGGTCATGAGCTACCAGCGAAAACCGATTTTTGTCGAGGGACACTTATGAGGTCCGCGATAAAAAAAACAACTCTATTTTTAAGGCGGAGCTCTTAAGCATCCGCAAGTAAAACGGGTTTCTCTGGCAGTAGCGAGCAACATCTCACGAAACAAATCCATGCTACTCCTCCGTTTCACAATGTAAGACTTTCTAGCATTGCTCACATTTATATAGATGCAATGAATTCATTAGCATCTATATGAATGTGAGCAATGCTAGAAAGTCTCTACTTGAGGAACGGAGGAAGTATTAAAATCCCACCGCCCAACCACTGTCCCGTACGCCTCCTCGGCTCCCCTCTTCTCCCTTACCACTTCCTCTCCCTCTCCTTCTCCTTCAGCTCTCAGTGACAGGACGGTGACGGTGATGACGATGAGAGGCGGGTAGCGCGGATCCAACAACGGGAAGGGACAAGGCCGGTGGTGACGACGGGGTCAAGGGCACCGCTGGGAAAGCTTCGGTGTGGGGTGCACGCATTGGATCTGACAGCCCTAGGTCACTGGGGCATGGATCTGGCGGTCCCAGGTCCTTGGATCGACGACGGCGTGGCCCTCGTTGATGACGGTGGTGGGGTCGCGGCCACCACCAGGAGAGCTCCGGTGCGAGGCGCGAGCGATGGATCCGGTGGCCATGGGCCCCACGAGCCATGGATCCGGTGATGGAGCTCAGGGGCGAGGGGTAGTTTGAGGCGTGGAGCCTTGAGTCCCCTCCCCCCCCGCCCTGCCCCTCCCCTCCCCTCTCGCCTTCTTTTGGATCTGGCTCAAGGACAAGGGGAGGAGCCCGCCAGCGACAACAGCAGAGGGGCATAGTAGCGGCTGCCCCTCCACTCCCAGATTTGGCATGCTCGTCCAGAGGTCCCCGATGTGATCATCCCATTCTCTGTGCAGATTTGATTTGAATTTAGGGAGAGGTAATGCTTGGGAGCTAGGGTGCTAGATGTGAATTTTTCTCTTGCATGATATTCCCATTATCTTGCGTTCATTTGATGTAGATGATTAGCATTTTGTATTCCATACCAAAGATGATGCAGATGCTTTGATTTGTATGCTGTGTGTTGATCTGTCAAAATGATCAGCCATATGAATGCGGTTTGTCTTGGCGCAAATCCATCATCACTAGAGGTCATCTTAACCAGCCACCTATGAGATTCTTCTTTTCGCAGATGGCTGACTTAACCTAACCACCAGCCGAAATCATTTTCGCTAGCGGCTGGGCTAGGTCGCCTGCCAGTAAAACCCATCTACGTTGGTTGCTAGTGGCCGTAAGTGAAAATGGTGCATTTTCACTGGCCATTGATCGCTGGCGGTAGTGTAGGCTTCCAGAGAAAACTTAAAACGGCCGTCAGAAAAAATTGTTTTTTTAGTAGTGTTAGGTTGTGTTCTTTCTTCAACTCCAAAACAACAACTTTCTTATTTTTCGTTAAAATGACTTCATTTTTTTAGAAATTTTTATATTAAAGTTTCTTTATTGAATCAAATAGACATGTTTTTTTAAAGTTTTTAATAATTAATACTCAATTAATCTTACGCTAATGGCTCATCTCATTTTACATATCCTCGTAAAGTTAAACCAAATTAAAGATTCACACTAGGCCTAATTAATTAGGTGTAGTTGTAGACTCTCATTTCACTGGTACCAAGCTAAAATCAAACGGTAATATTGGCCGCCCTTGATGCATCTCAAAAGTATATGTGCAATATTCACTGCAGAGAGACAAGGCTACACCTCTTCTTCTTATGTCCTTTCAGCATCAGGTGTTGGCAATACCTGGGAATTGAGTGGAATAATAATTTGGAGTTTTTCTAAATGATCTCCCTAGCAAGAATCAAATTTGCTCAGAAGGGTTTCCTGGAAATATTCTTTTTGGCAGCTTGGCATATCTGGAGCAAAGGAATGGCTTCATATTTCAGAACATTCAACCCTCTTTCCAGGCATGGAGATCTCTTTTCGTCAAAGAAGTTCTTCTGCATATGTGCAGAATGAATGATCCTTTAAAGCAAACTATTTTTAATTAGGTACAAACCTTATAGACTTTCATGGTGAACCGCATGTAAACTATGTAACCTTGTAATAATTTTCTTTTTTTATAAAATTGTACTGCTGGGCAAAGCCTAGCAGTTTTCCTGGTAAAAAAAATCATGTATGGCGGTATATATCTAAGTGACATACCTGGCGTACTGCCTTTTTATAGGTTGGTGTCACGTATATTTGAGGAGCCTCGTAGTGGCACGTAGACTAGGGCTGCGGGTCAAAAAGCTGAGTACTTCATAGTGCATTTGCTCTAGAAGTGGCTATAATCTTATATTTCAGCCCTGGTATTTTTTTTCAGATCTCATACTTCTTTTCAATTTTTGTGGAGGTACAAAATTTACGATGAACACCCTAGATTTAGAAAGGAATATAAAATTCACCCCCTCTCTCTCCACCCCTACCTTTCCCCACTCCCCTCTCTAGGTTGTCCGCCGCGCCCTCGGATACAGCGCCAATGCCCTCTCATCTCTCTCCGTCGACGCCTCCCCCCTCTCGGCTCTCCCGCGGCAGCCTCTCCCTCTCCCTCTTCAGCGCCGTCTCTTATCTCGGGCGGGGAGAAGTTCTGCGACGGATCGAGCGATGAGCCGGCAGCAGCTCCAGCAATTTGAGGCCAGATCGGGACGGTGCTGGTGCAAATCAACATCCGAGCTCGGGCCGACGCAGATCGAGCTGAGGGGCAGCGTGGGCGGCGAGCTCCGTGCGACGCAGATCGGGGGTAACGGGCCGCCCCACGCCACGCATAGGAGGAAGACCGTGGCAACAACTACATCTTGCCGGTGCCCGCGGCGACCTCTCCTCTCTCCTCTCCGATTCTCGCGGCGGCCTCTCCCCTCTCCTCTCCGACAACGGGGCGGCGTCCCTCTCCGGCGAATCGGGGAGATGGGCCGGTGACGCGGAGAGGAGGAGAACGCAAGCTCGGCGGCCAGGGTTCGAGCAAGGGTGGCAATGAGGCTCCCTCTCCGGCGCGGCAGTAGCTCCCTTCGGCGCCATTCAAGGGGTTTGGAGTGGAGGCGTCACCACTAGGCCACGACCCTCATAGTGCGGATGCGTCGTTCTCCCTCGCGCCGCACGTCCGAAAATTGACGAAGAACATGTGCCCAATCTGGGCTACACGAACTTCGTTCGGTCACGCCCCAAGCCTAGCTGAAGGAGAATCTCCTAACTGTCATGGGTTGCCCGAATGCTACATGTATACATTGTGAATGGCCTAAGAGCAAGTTCAATAGTATAGCCAACTACTAGCTCCAATTCATCTATAGTCAATCTAATAACTCATTTATACAATAGTTACATACTACACTATTAATACCTGGTCCCACCTGTCATACACATACCGCGTTTTGGAGTCCGTACTGCAGCTGGCTACAAATCTGTAGCCCGCTGCCCTTCTCTCTGCTCATTTATCTACTTAAAATATATTTGCAGCTGGCTTAGCCTGCTATTGTACCTGTTCTAAGGTGACATAGCATCATTGGCTACAAGAGGACTACATGTGTAGGGGACAACATGCCAACAACATGTTGGAGATATGCTTGGAGACAATGTGTAGGTATAACATTGAGCACTTCAATTTTCTGTCTAGCTCTACACATGTCCATTTCAAGCTTACTCTAGAATAGTACCAACATGCAGGTTGTGGCTATTTATACATAGCAATAAGTTGTGAGTGTGCCATTGCTTCCAACTTTTTTTATTACAAGAAAAACACATAGTACATGCTTAAACAGACGGAGACCGTTGGGAAATTCATGCGCCTATTAAATTTATATGAAAAATGCTCATATATGTGCCTAATATTCAACGGCTGTGGCTGTGGTTATGGTTATAGTGGAGGTAGCGTTACTGGTAACACAATGACGATGACCAATGTTGTTGGCATTGCACATGTGGTCTATCGAGTATCTAGAATCCGATGTGCAAATCATGACCTTTGTTAGACCAACATATTATTTATTGGAGGGCCACCATATGGCCTATTAACTTTCCAAGGTAGGATAAGGAGATATAAATCGTGAAATTTTTGGGGTGGACAATTTATTTTATTTCCCATTCATAAACTATAATTTCTAAAAAAAAATGTTAGATAAATTCTGTATTGACTCATTTAAAGAAAAAAAATCCCAATGCACATTGAATTCTAAAGAGTTCTGTATATTCAGTCCAATATGGATAATCGAGAAAACTAATCAAGTAATGTATTATAACAAAACCGACATAATTAATCTCAGAATTTATATGATTATAAAGAAATGGTAACTGACATTGGTTACTCTCCTCCTCTTCTATAAGTCCTACAAAATTAATCATAATTAATCTCCTATAAACTAAGAGCCTGTTTGGCACAGCTCCAGTTCCAGCTCCACCCCTCCTGGAGCTGGAGCTTAGCCAAACAGTTTCAGCTCCACCAGAACTGGGAGTGGAGTTGGGTGGAGCTCTCTCACAAAATGAACTAGAGTTGTGAAGCTGGATTTAGACAGCTCCACAGCTCCACTCTAGACCCAACTCCTGGAACTAAATTTAGGAGTTGGAGCTGTACCAAATAGACCCTAAGAATATGACGACATACAACCCTCTCTGATTCACCTTGCTCATTGTTGTCCCTCTAAAAAAATTACTCCTAATTAACATTGGGTTTGTTCGGCAGCTGTATAACTACAACTGCGTTGCCGTTAAGTGTATGTGGCACTACGGTTGGATAGTGATGGACTGCTGGTGCTGGCTGCGGCTTAGCCGATTCAAAGGGGCCCTAATACTAGACCAGTTCTTGCGCAAAGTTAAGCAGGAGATTGTTGCCATGTCATGAGCCCATGATCCGCAGTTACCCTCAATTTTCCTGTAGCCTTGCATCTTTTCTTCCTGCAGATTGTATGGCCTTATCTTATCTAGACCTTGCTTTTAGGAGCACAAATGTCCTTCAGTGTCATCAACTCATCATAGTATGGCACTATACATTAGATGGATGTGATTTATTGGTTGGGTGCTCATCCTGTGTTATCTTGGTGTCTGATCAACTCAGGCAACCACTAGTTATTTGTGCTGGTCTGGATTTTGTCTTGGTGGTGGTGGTCCAGGGTAAGATGTTAGGCATAGTACTAATCTAGTTCATATTTTGACGTGATAAGCTGCAGCAAGTTCGATATTTTACTTTACTGAAACGTGGTTAACTCATTATCCGGAAGTACTTTTGCAAAACGAGATAAGCTTCAGTAGAAGTGTAGAACCAGTGAAATGAGAGGCTTGAGAGCAGATCAGTTCACCGTCAACGTGCTTTCTGCTTTTAGGCCCATCAACAAACCATGCTCTTTAGGCCCATTTGTGAAAGGCGCTTTTGATTTGAAGGAAATGCAATACTCCAATTCTATAGAATATTTTCCTTTATGATCGGATTGAAAATTATTGAACCCTACAAAATTCCTGAGGTTTGGAGGATTTTTAATATGAGGTCAAATCTTATGGAAAGTTTCCTATAAGTATATTTCTCTCATTCAATTTTTATGTTTTATATTTTTTTTTGTTTTGCACATATATTCCTGTTAAAATTTTATATTTTTTTCTTCTTCCGTTTTCTAACTATGCGTTTGAAAGAAACCCTAATCAGGAGTTTGTTTTCTTCCGATTCCCATCAGAATCTCGGACGTTGCATGAGCTGAGCGAACCCAGAGCCAAAGCCTTGATAAGATGGTGCCACGTGATCGTCAGGAAATATATTCGTTATCTTATTTTGTACCGAAATGCTGGTACCATGAGCTGTTCTTGTAATCTTGTTGGTGAATCAAGTCCAGAGAACAATGATTTGGGTGCGATTATTTGGAAGAAAATTCAAATTAAGCACGAGCTTCTGACAAAATAATTACACACAGCTAACTATGATCATGCATCTCCCTGAATATCTGGAGCGGAGTTTATCTCTGTCTAACTGCAGTACAGTACTTCTCTTTTGAGCATGATGGCCTTTGCTTACAGTCACATTACTGTCTGCAAGGTCCGTGAAAACAGTGGACAGGGCACGCCTGCGACACCATCACATGACTGCATAATCGCCTGAGCTGCCCCGCATGTGTCCGTCACAGATCTACCACGCTGGTGATTTCCCTGCACTGATCCATTGCTCAATGAGCCGTGAAAAGAGAAAAAGTTCAGAAAGAGAAGAGGCGCAAATGCTCATGCCAGAAGCGGTGTCATGTGAAAGATTTGTTGATCTTCTGAACAAACTCTTTAGCTCATACTTCCATGAATGTCCAGTGACTTGCCATCTGCATCACCGACTCGCCGTATCAAGATCTCTATCAAGTAGGGTGCATGCCTGAAATGAATCATTGTGGGGAAGGAAAGACTGCACCTTGCATTGCCGGAGCAGTAATAAATCTGTCGATTTGATCCTGGCGTGCTGCAGAAATGACACCGACCGTCGTGGCTGCACAGCAGAACAGCACAGGGGAACGCGATCTTTTCCTGAAATCGGATCCAATGCCATGGTTGATTGGTTGTTCTACTGCTAATCATTTTTTTTCCCTGGCAAAAAGGAAGGAACTTTTTCGTGCATCAGGGAGATTCGAGGGAGGCATGCTGCATCTGCAGTTCCAATTGGAGGGAGCATCATGTTCAGGTACTGTGTTTGCGTCTGGTGCATGCGCTTTCTTTTGCTTCTCTGTCCTGGTGGCACCTGTGATCTTCTTGGAATCTTGGTGGTGGAGAAGAATCATATCATTCTGTAACCACTCCTTTCAGAGGAAAGTTTCAGTTCTTTGGTGGTGACAGCCAGGCGAATCGGGTCTTAGGGCAACTATAAAGGTAGAGACCGGTATGGTCTCTACGTTAATTAGAGGCTATCATGTTTCAATAGTTAAGACAATATGGTCTCTAATCATTAATGTACCAAAATACTTTCTTACTAGTTATCTTTCTTTTATTTGACTCAATGCAACGAAAAATTTCCTAATAAATGCTAAGAGTCGACTCTATGCCGTTGTCATGCGTAGCAACCATCTTTCTCTTTCCTTCTTCCTCTCTCTTCCACGTCACCAAATATGTTTGCATGACAATAAAGAGAGACCGCTAATAAAAACCATTGTACATGCCCTTAGTTAAGAGAAAAGAAGGGTTCCTGCTATCTCTGAAGATCGTGTGTCCATCTGTTTCAGATACTGAGTGATGCTGCAGGATACTTCTTCGATTAGTGCATGCTTGCACAGAGCACAGTGCTATGAGGTTTTTCTGGACCTGAGATGCCACGTTGGATGGAACTGCTACCAAGCAACTCACTCCATAATGCAAAGCTTGTACTCCACGGTATAAGCTACTAATGGGTCCCACCACCAAACACTTTTGCTCTCTCTCTTTGGTTCGGATTTTGCAGCAAGGAACTCGGTACCAACTTTGGTCACACGGACCAGGCAAAGCCACGGTCCCCACTCTTCTCCCTCCTCCACGTAAGCCAGGAACAATATTGCCACACGCCACATCGCCGCATTGTACATGGCCTGACTGAGACTCCCTTGGCAGGCCGATCTAGTAATCCATGGCATGGAATCTTTTGAACCACAGTTTTCCACAGTTTTTTGAGATGCATTGTGTGGTTTTAACCTCACGATCTCATGCTCAATCCCTAACATGCTCATAATTTCTTCTTAAAAAAATATTTGAAGAGATGTCTCTCCCTCCAAATCTCGTTTTTTTATCCCTAAACCCTAAACCCAATAAATTATTGTATACACATTTCAGGGCATAAAAACCAGGGTTTTAAATCTCCTGCTATAGCTGTTTGAAAAGGGTTCTAGCTATTTGCTCTCGTGTACAATTTGACCACTATAGCTCCATTTAGCCCACTATAACTGTTTGAGAAGCTAACCGCTAAATGCCTTAGCCCGCTATTTAAACCATTGATAAAAACACAGATTTTCAGAAAGCACAGTACATATATAGCACATGTTCTTAAAGTGTTTTCTAATATTCAGACAAGTTCAACGCATCGCGAAGAAGTTAGGTGCCATCGTCCAGTACCTGGTCCTTACCAGGATCAGCTACGAGGAGTGGGTACTGCTCATGACAGTGAAGGTGATCCCTGTCTGATTTCTAGAATTCTTATTAGGCACAAGGGCTCTAATAGGCCATGGAGCCAAGGAGGTAGATTACCGGGAGGATAAGCTTTCTTCTAATATATTGACGTGCAATTCTTTTGCGCGTTCGCGAAAAAAACCGGGAGGATAAGCTCACGCTACCCATCGTAAGGACCATGCCACCTGAGATGCTCAGGGCACTGTCCACCAAACAGACGGCATAGTCAGCATGGGAGGTGATCAAGACCATAAGTGTTGGCGTCTAACACATACGCAAGGTGAAAGAGCAGCTGCTAATGCAAGGGATTCGGCGAGATCGAGTTCAAAAATGGTGAGGGAGGTCAGTGATTTTTTCCATCCGCATCACTGGTCTAGCCAACAACATCCGCGTCTTCGGTAGCAACCTCCCTAAAGCTGATGTACTGAAGAAATCTCTGCAGTGGCCCTGATCGAACATCTATCTTGCTGGATGAGTCATTGACATCGGGGAGTATATCTCAGTTGCGATCACGACCTAGGACAAATGTTCGAGGAGAACTTGTAGGGGTTCTTCACCACATCAGCTTTGGGGGATCGTCGTCCAACATGCAGATGCTATCGGCGAGGACAGTTCATGCGTATGGAGAAATCGTCGATCGCCTCGCCGTCTCTCATTATATGTTGCCCTTTCCCCTCGCATATATGTTGAGAGGCTAACATCAACATGTACAGTCATGATAGCCTCACATGCCATTTGTATCTCCCATTTGGTGTACATACCTGAGCATCTCAGGTGGCACGACCCATGGGATGGCGGCCAGCGCAGGACTATCCTGCTAGTAGTTCACCTCCTCGTCATCGTCAGGCTCAATGGCCTGCCGTAGCCCTTATTGCCTACAAGTTCACCTTCATGAGCATCGTCCACTCCTCGTAGTTGGCCTGATAAGGACTGGGTATTGACGTTGGCACCTGACTCCTTCACGACCACGGGAGGAAAAAAAGCTCGGGCTCGTGAGCTCAGCTCTGGCTTGGCTCGAGTTTGGTTGGCTTGGCTCGGCTCGTAGGCCAAACGAGCCAAGCCCAAGCATCCTTTTTAACTCGTTGCTGAAATGAGCCGAGTCCAAGCTGGCTCACGAGCCGCTTGTTTTGCCTCGCGAGCCTAGGCCATCATGTGTTATTATTTGTCAACTTAAAATTTATCATTAAGATTTGTAAGAATTGATATATAAACTTATTTAAATTTTACATATTGATGATTTGTTTTTGCTTTTTTTAATAACTAGGAAGGTAACCCGCGCATTCTCGCGGGCATGTGTCATATGCTAAGTTCGAGTATTAAACGGAGAACATCTGCTACGATTTCTCCATAAATTGTTTTCATCGGCATTAGTTGCTTTTATAATTTTCTAACCTATTAATTTTATATTGTATCATATTTAAGTAATATATATATAAGCAATTATTTATAATCTTCTTTATCATTTGAAATTAAGGAAGACTTTTTTTTTTAGAAAACATGTCAACGAAAGTAAAAGTAAGGTGTATTTTTAATTGCATATCTATTGTCATAGTTCATTAAAGAAATAATTAGGCGGAACATGAAGCTCCAATAAATGTATGGGTTTGTATAGCCTAATATGATTGATGTAGTTTGAGTGGTGATCCATAAAGGAACATTTCATGTAGGGTGGGTGACAGGCTCCTTGCAGCTTAACATGAATATGATAACAACGAAATATAATTGCATAGTAAAAATTTGGAAATATCATGTACCATGAATACATGCTTTATATATATATAAGATAGATCTAACGATTATAACTAATAGATTACCGATTTAAAAGGCATATGAGTATTGCAAAGTTATTGCAAAGTGAGTGCACCTCAATCGTTAGGTTTCTTGTGTGGTACTTGCCTACCCGGGTTCAAGTCCTAGATTTGACACGGGTGTTGGCATTTACGGCTAATTATTTTTTCAATGGTAAGTGATGTACCCATCGATAGCGAGGTGACATACCCATCGATAGCGAGACGTCGTGGTAACTTCGTCAATCTCAAAATGTACTGGCTCAGTCTTTTGGAGGTACTAAAGGGGTAGGGTGCGTGCGCGCTGTGTTTCTAAACAAAATTCAATATTATTGATTGTTTCTGTTTTAGTTTTATAGCTAAAAAATAAGGAGGGGACGGCAAAATCTATTTGATTTTTTCTTAAAAATATATGGATTAGTGAACAACAGCTAGTCGATAGAATATTTGTAATGATTTTTTTAATAATATAGTTAACTTGTTCTTTAATTTTAAATTTTATAGTAAATAACCTAATTTATCTCCTACTTAAGCTACATTCGATCTCATTAGTTGAGATTACGTAGGGCACTCAAAACGATGTAGGCCATTAACGAACGATTAATTAATTATTAAATATTATAGACATGAAAAGAGTTTTTTTTATAAAAAAAAGTCTATTAGTTTGGAGAACATGCTCAAGACAAATAAGGGATAGCCAATTTTATAAGCACTTTACAACTCAGCCTTAAATTTGTTATTTATGTACCTAGAAAAAGTACAAATCAAAAGCGTAGATTGAGTTATTAACGGCTAAAATCCTAACCGTGTTTAGCGAGAAAAACATTCGACATATTTTTATACAATACATTTTTTGTTTTGTGTTTCTGACAATATGTCTTAAGTAATATTTAATTACTCATTATTTCATCCTGAACTATCAATTTAGGCCCATTGATACAAATAAATTCTATCTATACTCAACAATAATATTCTGAAATGATACGTTTATTTGATATTTTATATTATATTATACATCTATTTTTGGCTGTGCATGTTTTGTCAAGTAATATATTTTTCTTATACTATCATCTTCACTAAATATATGACGTTGGTCATCAATATATAAAAAACAATAAAAAAAACAAAGTAAGTACAAAGAGCGTTTTCTTTCGGTAGTTTCACTAAATATTTAACGTTGGGGAAATACATGCCGCTCGGCCACATGGCCATACGGAAAAACGGCTTCCCTCTACGGTGTATACCACTGGGCCCATATCACCAACAGAATCGATTCGTATCAAGCTCGGTTTTAACTCATGATCACAAAGAACCAAGTCGAGTTAGATTTTTTGGGTTAATTGGATCCATGCCACTACAAATATGTCATTTTAGATAAATGCTATTGTTATTCACGATATTGGCTACACGCTATTAGAATTCGGGAAAATTGGAACTATGCTACTCTGTTGTGTTTTCTGTTAGACCCCTAGACGTGGGACCCACATATCAGTTCCTTCTTCCTCCCTCTTCTTTCTTCCCCACGTGCAGTTCAGGCTAATAGAGATTTTTGACGGAAAAAGCAACAAAGTGATACGGTTCCAATTCCCCCAAACTCCAGTGGCACGCAACCGATATCGTGAGTAGTAGTGGCATTTATGTAAAATGGCATGTTTGTAGTGGCATGGTTTCAACAAAAACCTAGATTTTTAGCTTGTTAACTTAACCAAATAACTACTCACAACTTAGAGCATCACCAACAATGGATGCCCAATAATTTTGGATTTTTTTTAATAAACATTTTGCTCTAACAGTTACTCTAATGAGCTTCCAAAAAGTAGTCCCCATCACCATCTTTCTCGCTTTCCAGAAGCGCGCCAACTCCGAATAGTAAGCGCGGTATATGGAGAGAGTGAGGCATGGAGAGGGATCACGTCCAGGTAGAGGAGCGATCGGTAGGAGGGGGTGGTGTGACATTATGGCCTAATTAAGATGTAGCCTTTGTGGTCTATGAATGTTGTGTGTATTGATTCATACCACCTTGCTAGTTAAACAAAAGCATAACCAATTTATTAGGTCATGTCCCTCCAACCATACAACTTCCGAGTTAACCCTTTAATACAAAGTGAGGATGAAAGTGTAAGTGGCGTGCTATGTATAAGTTAGCCTACCCATCGAATGGGTTGCGTTGCACGGTTCTAGAGGATAGGTCATTACAAATGGTATCAGAGCCAACCCCGTGATGCATGTGGGCTTCGCCTACAGAGGGATGGTGAGCTATTTTATGAATGGAATCAGAGCCAACCTGTGTCTCATGGAGGATGGGCTATTACGAACGGTATAAGAGCCAACCTGTGTGTGCAAATGTGCTAAGAGGGAGCATGTTCTTTGACATTTACTTAGCCTATATATGTGGCTTACAAGTGTTGTGTGCGCTTGGTTAGTACCACCTTATTAGTTGAGCAACAATAGAACCAATTTATAAAGCCCTGTCCCTCCAACGATACCACTTTCAAGTTAACTATTTTACACAAATTAAGAACGAAAATGTAAGTGAGGTGCTTATATATAAGTGGGCATATCTGTTAATGGGCTGGGCTGCACAGTTCTAAAGGGTGGGGAGGAGCGGTATGTGTTCCTTTTTCTGTTGGATGGACCCTGTTTTTATTATTGGGAATTAGTTTTTAGATCTTTCTTGGAGAGAGGAATCTACACACCTCAAAGTCTAATTAGGAGTCTTAAAAACATAATTTTAGGGATAGATTTTTAGGCATCTTTTAGTAATGCTCTTACTTACTCACTAGAGTCTTAAAAACATAATTTTAGGGATATATTTTAGGCATCTTTTGATGATGCTCTTACTTACTCGCTAGTATAGAATGTCAACATTTTTCTTTATTCAATGCTTATTACCTCGTAGTAAGTCCTTTAATTACTTTCATTTTTTTTATATTTGAGTCCTTTAATTACTTTCAATATTTTTGGTCGGTTCTATTATGTTAACATACGATAATCTGATGAATTAAAGGGGAGCGTATCGGGTGGAAACCAGGCCACCCGTGTAAACTTAGAAACTATGAATCAAGGCCACACGATTCTCATCTGATGGCTCCCTTTAGAAGTGGGCTCATTTTGCACTTAAACCCCCCACCATTAACAAAGGTAATCATAGTTTTGCAAACCCCCCTCCAAATCCCACGCTGGCCTACACGATCTGTTCGGCTGCCCTCGTAGTCGTTTCGTCTGCCAGGTCCGACGCCGCCATGGTGGCCTCCGCCGGCGAGTCCGACGCCGCCGCCGTTCTCGGCCACAACGGGCAGCGATTCCTACAGGTGGAACAAGAAACGGTGTGGTCAGATCGCGTAGGCCATGATCGCGGGAGCCTGTGTCCAACGGCGGCGCACCTCGGCGTGGATGTGGCTGTGGTTCGCGTCCAGCCGCATGATCTTGTGTATGACTTCAGCGTTGCAGCACAGGCCACCGGGTGCACGCAGTGCAGTGCAGTGCTTATAAACTGAGACATTGTACAATGATAGTGCTTGTGTATGACTGATTATTTGCTAAAGAATGATATCATTGTTATGCAACAATCATCTGAAATCTGGATGAGGAATTGTACTGTTCTATTGATTACATCAGCAATTGAAGCACTGAAACACTGAAAAATCCATGCAATGGTGATCCATGTACTATTCTATTGATTATATCAGCAAAAGATTACATGAGGAATTGATTACTGAAAAATATCAGCCAACAACATTGTTTGGGCAATTGTGTGCATCATTTGGAATTTTACTACCAAGGAATGATTCAAACCCATCCTGTTTGGAATTCAAAACCAGCGCGCGGCGGCCTCCATGGCGGCGGCGTCGGACTCGCCGGCGGAGGCCACCATGGCGGCGTCGGACCTGGCAGACGAAACGACTACGAGGGCAGCCGAACAGATCGTGTAGGCCAGCGTGGGATTTGGAGGGGGGTTTGCAAAACTATGATTACCTTTGTTAATGGTGGGGGGTTTAAGTGCAAAATGAGCCCACTTCTCTAATGGTGGGGGGTTTAAGTGCAAAATGAACCCACTTCTAAAGGGAGCCATCAGATGAGAATCGTGTGGCCTTGAGCGTCGGCCTCGCCGGCGGAGGCCACCATGGCGGCGTCGGACCTGGCAGACGAAACGACTACGAGGGCAGCCGAACAGATCGTGTAGGCCAGCGTGGGATTTGGAGGGGGGGTATGCAAAACTATGATTACCTTTGCTAATGGTGGGGGGGTTTAAGTGCAAAATGAGCCCACTTCTAAAGGGAGCCATCAGATGAGAATCGTGTGGCCTTGATTCATAGTTTCTAAGTTTGCACTGGTGGCCTGGTTTCCACCCGATATGCTCCCGAATTAAAGATTACAAAGGTGATATAAGTGAGCTAAAGCTTCTTAATGAGTCTAATGAGCTAGCTCACCAGCCAAGCTAAACTTTTTAGCTTGTTAAAGTTAACGAGTTCAACCGTGACTATATAAGGAGCATAAACGAACCGATGCTTAGCATCACCTACGACGAGCTATATATCTCTATGTGCATTTTACCATGTACCAGTTTCGATAGCTAGTCTCCAACTGTTTTATTTCGAGGGCAGAGTACACTCCCATTCTTACTTCGAGTGAAAAAAAAAATCACTTACTTCTAGGAAGGCAATCATTTTGTTCTTCTTTAAAAAGGTGCATGTATGTTTGGACCAATAATCAGTGAGGATTTCAGTAGTGATGCATGGCACCCTTTGCATAGAGGATCTCTTCAGCCTTTATGCTCTGCTGGATATCAACTTGAGATTCAGCCCATATGAATTTATGATGTGGCTCGTACGATAAAGCGTTCTCTCATCTTGGATGAACCCATCTTATTATTGAGGTGCTGTCCATATATCCTCTAATTTGGGTGTAAATAGTTAGTTATAAGAAACTGAAAATGATACGTCGTATCGTGGTATCTATCATCCTACTGAACTTTCAAAATTCAAGTCCAAATTCGCTCATGAGTTGCCAAGACAAAAATCGGCCGTAAATTAGTTTATTGCTCACAAGTCACAACAGTGTAGAGGGACCAATTTGTAATAATAAGTAGGAGTTGCCATCTGTAGTTACAGCCCAGCGGAGGAATTCCATAGAACCAAAGCTGTGGCCCATGAATGAAATGAAGGGAGGACAAATGAACGCGAAGCCCAAACTCAAAAATCGTCAACTTCAGCACAACTCAACACACAGTGCCGATGACCTTGAAAAGCCGAAAACAACAGCAGTTCGATGGAAGCGCTCACGGGCATGTACGTAGGGGGTGCTTAGATGAATGCTTAGAAAAACGATTCTGTGTAGGGTGATTATATCATGTGCATGTAAGTTTACGGTACATACTCCATACACACCAACTAAAATATTTTATTTTTTTTCTAAAAATTAGACATTACTTCCAAAAGTATAGCACATATCTAAAAAAACCGCACCCCATTTGTTCTAAAAATATAACAAGTTTTAGTTATAAACATAACTAAAAATCATTACTCCATCCGTCTCATAATATAGTAATCTATAGATTGGAAATTTCATAGTACAATAAATCTGGACAACTTATTGTCCAAATTCCTCGTATTGTGAAATTTCTCATCCGGTTCTAGGTTTCTATATTACTAAATATGCCCCACGCTTTGTTGCGGGATATATGTTAGATAATGGAGAAATGATAAAACGATTTGGATTGAAATATTATGAAAATGATTTGAGAATAATGATTTAGTATGTGTATGTTTAGTTTTAGAATAAAATATATGCTTGCATATTGAGCTTTGTGTGTAATGGATTGATGTGACATGTAGGTTTTAGGAATGCTAATAAATGCTATCTTTGCATGTTAAGCATTAGGTATTTAGTGGATATTAGCTTTATATAAAGAAAGATAAGACATAGGGGGTATATTCAATGGTGAACCTAGAACAAAATTTATCGGGGTCCTATACATACTAATTAACTAATTATTGATCGATCATACTAATTATCATAACATATATTAGTTAGAATTAGATAATCTACCTGAGGTCCCAGGATCCCTGTAAACTACACATAGGTACCTCATTGGGTATATTGTAATATCTCCGTACCAATATATAAGAACCTAAAACTGGATAAGACAATTTCTATTATAACTTATTTGGAGAGAAAGTATATCTAGATACGTTATACTATGAAACGTTCCATCCAATCCTCAGTCCTAGATTCTTATATTTGGGACGGAGGAAGTACTGAGTAGAACGGAGGTAGAACATGATAACATTGCTACCTTTTACCTTTCACATTGAATGTCAAATCCCATTAGTGACAACAAGCAATCGCTCACATCAATAAGTTTACCAGATAAAGGACTCGTGTGTTTTAAAGGATTTATAAAGGAAAATACGGTAAATATAATCTTTGAAATGGGAATCAAATTGCCATTCGTCTCAAAAGGAATTTACCAAAGAAAAAAAAATCCTATTATTTCAATTTTGGGGGAAAATACAATGAAAAAAAAACCCCAGTCCAATCTAAAGTTTTCAATCCTTTTGGCGGGCTTGTTGAGCAACCATACGAAAGTTTCATGTGTTTTACAATTCTCCAATTTGCACATTTATTCCCATATTATTTTTACATTTTTTTTCTATTTCTATGTTTTGAAAATCAACAAACCGAATGAGCTCTAAATGGATTCCTATAAATTAACTTATTTTAGAATGAAAGGAGTAAGATAATGATTCTAAACCACAAAACAATTTCTCATATTTTCATAATTTGCTTTTTTTTAAACACATTACAAACATAAGTGCTCACAAACACATGTACATTCACCCTATAAACGTACATCTTACCACTATAAGCATAGAGATCGGACCAACGCATTTTGAGATTGACAGAATCATCACAAACGCCTCATTATCAACATGTACATCGTCTAGCATTGAAAGAATAATTAGTTATAAATACAAGCACCGTGTCAAATCTAAAACTCAAACCCAAACAAACATATTCCAATGTTTCACCACAACTCCACAAGGACAAACAAAATCTATGCTCAATGCATCATGTTTTGTGACTGACTACGTTGGCAGCTTGAGACCACTTCACACGCAAGAAAGAAAGGAAAACCGATGGGTGTATGATCTGGCAAGTACTTTTGTGCTGTATACAACTGCAGATTTTTTTTTTTTTTGAAAAGAGGGCAAATGCTTCGCCTTTGTTTCGGCAGTAGTGTACGAAAGGAAAAACAAATGTGATGGGAGCCCAAATCTTCATTGTCAACCACAGTCATATTCACTCACCAATCTGCATGCACAGTATTGCTCACATGTCTTGACATGTGTATCTGAAGGGCTGTGAAACCCACATTTCATTAAGCAGTACTTGTACGAACTGCATCCATTAACTCACATGTACGATCACACTCACCTACACCCTCCGCTTCGGGAAAGAACTTTTGGAGATTAACATGGACAAAAGGATTTTTTTTTGTTGGTACGGAGGGTGTACACTGCTACACACCGCGAACGTACGTGTGACGGTGCGAGTAACGATATCTCCACATTATCAAACTCACCGTACATCCCTAAAGCATATACAAAAGCCGACTCAGGATTAGGCAGAAAAGGACGAAAGCGGCATCCATGGCTTCAAACAATGCCGGTCAGGAATCACCGTAAATTCAGCGTTTGATAAGTGATCTTGTTAGGCTAAAAACGTCTCTTTTACAAGATTAGATGTTTACGAATGGTATTCAAGGGGTTCTGGGTTCTTGATTCCCTTAGGGCGACCAAACCTTATCACGTTTTTACCTGTCAAAAGCTTCAATGCACGCTCGAGCGTAATCTCCTTTGGGTCTGCGCTCTGTCACAAACAATTTTGAAGAAATATATGCATCTCAGCAGTTAAAAGTTTTGTTCAATTGTAGTATAGCAGAAAACAATAGCGCCAGCACAAAAGAACTAAACATTGCGCGTTTGTATTCGCGTAGTATCATAATGGTGTGTGTGGTACCAACATTCAACAGATAGTACAATATTAGAACACGTACCTTCGGCAATGGAGCAAGAGTTCTCCTGTGTCTGATTCTAAATCCAGATTTAGAATGTGTTACAAGTACAGGAAGATCATCATCAGGGTGTTTTCCCTGTTAGACATCAATCAGACAACAATATCATCATGGGGCAGCTCATCAACGTGAACTTAATTAGCAGCTAAAATGTTGCATACCAGGATTTTGGGATACTGCAATAGCTCGATTGCATCTTCTAAAGTGATTGAGTCAATATCTTTCACCTGAAATTAGGGTGAATCATAGCTGAGGTTGAGTTCTTGAAAAAGGTAGATCAGAAATTGCCAAACACAAGCTTGCTCTGCATTTAAGAAACATATTAATATGGAAATTACTTCAGAAAGAGGAGCTCTTTTCCGAGACACTCCTTTTATATCCTCTCCAACCTGGATATAGTGACCATAAGGACCTTGTTTCAGAAACACCTGTAAAACAAGCAACAAAATATCATAAACATTCTGTACAAGAAAAATAACAAAGCAGGATAACCATAAGACTAGAATATACCTTCTCATCAGAATCAGGTAGCACCCCAAGTAACCTAGGTGTAAAAGTGCTTTGAATTTCATCAGATGCCTCAGTTTCATCAACTTCAACCGACAATGTGCGAGCAATGTACCTACAAGTTTGGTACGCATGGTGCTCTCAATTATAAACAATAAGTGCTTAAATCATATAGTTTATAAACAGAAGTAACATGGATAATAGAAAGGATTAAACTCAACGAATTGATAATTTCTAAGAGAGGATCATATGGTCATACTTGCATTTCGGATGTCGATCACAACCTATAAAATATCCTTCACCATGCTTACTTACTTTCAATCTCAGAGTTCCTTCAGAACAACTGCAGATATTGCAATCATAAGGATAGCATGACAGGTTAGCGATGCCAAATTAATCTGTAGGAATATAGCACCATACATATTTTATGGCAAAATAAATGTGAACCTTCTACAAAGTAGAAAACAACTTCTTAGACGTAATGAGATGAATTACCTAGGGCATATCCTACTATCATTGTCAAGGTCAGGAAAGAGGATGGAACCAAATTTTTCTTCAAGCATTCTCTCTACCTGCAACAAAGTGGATAGTTAGTTAAAATACCGTTTTCAATGCTAAAGGGATTACAGATCTATAGTAAACAGTACAATTTGCTAATGAGTAATGACTGGTATAAAGATGCACAAATCTGAGCAGGTGGGTGGAAATCAGGCAGAAACCCAAAGCCCAGTAATATAAATCTCAATGAGTTAACCATGTTGTTTCGTTTTTCATCCATATCCCTCTACCCGTAATATATGGGGCACTGGAAAGAAAAGGGAAAATAAAGCAAATCGGGCACTTTTTGGACAAGAACATGGGCTCAGCCACAATTGTATTAACTAGCAGTTCTTTTCTTCCATTGCTAGTAGCCTGAGTTCATAAGTGGAAGCATCTGTAGGGAGAACGAACAAGATCATAGCCCAACATTTCTCATATCTTATTCCTCAGAAGAAATGTGGGGTTTGCAAGTTACAAGCATCCTAGCAACCATCAAAATTTTTAGAACCTACTCACAGAAACCAGTTTTTTGAGCTGCGTTCAGAGGTGGAGGTTGGGAACTTCTCCCCGCATGCAAAACGGAGCGATCCATTAGCGCATGATAAATTAAGCATTAGCTAAATTAAACTTGAAAAATGGATTAATATGATTTTTAAAGCAACTTTTCTATAATTTTTTTTTACAAAACACACACCATTCAGTTTGGGAAGCATGCGCGTGGAAAACAAGGAAGTACTTGGAAAGAGGTGGTAAAGAACACACCCTTAACCCAGTTGCTATGTCTTGACAAAAGTTGATGTGATCATGTCAGAGAAATAAACTTGACTGTGCATCATCTGATAACTAGAGACAGTAGTCATACAGTTCTAGGAATTATTCTCCCTCCATTAGGTAAATTTCTAAAAGTTAAATTAGAAGAGTAGAAGACCAAGATCATATGAAAATAATTTGAATATAAATCCAATACAACTTTTGTGTTAACAAACATATATAGTCATGAGTTAAAAATTACAAAGTTTGAATCTTTAAAGGCAATTGCACCTTATGAAAAATCAGGAAAGGGAGTATTTTTCTTTTTAGCTGCAAGGGTGAATAAATCTTCCAGAAGAGACGTGAAAAAGGTAGTACCTTCCTGACTTGAAGGCGACTAGCATTGCCACAATATTTATTGAATCGTTCCCAAAAATCTTTCAGAAGGCCCTTCCATTCAGTTGATCCAGCAGAGACGTTATCAAGCTAATAAAGCAGTAGGAAAGGGATATTAGTATGTTTATACCAACTTCAGAATTATCATATTAGGACTAGTGAAGGGGGCTAGCTGTTCATAAGAATATAACAATTGCTGGTTAAGTTATCATGATGGGAAAAACTTGGAGAAAAAATTCAAAATTTAATCAGATTTTTTAGATCTAGCTCCAAGTTTTTATGGTTTCACATATACCAGCCCATGTCAGAGGACGTAGAGAAAAGAATATTTTCAAGAATACTTTCGTTGACATCATATATACTGGCATATCTCATTCAAGATGTTCATATATTCATCAACCTCTTGTCTTTCTTCGTGTATTTTTATCAATATGCCAACAATTCTATTTTTAACACAAGTCAGATACACTGCTTGATGTTGCTCAAACAGAAAGTGCAAGAGAAATGGGCATATCTTGTTTGTTAAAAAGAGTTTGTTAAAAAGAATTGACAAGGGGTGCACATTAGCATATGAACAACATCACAAAGTAGAGGGGTTTACACAATAAATGGATTGTCCAGTTATTTGGTGTAAAGCGCTTTTCCAGGACAGCCCTGCTCCAGTCTCAAGTTCAGGCAAAAACTTACCAAACAAGTAAAACTTCTGTATTTAGTCATTTTCACATTTCTATATAATACCACCAATGTGTCTCAAATGCAAGAACAATTACGGACAAGGAAACAAACATTTTTTAAAAACTATTCTATGCACATGGGGTTTAAGATTCTCTTCTGAAACAAGTGTGACTAAACTTTCATACTGATATCAAACTGCAAAATTACTGGGATTCACATTGACCAAATCTGTGGCAGTAACTACCCAGCTTATGCTGGTTTCTGATCTCAAGAATAAGAAAGAAAGGGGATGCAGATATAACCTACAAACTGAGAATTGTTTACTACCTCAGTCTCCAAGTTAGCAGTAAAGCTGAGATCTGCAACTTCTGAGAAGTGATGTGTAAGAAATGCTGAGACCTAAGGAAGAGATGGCAGTTAACATATGTCAAAAATAGAAGAAATAAAACAACTTAATTAATTAAAGTTACCATAAGCAACATTGATGCGAGAACTGAAAGAATCGTATATACACATATAAAAAAATAGTTTAGGTGCCTTGAAGACTTTAGGGACTATAGTTAACCTGTAATTTTCCTTACAAGGTTTATGCTTTGGCACAATTGGATTATATGATCAAGTAATACATATAGCTAGAGGTATCATCTTTTATTTAAATCAATATAACAGAAATTCAATGTGTGATCAGGATTGTAGATGTTATTGCCAAATAAGACCTTTCTAAAAGGAAATGACATAAGGAGCAAACAACCTACCATCCGACCACGGAATTCGGGGTGCACAACTTGACCTTTAACTGTCACATGGTTACGATCCTGAATAGCAAGAGGTAAACACTGTTATCCATGTGGCCTGAGTCATTGTTAATTTAATGATGATGCAAGTTCCAACTATTTTGCAACTGTTTGTTTTGTCCATGTAACATTGTGGTTGACCCCAACAAAAACAAACATCTCTGGATGTACATTTGAAAAAGAAATTGTATGTTGTACTACTTTGCCCAGGGATGATCCTAATCAATCTCAGCCTATCCAAGTTGGGGTCTTGCGGCTGATATGTTTTCTGAGCCTGTCCTTATTTATGTCATATATTTGTAGATGGACTTGCATCCAATGGCAGGCAAACATCATAGATACAGTATCTCCTGGTTTCCAGATTTAGATTATGTTACAAAGAACTCAAAAGCCAGATCACAGCTTAATGCCAAGCTGACCACGTATGTGCTGACCCCAGTGCTCCACGTTGCAAACCACATACAACTCAACTTCCATTGGATTCGAAAGGTCCAAGGTGATGCAAGTAAATTGAAGTCCAACAGTTACCATATGACCTGTGTTGCACCACATGGCATATGCAGCACCACAGGAACATAAGCAAAGCAACCCAGCACAAACATGCTGTAAGCTACATAGCGTGTTCATAACATCCAACCCAAAAATCAGCATATATATGAAAATGAAAAAAGGCAATGGGTTATATTTTGGGCATATCATGATCTAAGAGAGTGGGTCATAGGAATATGGCACCTGCAATACTTTCATTATAGAAGAGTATGTGGATGGCCCTCCGATTCCAAGTTCTTCTAGTCTTTTAATCTGCAGATACCAAGGAAGAAACCTTACATTCTTAAATTACAGAGAAAACCCAATAAAAGGAACATTTTTCTATCGCAGGCATGGCTCAGAATGAACAAATAAAAGAGTAACATATAGGTATTAGTACTAACCAATGCACTCTCGGAATAACGTGATGGAGGTTTAGTAAAGTTCTGTGCAAGATGAACGTTAACTGGAGACATCAAGTCCTTCACCTGAGAAAAAGAAATGCAACAATAAGTCAATAACATGCTGATATAGTTGACTGACAGGCAGCAATCAGCATTAGCTTCAAAAAAGTCATAGGAAGTGGACCGTTGAGGTAATTTAACAGCTGCTGACCTTTAATTTGGACAAGGCCTCAAAGTTATCCTGATGAACAGCATCATCCTCAGAATTGTTACTGGAAGGACTTGCTTCCGTGTCCTAAAAGGGCAACATATTTTCCCATTACTGAGTTAAGCAAGCTAAAGTAAATGTTAGGCACAGATTAATATAGTCCTCAATTTTGATCATCCAATCTCCAAAGGTAACACATTTTCTTAACAGAAGCACAGAAGAAAGTGGATGGTCGCATTTAGAAGACATTAAAGTATTAAACAGATTTTCCTAAAAGGTTGAGGCAGGATATAGCAAAACTTAGGGAAAGAAAAGTGAACTATACAGGATGTTCTGAATGTATAGAGGATGCAAGAAGCATAGATACATAAAATGTACAACTTACATCATATACAGCTTGGTATCCCTTGAAGTCAAGATTTGATGCAGACGAATGAAAAATCATGTCTCCTTTAGAATTACCAATATCAACTTGAATCTACAGTGCAATTACGAAAAGATAAACTCTAAGCATGAAATTTGATTGATTTTTTTAGCTATTAAAAAAAATAGTGCACAAAAAAAAGAAGAGATTTTTTTTTACCATGGAAATTCAGAGATTTTGGCATAATACATATTAGAGAAAATGGAGGCCAACATATTGTCTGTTACAACACCAGCATGCTACTATTAAATATATTTAGGCTGCATTCTCAAGTACATTTTGGATGAGCTACTTCCCAAACTGCCAAACGGTGTGGTTTTTTTATTAAAAAAAATCAAATAAATCCATTTTTCAAGTTTATAATAGTTAATTCTCAATTAATCATGCGCTAATGACTCGCTTCATTTTGAATACCAAGGGACCACTATGTATGCCTATTCGAACTAAGCCTTAGCACAAGAGCAATAACAAGCATTGCCATGTGGCCTCTTCGGTGTTATTTGTGTCAGCAATTCATAAAACCAAATTAGCAACTGTTAAATAGAAGGATTATTATCCAGAAGAAATATGGGTACGTTCAGATACAATTATTCAAAGCTGTCATAATCCAGAAATGAAACGTTTGTCTACAGAACGAATTATTTTACTTGGTTACAACTTAGAAGCACCTTCTTACAAATCCATATTCACTACCAACCTTTTTTTTATTAACTAACATGTCTTTGTGGAACATTTTGAACAGACATCCAAATGAATAATCCTTACACTCACAAATACTTAAGACACTTTTTTGACAACTCTATGTAGTCATAGAAGCTTGTTTCTTCTCTGTTCAGCTGTTTTTTGACAACTCTATGGCCGTGTGCACCTGATAATGCAGAGGCCGGGCGCTGCCTGTTATCTAAAAAAAGCTGTTTCTTAGGTGGAATTTCACAGAGCAGTCCTACTAACTATAGACAGTACCATCCAGTTTACTTCAGTGTGTTCTTGTTGTTGGGGTGTCATTAGAGGCTAGAACATATTTAGTCCAATTAATCTAAACCATGGTTTTCATATTAAGAAACACTCCACAATAAGAAAAGTGACAAGTGTATAGGAACAGCTGTGAAAAATAACAGTACAAAAAAAGAGGCAAAAGAATAGCTAACCATCTCAGCTCTAGAAGCTTCCATTTGGCAAGCCATAGTTCTTTTCCATATTAGGGCATATAGTTTCAAAGAATCATCATCAAGTGTACTGACCAAAGATGCTGCAAGGTATATTACGACAGAACTATATATCAAAAGACAGAAACTTATACCAAGACCTAAATAGGCTGCAGAAATTAAGCAAAACCAAAGTTTATTTTTAGCAACCCAAACTTCAAAATTTTAACAAAATTCATCCTTCAGGTACTTTAATCCTAAAGCAGATGCCAACCTCAGGTGAAAATATATTCACAGCAAATGGCAAACCATTTCTCCTAAAATGATGCAAAGATGGTCAAAAGCAATATTTAGAAAAAATGTTACTCAAGGCTGGTTGTGAAATAAGCAGGGATATGCTAGGTGTTGAACAGTGAGACAGAGAGTGGATACTTCAAAGAAAAGTTTTACTGTGAACTAAATTATACAGTATATATTTTACTCCATCCGTCCCAAAATAAGTCAAACTTTGTACACCAATATGGACATAGCATATGTCCAGATTCGTGTACAAACATTGATTTATTTTGGGGCGGAGGGAATAACAGATAACAATTAAAACACGTATAATATTTTCCTTGGTATTATACATGTTTTAATTGTTAGTTCTGGTGCTTTCAGTATGGTCACAAAATTTGGAGCTCCCCCGAATCGCTCGATTTGTTTCGAATTTTCAAATGAAAATCACAAAATTTCATGGAATTCATCATCTCGCTGGGGCTCACATTTCAACCACAAAACAAGTTACTCCAACACTGCTGCTAACTATACTATACAATATACCATTTTAACAGATAACCATTACATATACCAAGCAAAACAGTTGTTCGTCAATGTTTTAAGTGTGATGTTCACAAATTTATATAAGCTTTAATTATATTTCTAGGTTTGCAACAGGTTGCCACAGTAGTGTAGCAGGCATTTGATGCTTCGCTAGAAGTGCATAAAAAATATTGTGAGCAACTGAACATTGTTTTAGAAAAAAGAAAAAGCAAGAAGGACAAATGAGTAAGGAAGGCATAATACAAACAATTTTCTGGATACTAACATAATTAAAATGTTGTATTCAAAGCTTTCTGTAGGTAGGAAGTGACAAAATATTGCCCATCTATGAAATCTGGAAAACTAGAAGTTGATCAATATAACAGATCTCCACAACTCTGTTTTATAGTCATGTTTGGTACGCAACAAATTTGGTCATGTACATACGATAATTCTATATTTACATTGCTATCTCCACAAGGCAATTAGGTATATTTTAAATTAAGTCTGAAACCAAATAAAGTTGCTAGATGAAATGCATAATCTAAAATAGATACAACACAATAAATTACATAGGGCAACAGGTAGATTTCATTACACGGTAACCTCCTTATGCTGGTTGGCCTTATGGCTTCATGCGATTCTTGAGCGTTTTTCACCTTCTTGAAGTATTTTCTAATGCCCTCTGAAGCATATTCCTCACCATACCTAAAAAAAATGCTTGTTAAAACATGCAGGTTGCAAATGACATGCTGGAACACATAAAGTGAAAAAGGTAAACTGTCAATAACTGATGATACTGATTATTTGAGACTACCTCATTCAGGATTGACCAAGCCATGATAGTAATAAGGAAAAAATTCTTTCTATACCATCCAATGATGTTAAGTTTGAAAAATACCAGTAAAGATCTTTTGTTTGGTTATGTACCACCAGAAGGACACAAAAAAGTTTTCAACTAAAAACAGGACACAAAAATGAGATAAATAGCACTGTCACACTTGTGTCAATTTTCCATTGCATAATACCTCCCATTGATTCCACATGGTGCATGCCAGCCATGCCTAAGTATTCCTGTGGTTCATTGATTCCTCCCTAGCCCATGCATGTCAGCTAATTCCATCCTTCATTCTTTAATTTATCTAGGCTTATCCATCTCTGGCCTTTCCACTCATCATATCCCCCTCGGAAGGAGGCGCTTCACACTTGGTTGAGCATGGCTGAAGCATCAACAGCATGAAAACTTCAAATAGAATGTGGATGTTTCTGCTGCTACTGACATCTTAATATGGTTGAAATTAATCTCTTACATATGTTTGGGTACATGATGTCTTCATGACAATAGCCATTGGAATACGTTATTATCTCTTGGATCTGATTTTACCGGTACGAAACTTGATACATCCGCATGAAATGAAATGAAATATCTAGTTCAAGAATTGTTCCTTTTGAGCAGGTATTTTTTAACATTTCACAGGACATCATTCCCTCCGCACATCCAAACAGCACAAGGAGCTAGTAGATGGTGACAGATTGTTCTTTTTTCTCTAAAGGGTGAAACATTTTGATGGTAAATAACTGGAACAAAAGAAGCAATGGTATTTTCTTCTGATGGTATGAATTATCAATTAGGAAAAAACAAAAATCAACAACCAAAGAACAGGAACTGCTCCGACCATGTAATCAAATATATCTTCACAACAATTAAATAGATCAAATTAATTGATTTGAATCGAATTTAAATAAGGTGATTCATAAATATACCCCATCATATACATCCTGAAAAACAATGTTCTCAGCAAAAAAAAAAAAAAAAGAAGAAAACTTATTGCTATTAAAATAATCATGAATAACCATGAGAAATGTGCACACTTCCAATCATGAATTGAGAAACTAGGAATTCAGATTATTGGGCACTACAATAACTTATAAATTACAAGTGAAACAGTAGATATCAACCAACAAAAAACCACTTGACTAGATGTTCCAGTAGAGCGTACCTTTGCTTTACTAATGAAAGGATATCTTCTGCAGCTACATCAGAAATCTTCAAGGGAAAACACCGACCATACAAGTAAGATGACAATTTGAGGCTATTAAAACAAGTACAGTATCATGCATATCATATATTGAGATGAAAGGAAATTCTGGCGTAAAGGGATAGTGAGTACTGCATGTCATATATTGATGAATCACCAAATCGGATAATTTGAAATTTCTAGTTAAAATTACTACTATACCTACTTATACATACATGAATTGAAATGATGATGAGTACCGCCAATTTAAATGTTAGGACTGGGACTAGGATCAGTCAGTTTGTTCCAAAGATAGGTTAGAACTCATTAGAGCTCTCAATCCAGACTGGAAATTAGATGTTGCAGACAGGGTAGGTTTTTTCATTAGGTAAAATGATATCCCCCTGTTTGCATGCTTTGCTCATAGGAAGGATCAAACTAGGTCCTCTACTTGAGCCAAAAAAAAAAAAGGTAAAATAAAAACAGTTTATCTACTCATTGCAATAATGATGCAAAATATAATAAAAACCTAGACTTTTTTTCCTCGAACATGCAGAAATTCGACTTCTTGCCAATGAACACATATAGCTTTTTTTATGCATGTATCACCGGAAAAAATATAAAATTCACCACAATCTTGTTATTGCAGGCAGCAATTATTCTAACCTGTGTAGCACTGATATACAGGCTGGGGTACGCATTCATGTCAGACATAGTGTCCAAATTGGGCATGCCAAAGGCTAAAGGGGGCTTGGGGTAGTACTGATTTAAGGGTACAAAATGAAGCACTTCTACTAAATAATCTGGATAAATTCTACAATCATAGCAACTTGTCATGGGTTAATTTGATTTGGATAAGTTACTATAAAAGTAAGGTGCCCCATGTTGTGAATAACAAAGGTTCCAACATATTCAGAGGCACTGCTTGTTCAGTTCAGTTGGAAAATACAATCCTTTTCTGGGATGATCTTTGGTGAGACGCAGTGCTTAGTAATCAATTTTCAAGACTGCATTCTTTTGCCAAATTTTCCGTAGATTTAGTTGAGGCCATGTTGGCCAGGCAACCACAAGATGAATATCATTTGCCATTATCTGAACAAGCATACGAGTTATTGGAACTTGGAGAGGTCACTCAACAGTTAATTTTGTCTTGAGAAAGCAGACAAGTAGACATATCTGGAGATCGGGTAGATAATCATCTTTTGAAAAAGATATTCTCCTTCATATTTGTAGGATGAATGAACCTCTTAGAAACATAGTTGTTAATAGTTACAAGATCTGTGAAGCTCTTTTAATTTATATTTATAAAATTTAAACTGCTGGACATTGCCTGGCACTCTGGCAGTGTTACTTTTAAAAAAAAAACTTGGGCATGCCATTTATCCATTTGTTAGGAATTTGGAATATTTCCCTCCCAACAGAAGTTAATTTACTTTTGAAGACAGCTGTCACAGGGAAGCTACACACGGAATGGCCCATAGACACAACCATCTCAAAACAACTCTTATCTCCCCCACCCTAGATCCTCTTCAATGCCACCTCTCCCTCTAGAGATCAGAAGTACACAACTTTGATCTCACCAACGATGAAGATAAAACAACAACATCCCTAGAGAATACATGCTGCCTCTTATCTCCTAAGCTACCTTGATCCTCCCATTCATGGTCATGTTGTTCGGACTCTTTCCATATGGCATTACCGTCATCATAACAAAAGTATTTTTTGACATGGCATACCAAAATGATCTGTGCATCAAATAAGAACCTTTTAAGCACTGACAAATTAGTTTCATGGCAGAAAGTGTCACTGTCACTATATGTTAAAAGGCCCTAGTATATAAAACTTCTATAAAGATTGAATAATGCTTTATACCTTAAGAAAGGTAAAGACACACTTTTATACAGTGGGAGCAAATTAATTTGTTTATTTTGGATGAACCATGTTAACCCGTAACTATGGATATGGACCAAAGCAATATTTTTACACTATCAATAGTTATAAAGATAATGATGATTTGGTCAGAAAGGAAAGGTAGGATGGTACCTACATGAAAGCCATCTGTTCGGATGTATGTAATTAACCCAGATGCGTCTTCTGAGGAAAGGGTGATCCCCTCATAAAGCTTTTGGGCTATCTGCAATCACATTGAAAACCATGTGAGGCAAAAGATAGCTACATCTAAATTGCATTACTATAATAGGAAATATTATATACGCATCTGAATTTGAACTGACAACCTTCATGGTATACCCAGCATTAAAATGTAGTTTGTTTGCTGCATCCTGCTGAAGGGTAGATGTTATATATGGCATAGGAGGATTCTTGTGAATTTCACTTCTCTTAATTCCTATTACTTCAAATTGAGACGAATAAATCCTCTTCTCTATATCTTGTGCTTCTTCTTGAGACCATATAGAAAGTTGATCCAACTTTTTCGAATTCAAATGCTTTATCTGGGCTTGAAGGTTCAGGCCATTTGAAGGGCCGGAATGTTGGGTTTTGAAGTCAGTATCAATAGTCCAATACTCTTCTGGGTTAAACTGTTCTATTTCAGCCTCTCGATCACACAGAAGAGCCAACGCCGCAAATTGGACTCGTCCAGCTGACTGGCAACCAGGCAACTTCCTCCATAACAGCGGTGATATGCCAAACCCAATCAAATAATCAAGGGAACGTCGTGCTAGATAGGCATTAATTAGGTTCATATCAATATATCTTGGAGACATTAAAGCCTTTTTAACAGCATCCTCTGTTATTTCATGAAAGACAACTCTGGCAACAGTAACATTACAACCCAAAGCGTCTTGTCGTTCAAGCATTTCTTTGATATGCCAAGCAATTGTTTCCCCTTCACGGTCAGGATCAGACGCAAGAATCAAATTTTCTGCTCTGAGGAAGGAAAAAAGACAAAGCAATTATAACAGAAACAAACATTAGTACGCATTATACTGTTAGTTATTCCTGAACCAGTTCAAATTACCAGTCTAAAAAAAAAGAGTTCAAACTACCACATAATTTAACCATAAGACAGATATAAAGCAAAAGGCAGTCTGAGGTATCAAACGAATAACAATTCAATATGCAATTTAAACTTGTAAATTATTTTTACCAGTATAGCCATAAATTATTTTTACCCTGGTGTTTGACCCCTTCATTTTCAAGGTCTTTGATGTGTGATTATGAACAGAATCTTATGTTAGACTAAGTTCATAAAATCTAGTAAGTTTAAATAATTATGAAAGTACTTTTCAAGATAAATCTATACATACCATTGTATGTTTCAAGCTAAGTATTTTAAAGTCATTGATAGTCATTTTTTCAAAAGTTTCACCAGATTTTGTCCGAAACATTAAGTATTTGTGACCACATGAAGTAGAAGATTGTAAATTCAAAGAAAAATAAGTAAATAAACAACTGTGATTTAAAACTTCTAGATAAGGAGTATCCAAGACATAGAATGTGATGATCAAGTTTATGCTCAAGGGTAAACTAGTAGGATCTCCCAACTTACAGCAGATGCTTTCAAAAGGCTTAAACACCATTACATCCAAAAGAGGATGAGAAGTAACCAAACAATCATTTATTAGTTACTAACTTGCATAAAACGAGGATATTGGTGTATGATGTTTGACATTAACTTATGTAGCATATATGCAATTGATTTTATACGAAAATTATGGGATTGTGTGTTTCTTTATCTTTAGAATTGGAAAGGCAGAAAACCAACATCTAATGATTATGTCCCTTAATATGTGTGATGTTTGCAAGATGGAAAATGACTACATAGAAATCAGCAGACATTTTTAGCATGGTCACGACAACCTGATCAACCAACTGGGTCGACAAATATGAACATGGGATAAGGGTGGTGGAAATATGGTCACTAAAGATGTGGATTGGAGTGGGGAAGTTCTCTTCAGGATTCCCAGCAAGTACTGGCTGTGTATCAAGATTGGCAGCAACTATAATTAAGGATGTCAATCCAGGGTCATGGAACATGACATTGACCTCAACCCTGGTGACAATGGTTTGGAAGCACCTTATTTTTCAAAAGAGGTAAGCAAAGATATATTTCATGTCGACAAAATTTGAAAATGTTAACCATACTACATCAACTAGAAAACCATACCCTCTCAACGCCATTCTTATTCTCTTAAGATGTGTCCAGGCAGCAGCAGGCACCTCCCACACCATACTGAAGTCATCATCAGGGCGAACAGATTTCGATCTTCCAGCCAAATCTCTCACATGGCCATAACTAGGCAACACTTCATACATGTCGCCAAGGTATTTTTGAATAACTTTTGCTTTTGTCACTGATTCAACAACAAGAACTGATTTAGCTGTGGGAGGGTAAAGAGGAACAAGTGGTTTCTGCTCACTATCAGAACTATCAACAGAACTCTTCGTACAAATTTCAGCTTTAGCAGCAGCAGATTTCTTTGCTTTTGAAAATTTCTTCAACCTGTTTGATGTCTTCTTATCTCTAGAAATATTGGCATTCTTTTCTGATTTGGAAATTTCACGCTTGTTTTCTTCTTGGCTCACATCAGTTGTCCCAATCTTTGCTGCCGCAATAGTTTTAGCAGATTTGCTCTGTTTCTTGATAGATACCTTCTTATCTTCACTAACGTCCTTTATTCTGCTTGTTGAACTATTTTCAGTACCAATAGCACTCTTACTGTGGTTGCTAGTTGATGTTGAAGCCTCATCAGTGATGATGCTACAAGAAGGTAATGTGCTTTTCTTTTTCTCAGATCTATGAAACAAACTGTGCATATCACTCCCTTCTTCCCTTCTCATATTTGGATTACCAAATAAACTCTTATTTCTGATGAGAAAACTCAGATTTTTATTGCACACAGTCAGAAAGCACCGTGAATTACCAATATTATTAGTCACAAAATTGTGATTGCTCATGAGCCCAGTAGCAAAAAAAGAACCACTTTTGAGCCTTACGGGAAGACGGGGACGAATTGAAGACAACTGCCTTGATGAATTATTAGTTACTGAAACTCCACACATTTCACATGGACGGAAAGGTGAATAAGGCATGAAAGTGTAAGAACATCTCTGAGATACACCAAACTGAAAAGGTAGCACATAGCTAATACTTAGAGAACAAGTAAAATTCTGAGTGACATACTATAATCAAAGTAGAACACAGCAGAATCATGCAGAATCCTTTGTCATGTTCCAAATTAGTTTTGAGACACGAAATATCAAACTTCAGTAGTTTACCATGGAAGATTGCAGTGTAATTAAATACTATTGAAAGACGGCAAAGTTTTGGAATTTCCATTCCATCAATTCCTGTACTCCTTACTGCCACCAAAATGGACAATTATTCCCCTGGCTCTCACAAGCTATTTCACTGGAAGCATCTACCCCTATTCCGTTGCCGCACGCACACTCATTCGGCACTACTGCCCGCACCCTGTCACTCAAGCAATCTCTAGGAACCGCTCTAGCACCCTTTCCTCTGGAGACTAGAGTTGCTCCCCCCCATCCTCTTGACAATTCAAACTTGACAAAGTTCTAAGTTCTTACGTTTGACAAGCATAATCACAGGAACCTGAGTGCTTAGCTGAGGGTTGAGAAGGGTGGAAACGTAGAGATGGGGGCAGCAAAGAGCATCGATGAAGATGCACCCAGTGGTGAGAGTCCTATCGGTGCAAGAATGCACAGCCACCAACTTTTTTTTCCCTTCGTTTTCCAGGAAAAAGCTTCTTTTCTTTTCGACCCAAGAAGAAATAGATGGATAGCCTTATTAGACCAATATGTTTACCCACGAGCAGATATACGGGTTTTGAAACAAAAGGAGAAGGAATGCAGAAAATGTGCAACAGGAGTTGATGGAATGGTAAATTCCTAAACTTTTAGGATCTTCAGGTTGCATTTAAATGCAATGGGTCTTCCAATGGTAAAATTGCTGTAGTTATGATCTTTCAGTGTCATATAATATTTTTTTTGTCGAATAAAATGGAGCAGGTATCAGGTGAAACCACAGCTGATTTTCAGCAGAAGCTACCACCACCAACGAACTCCATCACTATCTCAAAAAAGAAAAAGAAAACGAACTCCATCACATGCCGCAATGCCGCAAGGCACAGAAATCTCTATAGGATTGTCCATTCCATAGGAATTTCAAAGGATTGGATATGATTCAATCCTTTGTTCCAAAGGGCTTCATAGGAAATTTTCCTATAGGTTTAAAATCCTCTAAATTCCTATATTTTTCCTCCAAATCAAAGGGGCCCTAAAGCCCTGTTTGGCTAATGGGATAGGAAAATAATTTCCCACCCATCAAAACACATCTTTTAAATCTTATCCATTTATTCTTCCTCTCCCATTTAATCCTAACCCTTTATTCATTTTTCAATCCCAATCCCACCTCCATTATCCATTATCCAAACACACCATAACGCTCCATGGGCCATTCTGGTTTGTAACCAAAATGTGCCCTACCAAATTGTTTGTCACTTTGAATAGTATTTTGTTAATGTTTGGTTTGCTACTAAAATACGAGATCGCTAATTAGCGATCGATCACCTGGGGCTATCGTTTTTTTCCCACTACTTTCTTCTATTATTTTTCTCCATATAGTTTATCTTTTTGTAAGTTCATATACATACCTAAAGTTTATGCATTTAAAGTTACACACCTAAAATTTATAGGTTAAAAGTTTATATACCCGATTCAAATTTAAATTTGGATTCAAATATTTTATATATAGAATATTTCTATACATAAAGTTTATGCATGCAAAGTTTACGGTATAAAGTCTATGAACATGAATGAGAGTATTAGATTTTTTTTCTATGTTTTTTACTAACTTTTTTTTTTTGGAAATTTATGATGAAAGGAGAGAAAGGAGAGGAGTATAGGGGGGAGGGGCGGATTGATCGCTGTGAGCGATCACCCATCCAATAGGGGCACCCATCAAAATATACCAATAGCACACAAAAAGTTACCAAAATTTTGCCACTACCAATACTTGTCTAGGTTTTGGTAGTACCATATTTTGGCATGGTAGCTAACCAAACACACCCTATATATTCTTTTTGAGTAAATTTCACAAAGGGGCTTCCGTAACACAAAACCTCATATTTTGCAATTTGTTTTAGTAAATCTTAAGTTTTAGAGCAAAATGTTCCATAAAACACTAGGTATAAGATTACATCACTCATTCTAATATATTTATCTATAATAATTGTAAAAAATGTATGAGATATTTTTTTAGCACGTGTGTTAGCTACTTTTTAACAAGCGTTGGTCACCATGTTTTGATCATTTAAGTGTATATTAAACCAAATGCTATGTCATTATCAATTGGTATTATGTTAAGTTTTTCAGTGTAAAATTGAGAAAAAGGTAAAGTAGACGAGAGGAAATTTACTTTTAGTCGAGTAATGTGAATTGATGTATAAAAAATAATCTTATGTAATAACGAAATATGACTATTTACATAAATATGAGGTTTCTTGAAACATTTTAACTTAAAACATGGGGTTATTTGAAACAAATTACAATAATTGAGGTTTTATGTCGTGAATGACCCAATACCTAGGGTTTTGTGAAAAGTACTCATTCTTTTTTCCAATTTTAAACTTTAATCTCGTTATTTATTAATATATTTTAAAACGGTTAAATAGTGTTTTTCTAATATATATATAATTATTTTTAAAAAAATAAATAAATCCTTTTTATGTTTTCAATAGTTAAAACTCGAAAAGGCATGTAGTTTAGTAGTTGTAGTGACCTGAGTAGCACTCCAAAGTTCTGAGTTCAAATCTCTATAGGAGCGCGGATTTTAGATTGAGTTGTTTGAGTTGCCTTGATGCGGAGACCCCTGCTGCTCCTGCCGGCCGGAGAGAGATGGGGAAAGGAGAAGGGAGGGGATGGAGGAAGAGGATGGAGCTAATGTGTGGGTCCCACAATAGAGTGTGACGGTGATGGATGGAAAATATGACAGCGGTGGCATGGATCCAATTTTATAAAGTTTCAGTGGCATCCAGTAGATTTCGCGAACAGTAGAGGCATTTTTCTAATATGGCAAAATTGCAGTGGCATGAATCCAATTAACCCATTTAAAAATGCTGTATATATCCGGTTGGATATAAAGGTCGGCTAAAAAATATTCTTCTCTTAAAAAACACAACTAATTATGTGCTAATGAGATTTCTTGTTTCGCTGAAAATCAACCACCAAACAGAAGGAACAACCGAAGCCTTAGGTCTCCTATGTAACATACCGCTCCAATAGTTCCTTTGTTCTAAAATATAAAAAGATAAGATACTTCGGTATATATCAGAAATTTTGAAGGAATTTTATATGATTGAATTCCTAAGAAAATAATTCCGATTTAAAGTTTCTTAGGATTGCCTCAAATTATATGAATTTTGAATTCTATTGTTGGTAACTTTTTGTGACAAGTTGACAAGCACGATCGCAGCACCTAAACGCCTTGCGGTGATCCTAGAGTCGCCAACCACCTCAATCTAGCCAAAGCTAAATCAAGATGGGTTTTGATAAACTAAACCGGCTAGCGGAGCCGATCTAGATAGAACGATGGATAACTACCCGTCTCGTGGGCAAAACGGAAGGTTTTTAGGACAAACCTACAAAGAGGTGTCGCGTTCTCGCAGCGGCGGCGGATGATTTACGGCGCAAATCGATAAAGATGGACAAACTAAACTAAAACTAGAAGCAAAAGTAAAAGAACGATTCGATTGATTGATAGTTGATTAATTTTTTACAACGAACTGGCCTTGTCCCTTATATAGGGTTGGTTTTGTCCTCTACAGGCCCTCCTCCACATCCAACTCGGGCTAGAAACAGATGGAAACACGAAACATGCCTTCCCGAGCAAGGAAACCCGAGACCCGACGAAAACGAAGTCTGACTCGGATTCTGCCGGTCAGACTGGCCACATACCGCCGGTCGGACCGGCCCACTGGCAGCGGTCTGACCGGCCGACATACGGCGGCCAGACTGGCCCTCTCAGAGGAAAACCGGTAGACTTTCAAACTTTAGCAATTTTCCTTAATTTAATATACTAGGTGCCAAATTTGGGTGTAAACACCTATGTTTTTTTTATCCCCGTGTTCCAAAAATCCTAAAATTCCAAAGGACTTCACACCCCCGCTCGCTTGACATGGACTTCATGGAATCAAAATCACCTTATCATATGCCAATTAGCATGCTCAAAGTTACCCTGTTATTGCAAATTTGCAATTGAAATTCATGAGATTTGCTGGCAGAAAGTGGTCAGTTGGGTGATCAAGGCTCCACTAGTACAGATTCTATCATCTGTGACAGGCTCAATTATGCCTATACTACTTGGGCCGTCAGAACGAAGTCATCTCAATCGGGCTTAAATTTGCACCGTTGTAGATGTACTCACTCTAGGCCCAAGTACATATAGCCCGTCACTGATAACACTCATCTGTGACAGGCAAAGATTTAGGCCCGATTGAGATGACCTCGCATATCTCAATCGGGCCTAGACACCGAGCCCATCAAAGATGAGGGTCATCGGTGACGGGCTCCAAATATG
>CM020187.1:265310-277352 GCA_009805545.1 Oryza longistaminata | reverse complement strand
GGCCCGTCACTGGTATACCTCTGACGGGTTTTCCTTTCGGCCCGTCACAGGTGAGGGGATACCTGTGACGGTCCGCGGCCGGATGGCTCACCGGTGACGTTATCCCGTCTGACCCGTCAGAGGTAATGGTCACTAGTGACCAAATCGTTTGCTCGTCACAGGTATCCCGTCGGAGGTGTGAGGATCTGGCGTAGTGTAAGATTGATGATCTGCCATCGCCGAGGCTCATGTCCACCCACATGCAGCACGCTGCTCTACCCAAGTCCATTGCAGATGAACCTGGCTGCAAGGTTGTTTATATTTGCAGGTAAATTTCTTGTATCTAGTTGATACTCTCTATCAGAATATTTCTCTTATATCTAGTTCTTTTGTATCGATCTGGGCATGCTTCTAGCCAGTTCATCATGGATGGTTGATGACCAACATAGCGCAAACAACAAGGGCGGAGACAGAGGGGAGGCAATAGGGGCTATGCCTTCCCATGTCATCAAAATTTTACACTAAATTTACTTTAGCTTTAGCAAATTTTGAAAAACAAAAAACTAACTCTATTGGCACGATCCAACATAGCTTTTTAGCGTTTCAACTTTCAAGCTTCCCTGCTGGCAAACAATTTTTTATTGGATGATATATCAGTACTGATACCAGGCACCAGATTATCATTGATAATTCGAGCCTCGGTCTCATGATTCCCTTATTTTTGCTGGCTTTTACTCTTCTAAAATTGCTAACAAATTAGCAAATTGCAGGGAGCCGAAGGATATCCTGGTCTTAGCCTGGCACTTCTTCTGAATTATAGAGCCTGATCTTTCATTTCAAGAAGTGTTCGAGGCTGCCTGCGATGGCAAGTTCTTGACCGGCGCTATCTGGGATCACATTATTGGCTACTGGAATGCCTGCAAGGCGAACCCAGAGAAGGTCCTGTTTCTGGTCTATGAGGACCTTCTGCGAGATCCGGCAAACATCGTCAGGAAGCTCGCCGACTTTCTTGGCCAGCCGTTCTCATCGACCGAGGAAGAAGCTGGACTGGTGACAGATATTGTGAGGCTGTGCAGCTTCGACGACCTGAAGAGCTTGGAGGTGAATAAGATGGGAGAGGCATCGTTCGCCTTCCCGAATGCGTCATACTTCCGGAAAGGGAAGGCCGGAGACTGGAAAATCCACATGACGCCGGAAATGGTGGAGTGTTTCGACACCATCGTCAAGGAGAAGATGCATGGATCTGGGCTTGTTTTTGCTTGATGCATGTGGTGGACAAGAAATTACTAAATTATTCAACTCTTTTAATACTTTTTTTTTAAAAAAAAGATCTTTCAATAAATAATTTAAAAGGGTGGTCCAAAATGAAAAAATGGTAATAAAATGTAACCTAAAGTGAAATTTATTCAAAATAAACTAATCATCAAGCTCGAGAGGTTGCTCGCATTGCTTTGGCTGAATCACATTATTTTACCAATGTGACAAGATTGTACAACTTCTTCTGGGAGACCTCAACTTTTATTGTTCTGTTCTGAACAGAAATAGACCAAGAGCTGATATGAATGATAATTTTTCTTTTTAACGAGGTCATTAGCTCTTAGGATTTGGTTGAATTTCTAATTATAGCTATGACTTACACCTGAAGTAACAAGCAGCCAACATTTGTTGGATCTATTGGACTGGTTCTTCACTTCCATAAATTGGACTCTTTCCTACCCTAACACAATGGTAAAACCATTGTCAACAATAATTTCAGATCATATCCCTTGTGTGGTGCAAATTGTGATAGATATACCTAAAGCACATATCTTTAGGTTTAAGAATTACTGTGTGGAGCACGAGGGCCTTTTTGACTTGGTGCAAACAATATGAGATAATCATGGCAGTCCCCTTGATCCTGCTAGGAATATTACTGCTAAGATTAAGGCATTAAGAAAAGACCTTTAAAAATGGAGCAAAAATCTTTCAAGGATGCAGGAATTGATCAAGAATTGTAATGCAGCCATCCATTTTATAGACAGTATAGAAGAGCTCAGAGATCTTGCTATCTTGGAGTGGAAATTCATACTCTTTATCAGAAGCAAACTGAGGACCTACTTGAGGTATAAGAAAATATATTGGCAGAAAAGATGTACTTTTAGGTGGGAAAAATTTGGTGGGGAGAATACTAAATTCTTTCATGCTACGGCTACTGATTCCTTTAGGAGGAATTCTATAACATCTTTGATTTATTGAGCATAAGGACAAAGCCAACATTGCTTGGAATACCTTCAGATTGAGAATGGCTATTTCATACTTCCAGAATATGCCTTTTGATCTCTCTTGTCTATTTCATTCTCATGATGTTTTAGCAATTCGAGATGAGACCTCCTTGCAAAAGGAGATAAATGATCTTAAAAAAAAAATTGATCACGGACAAAGCCCCTAGACCAGATGGCCTCAAAGGTCTATTCATTAAAAAGTATCGGCCTATAATATTTCAGGATTATTACAAACTTTGTGCTGATTTTTACTCTTGAGCTTTTAGTCTGGATTCCTAAATCATTCCTTCATCACCCTAATTCCAAAGAAATTAAATCCCGAATCTATCAATGATTATAGGCCCATGTCTCTAATGGGGATTTATCTTAAGATCTTGACAAAACTTATTGCAGATATAGATTGTAAAAGGTTATTGTCTTTGGTTAAGCAGAATCAATATGGCTTTGTAAATGGGACTGTTAGTGATATGCCCTAGAGGCAATCATAGAGATGATTGTATCACATACTATGTTTACATATTTATCCGACTTTATTCCTTGAAATAGATAAACTCATTATTGGTTAATGAATATGTGATTCTTTCATGAGACTCTTTATGTTATGTGTTGCTATTTCTAAAGGATCCCTGATCAAATATCATATATGGAACAAATATGTTTAGATGATCAGCACATGTATTAATTGATGATCATGTCTCATGGATCATGGTATAGAGATACCAAATTAATAATGTGGACACATGTTAGTGAACATGTTGTTGGATAGACCCAACATGAGACACTGCAAGAGCCATATGTGTTGTGTCATCAGTGATCTCATTTAGTGTTGGTGTTGAATCCTTAGACCTGAGATTATCATGGTTCCCAACATGTGTAGTAGCTTACTTAGGGACTGCTAAACGCTACTCCGTAATTGAGTAGCTATAAAAGTAGTTTTCGGGTATGCTATGAAACATGTAGTGGGATATGAATAATCAAGATGGGATTCGCCCCTCCTATGGATCTCTGGGCCCCTCGATGTTATAGATTATGGAAGCACATCGCCATGCCAAAGGTGATTGAGGAGTCAATCACAAGTAATATAATCTATCAACAGGTTCGGGTGAATGATTGAGCTATTAGAGGATGTCACATATCTAGCCTTGAGCTTAATCGATATCGTGAGGCAAAGGGGTTCATACAAGTATACACTAGAGGTTCAGCCGATATGATCTTTATGTATGCCCGGTGGGTCAATACGTTCTACTAGGGACCGCTATTGACACGTGGACCGAAAAGGAGTTTTTGGGTTACAGCCGAGTGTGCATGAACCTCCAGGGTCGCACGCTTAATGGTCCAGAACAAGAGTATTGGATGGAGATCCAATGTGAGCTTAATTCGGATAGAGATCCAAATAGGAGTCCTACGGGCCTTGGAGGCCCGAGTGATGGATCCTATATATTCATGAGGGGTGTGACCGGCAGAGACATTGCATCACGTGAGAAACCCTAGCCGTCACTTCCCTCCCCGAGCAAAACCCTAGCCACGCGCGGGTGCTAGCACATCTGCGCGTGGCGTTCCGTCCCTGTACGTGTGGATACCGGTAGAGGCGCCGCTGGTTTGCGGTGCTGATCGGCGTGGGAGTATGGCGAGGAGAACGCACAAGGAGGAGAAGGTCGAGCCGGTGCGATCGACTACTTCCTCTACATCGACGCGCGCTACTTCGCGAGAGTTCCTTCGACTTCTCAGCGTCTTCTTCCGCTGCGCAGCGCGTCAAGTGATAACGATCTATGATCTAATACTTGCATGGTTCCTGGTTTACGCGATAGAAAATTTTGATTTATACTATCGTAGCCTACGCGCACTACAAGAAAAATGCTTTGTAGAGACATTTTTCTAGTACTATAGAGACACTTTTCAAATGCCTTTACAATACTATAGAGGCATTTTAAAAAAGTCTAATAAGTGCCTTATGGTGAATTTTCTCTACAAACGAAGAAGCATTTTATAAAATGTCTATAAGGTGGTAGAGGCATTTTCTAGAGACATTAAATTGTACCACAACCATATGAAACCAATGTAAAAATGAGAATAAAATATTTTCCCTTGTTTTTTGCCAATCCTTGAACTCATGATCTCTTGAACAAATCGTTCTTATCTTCAAGGCACTAACCAACTCAACCCCATGTCATTCATTGTATATGTTTATGCCTTAAGTTACTTATATTTAGCCATTTAGTGTACTTTTATTGTAAGAAGTGTCTCTACAGAGTTTAAAGTGTCTCAAGCAAATGTCTTTACATGTTAGACACATTTTAAAGTGCCGAAAGAATGCCTCTACATGATAAAATCTAATAAAATGTGCTGAAAATATTTCTAAAGTGTCTCTAGAGTAAAATTTTTCTAGACAATTTTGAAAGTGCCTCTATAAAGTGTTTCTACGCTGTAAAACTCCTGATCTTAGAGGCAATTTGCAAAATGCCTCTACAAAAGTGTCTTTATATAATGTTTTTGTTGTTGTGGCGTAACCCAACAGGGACAACTATACAGGACTATCTAGCATGGAATTTTGAGTTCCTGCATCAGTGTCATCATTCAAAGAGGGGAATTTTCCTAATAAAGCTGGACTTTCAGAAAGCTTTTGATACCATAGAACATGAAGCCATACTGATAGTAATGAGGGCAATGGTTTTTACTAATGTGTGGTTGAATTGGGTTTCGAAAGTCTTCTATTCTGCATCCTCCTCAGTTATGCTAAATGGGATATGAGGAAAAAAATTTCATTGCAAAAGAGAAGACAAGGGGACCCACTTTCCCTTATGTTATTTGTGCTTGGAGCTAAATTGCTACAGGAAATAATCAACAAGGCACATGACTTGGGCTTGTTGTCAAAACCCATCCATTAGGATCATGATCCCAATTTTCCAATAGTACAATATGCTGATGATACCTTTCTTTATGTCAAAGCATGTGGCAGAAAGCTTTTCACTCTAAAAGCCCTACTTCAAACCTTTGCTCAAGGTTCGTAATTCCTGCTTAATCCAAATAAACGTTAAGGAGGATAAAGCACAGATGTTGGTAGGAGTCTTTTGTTGCTAAATTGGATCCTTGCCTTTTACATATATTGGCTTGCCTTTGGGCACTACAAGGCATAGAGTGGTTGATTTTTCTCCACTAGTAGATAGAATTGAGTGAAGACTATATGCTAATTCAGCTCTCTTGTCTTAGGTGATAGACTCGCTTTGGTTAATTCAGTTTTCTCCTCATTGCCTACATACTACATAAGCACTCTAAAGCTACCAAAAATGGTAATGGACAACTCAAAATGGGATTCCAACTTAGCACCTTTTGTTTTGAGATTTTGAGAAGAGTTGCTCTTTGGAGAACATAGTACGATGAAAGTTGTAAGCTTTGTTCAGGGAGGAGTTATTGTCTATAGATGGCCTCTATGGTAGAACCCATCGAGGAGCCCTGAGAGGCTGTGGTTTACCCTGTGGTGGATGTCAGCAGTTCAAGTCTGCTTATCTCTAGCCCGTGAACTTAGCAGATACTATGATAGCACCGAATTTTGCCAATTATGCAGTTCGACCTATGATTTCGCTTTCAAGGATGTTGATAAGATCCTTCCATTTTGTAGCTCTATTGATAGAGCAAGGAAGATCAATTCAAACAGAAAATCTTTGGTCACCTGAATGTGGTTTGTAAGCCAGAAACTAAAGGGGGTTTAGGTGTTATTAATCTCTCAATTCTAAATTAGAATCTTCTACTGAAATATCTGGATAAATTTTATAACATGAAGGAGTTGCCTTGGGTTAATCTTACATGGAATTCTTATTATGAAAATTGTGTGCCACATTTGTCAAACCTGAAAGGATCATTCCAATGGAAGGACATGAAAACTAATGGACTTTTTTAGAGGAATTGCCAGATGCTCATTAGGGAATACAGTTTCATGTTGTATTTGGTAGGATGTTTTGAATGATGATCCTCCTCTTTGGTTCAGAATGCTAAAACTTTATTCCTTTGGTAGCACTGGCAAAATTTTATGGGAGTGCAGTTGGAAAATAATTTTCACTTACCTTTATTACAACAGGCTTATGATGGCTTCTTGGAAATAAGAGAGCTATCTAATGAGATTGAGTTCACATTGGAGCATGATCAATGGACTTATATTAGGATGGGGGGTGTCTCAGATACACCTCTCAAAAGTTTTATGCTCCTAATTTCAGATCTTTACAACCACCACAACATCTAATATGGTTGTGGAAAAACAAACTAAACTCAAAGAATAAAGTTTTTGGTTGGCTTCTCTTGATAGACAAATTAAATACTATATACACGCTAGATCATAAACATTGTGCCGCATGGGATTGTGATCTGTCTTATGTTCTGTGTCACAATCAACCCTTAGAGACTTTGCTACATCTCTTGGGCATATTGTGGAACACATATGTGAATCTTGAGAATATGTTGTTGGACTCTAGAGCCAACTATAGTTGGAGATGTTCCATGGAAACAAAATTCTTGGAGCGTGGAATATTTGGAAGCAAAGAAATGGCTTCATCATTGATCATAAGCCTTTTTCTTTATCTTCTTGGGGGCAACTTCTTAAGGGAGACCTTCTCTTGTTGTTTAGACTTAATGAGAGAGATAAGGATGTAGTAAGAGATTGGATTTTATTGTTGTAATTGTACTTGTACCCTTCCTTTTTTATATAATAAAATCTACTTCCTCCATCCCAGAATATAGCTAACTAGTACCGGATGAGACGTATACTAATACTATGAATCTTGATATGTCCCCTGTCCAGATTCGTAGTACTAGTATACGTCTCATCCGATCCTAGGTTGCTATATTTTGGGACTGAGAGGGTACTTAAAAGCGGTGGCCTCTTCAACTGTGTTATTTCAAAAAAAAAAAAAGATATGGAATATCACCACAAGCTTAAAATATGTTCGAGATATGATGCAATAAAAGTTAAATATAGTGTCCTTAATTTGCCAGCTCGTTAGATATTTATCATGCAACTTAATTTCACATGGAATTTGTTAGGGGCTGTCAGCTGATTAAATGATAACCCTTGGTAAGGCTATTCACAATGCGTTGATGTGGCATATCTCAGCTATGACCTACCTGAGAGGATATTACGCACGAGGGTTAGCTGTGCCTCCATGAAGCTCCCCGTCACCTGTGAAGGCACATGAGCCTCGTTAGGCTTTGTTAGGGTGAGGCCTGTGACAGATAAAGCGACAGGTCACTATAGGTAGTGTGGTTTAAGTAGGTCTTGGACTTATATAGCACCTAGCGTGCTCAAATGAGTATCGAACATGTCTGTCCCTTGAACTAGCCCGCGCATATGTGCGGGCACCTTATTTAATATTGCTTGTATTTTTATTACGATGGTTTATTTGTAGGTGATGTTTTTTTCAAATATTCTTTGACTCCTTTTTTAATATGTATTTGTTTGGTCATTGACTACGATTTTCTGCTAATTACCCTTATAACATATAAAATTTTAAACTAAAAAATACTACTCCATCCGTCCTAAAATATAAGTATTTTTAGCTATAAATATAGCTAACTATGTGTCCAGATTCATAGCTAAAAGTTGTTATATTTTGGGACGGAGGTAGTATGTTACAATAAAGAAGTTGATTCCTATCTATTTTCTACCATGTGTTTATTTTTTAAAAAATATTTAGCATATTTTTTTTGAGTTTTCAAACTTCAAATAAAACTTTTTCTTGTATACCATAGATGTCTTTACGTATTTTAGGACAGTAATAAATTTTGAGGAGTTTCATCTAATATATCAGACATAGCAATCTATTTATTTCTAATTAGAGTGAGGCGATTATTCGTGTATAGAGAGATATGACGGGTTAAACAGTGCGTGGAGGTATATTCACATGTAATCAGTCGACATAAAGCATATTTATATTTTTTAAGGCAAAGCACATATGCAGAAAAACGACATCTTTCCGTTGATGGACTATTCTCATGGGATCAAAGTCCAGCTTAGCATTTCACATCAATAGATCCTTTCGCTAGTAGCCATATCGAACAATATTCAGAGTCGGTTTGTAATTGTAAAGGAGGAGCAGAGGTCGGACTTGATCACGTATGATCTGATTTATTTGTTTAGATCAATCTAATCTATTGGTTATAAAGTAGAAAGTATAGGACAATCGGTTTAAATGAGTTCGATTTTTAAGATTTTCTTTGATAATCACCAGCCATGCTCCAAGAGCTTTACATCTCAATGCTCCCTAGCCAGCAATGATGTTATTATCTTCGATCTTTATTAGCGAACCTATGACACCTCGGCAACTACTTGCTGCCATTGCGCAAGTCGCTGCAGTACACGGCGTCCATTTCTACAAGTTTTTGTTGTGCTTGGCTGAGTCCTATAGATGGCCACCAATTGTGCTATTTGAATTGTGTGTAGCAATAATTTTCTGTCATGTTGAATTTATAATTTATAATTTCCTTCCACACCATCTATCTAATTTATACATGTAAATGTTTACAATGATAAATTTATTTCCAATTTCTTACAATGTTCTATTGATATTTGGTTGGCATGCAAAGCATAGGGTTCTACTCCTTCCCTTTTTTTAATATATCATGCTGTTGTTTTTTAAATATGTTTGATTATTCGTCTTATTAAAAATATTTTGTAATTATCATTTGTTTTTTATGACTTAATTTATCGTAAAAAGTTCTTTAAGAATAACTTCAATTTTTTTATTTATTTACAAAAAAATTTTTGAATAAGATGAATGGTCAAAACATTTATCAAAAGGTCAACAGTGCTATATATTAAAAAACGGAGGTAGTATGTCCAAATGTTATATATGATAATATGAGCAATATTTATCCCATATTCTTGGTTTATTAATAAATTTAATAATAGTTCCAATAAATTAAAAAAATGGATATATTGCTTAAAAATTATGGCAGTAGAACTATAAAATTGTACGCATGTAATGGATGGAGAGTACGTATATAAGTACATGAGCAGACATAGTACATATGTCTTTTTTATTGTTTGATCTAATCTGACGTACAGAGAGGGAGGTGGAGGTGAAAAGTATTGGTTCTTTTTTAAGTTTAATCTAACGGTTAAAAATAATGGATCCACCGATTTAAATAAAAATATATAGATAGAAGATTTTCTTTTTTCTTAAAATTTGTATGATTTTTTTCTAATTTATTAGTAGGACAAGTGGTGGCCTTGAAGCGTTGGTAGGAGTGCAAGGAAGGAAGGAAAATTCCAAATCTATTTGTGAATCAAGTTTATACCATATATACTTGAGAAAACACACGACTAAATACATTGTTTGCATGTAGATTTCAATTAGCTATTTATATTTGTTAAGTAATATTTGAAACCATTAATATGATGTGAAATATCTTTAAAAATTTGTTATGGAATTATTTATTTCATGTCAATGTCATCAGTTGTAATGTATTTTGCACTAAAACACAACTAACGTAAGTCATTAATTTAAAATCACAATAAAATAAATTATAACTACGTATTTTTGTTTAGTCTTTAAAATCAAATATATATGCAAAAATAAACAGCATAAAATGAAGGTAATATACACATATTATAGGGTATCTCAAGTGAAAAAAAATAAAGGGGGTAAATGGAAAGAAAAATTGGTGAGGGTACGTACGTACGTGTGTGGGGAGGGACACGTACGAGAGAGAGAGAGCACTAAATTTTTTAGTCAATCTAATCTAATCTAATGATTTGAAATAAGGGACCCACCTATTTAAATGAAAATCGAGGGCTAGATTTTATTAATCCATTATAACGCCACGTGGCGGTTTAGGAGCGTTTGTAGGAGTGCCATGTGGCGGTACGAGAGCGTTTGTAGGCAGTTAAATGGACTTTTAGTATAAAATAATAGATAGATCCTCTGGCCTGATCGGGAACTGTTGTTGCCATATTTGAAAGTTAATAAGAAGTTAGGAACTCGAAGAGATCTACAAATTTAATTGTTGACATCGTCGATACTAAAGTTTATTTTGAGATTGTTTATTAATCTGAATATGTGTTATAAGTGTTGATGCAAATATGTGCATGTTGACAAATCTCTCTAAGTGAAAACTAAATCTCACAAGAAAACCAGGATATGCCACGTCATCTAACAAATATTAACCGTCGGATGCACTTAAAAAAAAATAAGTCGAATCAATCTTTACCGTTGGATGAAACTTAAGTATAGTTGTTAAAGAATGTAGAAATGTTCTAGAGTACCCTAGAGAACCTCTCCTGACTCATTATAGTAAAAAAAAAGTATGAATGTTCTGGATAAGTTTAGATAACCTTCCCAATGATACGGACATCACTACCTTGGATACACACAACAATCATCCAACGGTCATTCAAGGACCGATAACAAGAGCTCGTGCGCGACAATTGAATTTAGAGGTGCACTCGTTCCTATGTTCTTCTTTGTATGAATTCGAGAATAGATTGCTACCTAATGATTATATTGTGATTAGGAACAATGGAGGGGACAAGGAGACACTTGGAGAAGGACTTAGAGCCATGGAGGATCATCGAGGACATCCAAGTCAAGGTGGAGGCCCAAACCAAGTCGACGTCGGGTGCAATTCGGAGTCCAGGACTAGTCTGCACTAAAATGGGCGCCCAGGCCGCATACGTGCTTAGATTGGGGCGTTCTTTATATGGATGGAAAGCCAAGAAGATAACCTTTCCAATGGTTTTGGTCCCACGTCCAAATTCTTTCCGAGTCAATGGGAATTGACCGAACAATTTGACGTCCAGAATCTGTCTCGGTGCTGCGTCACTGTATTTGGGCCTTTGGCCCGTGTATCGTGTTGGAACCCATTAGGGTTGCGTTGAGAGGGGGTTGCACGACCCTAAACTCTATATATCAGTACCCGCCGCCATCTTTAGATTTTTGGGTTTTGCTTAGATTATTCTGTCGAGAACAGTTTCGCCGCTAGATCGGTTTGTAAGACCCCAACTTGTGAGCTTAATCAATCATCTGCAATTTGGGTTGTTTTCTATCTCGTTCTTGTTTGTGTTCTTCGATTGGCAAACAGGGATTAGCCTTCTCGGCGAGGTCATCCGCGTTTCGACACGGGTGATAACCAGAGGAGACGTGGTGCTGCGATTGCGGGGCTCAAGAGTGTGCACGTTCAGGAAGCCGGATCGATTTGTGTCGCGACTCCGCCCAAATCGTTGTTTATCAGAACCTCTCAGAAGATCGGGAACCCTAGTGCACATCACCCTAACTCTAGGAGTAGCTGCAAGCCCAAATCAATTCCATCCTCTATTCTCCATGCACATGAGGCAAGTTTAGAATAAAATCAAAATAAACTCCTTTACTATCAAAATGTGAAACTCATATTTAGATAAGTCTTTGTTGGAATTTAATCCAATTAACTAATTGAGTCTTAGCCTAAACATGATCACCTTCTGCTTATGCGGAAATTAATTGATCTACTGACCTGAGATGAAGCCATTGCTTTTCTTCTTTCTTCTTCTGTTGTGAGATACCTCACGAACCCCTTCCAGTGTCTAATCGATCGGGCGATTGATTTAGGGTTTGAGGTTAGAGAGAGATCAGATCGTCACCTGCCTCCCTCCTTCTCTTTCTTTTTATAGGCGACACTGGTGGGGCTCGGGGGTTTATCTCAATCTTAAATTCGAGTCTATTTTGTACCGATCACACAAAACAGATTTATCTCTTAGTTTGTTTCTTGTTAGGATAGGAAAACCGGTGGGATTTTAACCTTATCCTAACTAACCGGCATTAGCCGATAAAATCAACCAACA
>CM020187.1:169682-246304 GCA_009805545.1 Oryza longistaminata | reverse complement strand
CCCCTCTGTTTGGTCGCCATTGCCGCCCCGGTAGGCAGAGAGCTGAGAGGGAAGGGAGAAGCCGGGAGGGAGAGAAAAAGAAAGAAAGAAGAGAGAGAAAAAGAAAGAAAGAAAGAAGAGAGAGAAAAAGAAAGAAAGAAGAGAGAAAAAGAAAAGTAAAATAAAAGAAAAGAAAATAGGAAGACCCCACCTGTCAGTCACTATAGCTTGTTGATAAGGTTGTACTAAAAATAAATGAATTAGGAACAGTACCATTTCGCAATTAATAGAATTAATTCAAATTTGAATCATTAAACTAGCATAACTTCCTCATTTTAACTCGGATTTGAGTGAAACTTGAACTAAATTCATCTAAATTCGTAAGCTTTCCAATGGTATGTACTTCACTATTTGATAAAATACATTTATAATTGTTAAGTAATTAATACCAAGATGATGCATAATAATCAATTTAAAAATGTGCTAATAAATAGGATTGATGTTGTACAGTAGAGTAAATGCAATAATATTGGTCTTTAACATGTTTTGTTACTATGGCAACCCCATAAATTAATCATGATCAATGTTTCAAATTAATGGATGTATAGGAAAGTGTTAGTGCTATTTATTAATCTATGTCCAAATATAACTAAAATCCATGACTTATAAATTATTTACATAAAGTATAGCCTCATACTATGTAACTAAAATATAAACACATATTGAATCTTTAACTTGTTTAAGGAGATTAATAACTGAGCTAGTTGTAGTTGGACCACTTAAAATTAAGGTAGTCGGTACAACATCATATCGGATGGGATAATATATATATGCGATTCGGTTGACATCCATTAACCAAATAAAGCCATCTTAATCACATGTACTAAATAGCTTATAGTAAATAGCAACTATTCAAATAAACAATTCAATGTTAAGATATTGTGTACACACATATACTGCACATCCCATCATAGCTATACAGTATAGTGTCAATTTGCTTGTTGCATATATTAAATTAGAGGGAGTATATGATAAACATGTATATTAGATAAATACTAGTTATAAATCTGATCTAATATAATCTAAGTTCAATTGTAATCTAGGATTGTTCATTAAAAGATAATCTGTAACCATAAAATGATTAACCTAAACAACTCTAACATACAAAGCATGAATAATTACTAACCTTTTCTAATTTATTGTGACAAGTAAAACATTTTCATAATTAAAGCAAAGCCTCCATCAGTAAAATAATTATACAAATGGTTTCTTGTGATTATTTGATTGATCCTAAATCCATCTAACAACAGAACCTCTGGTATGTAACGTGCTATTTAGATAGATGCATATATAGCCATAATCCTTCCATAGCCATTTGATAGACTAAACCACCGATTAGCCAAATATATATATGTATACCATAAATGCTATGTTGGTTAACTCCTAAATAGACCACGATGACAATAGAAAGATTAAGAAACTTTAGCCCTTAGCATGATTGGAATCCATTAGCAAACACGAATAGTACATTTTGTTGCGCATATTTGATTGTTGTTTGAATATTGGTTTTTCTCGCGTATTATAGATCTTGTGTATCGGTTAGTCATGAGGCAACGTCTACAACTTCCAGGAGGTGAAGGTTGATCAAGATTATATCAATAATAAGAATTATCCTGAGCAGGCAAGTCATCACTATTCCTTGAACATATTGATCCCAATTGCGAAATTATTTTGTTTACAAATAAAATTGCATGCAATGATGAACATCCTACTTGTGATTATGCCATGCCTTGATTATTGTTTACCCTTAAATCTTTGTAACCATGATTACGTATGAGTCCCTAGTCAACTATGACCATTGCTTAGAAATGATATTCTAGAATCATGCATACTTATATTTATCAAATGCTATATGCTTGGGCAATTACCTTTGGGAAGGTGATTGAGATGCGGCATGTGGAGACATGAGCGTCACATTGCCATGATATTGATGACATGATTTGTGAAAGGAAAATAAAGTGAAACAACTGTTTTCGACTGGGGCGGCTGGAGGATTTGGGTGGTGTCCGGAAAAGGCCAGTGCCGTCCCTGGTCAATTAAGGACCGAGCCATGAAGTTAAGCATGAAACGACCCCCGTACAACCGCACTTCTCGTATGGGTATAGACCTAGCGGAGTAGATAGCTGAGCGGAGGCAGTATCCATGCATAGTGGTTTCTTGATGTGTGAGGCAGGGGCTCTACGGTGGGGCAACCATTGGTAGGACCGCGAGGCGGGTGTCTACAGTGGTGTCGCCATCGGTAGGACTGCCATGTGAGAATCTAAACGTAATTATAACTTAATGCATGTGTGAGTCTTCCCTTCCCGGGTGCGCCAGAACTCCTCTCACTGCTAGAAACCGTGTACGCCTAGAGTGCATGAGGATGTAAAGTTCATGGAGCGGGTACTGCCATTGCGAGGTTATCAAAAAGCTTTGCCGTGACGCGTCTCATGTGTTGGGATGAGGCTCATGTGTTGGGCAGTCGCGGAGTGCGGGTAAAGTGTACATCCACTGCAGTGTGAGTAAACCAAATCTATTCGAATAGCCGTGCTCGCGGTTATTGAGCACCGAGACATGTATTACACTTGGCTAGACTCTAAATTCTTAACTTGTGTGGGATAGGATATTGCATGATGAATTTTATGCTGATGGAGCCACTTCCTGAGAGGAGGGAAGGTGGACGTCCTCAGAAAACCATGGCGACTCAATGGCGGGAAACAATGGATGGTGGACAGAACCGTCGTTGTTTAATGTGAACACTGGTATTAAAACTTGATCAATCTATGCTAGGTCTTAGGCTTGTGAAAAGAATTGCAAAACTAGCTTTATGCAAAAGAACCTGAAGCCATTCCTTGAAATATCTTCTATCATACGCATTGTTGTTGTGGTGGCTTGCTGAGTACGGTTGGTACTCACCCTTGCTATTTATATATCTTTTAGGAGAGTGTTGAAGAGAAGCCCTTGTCGGTACGCTTGCGTATCCAACAAGATGATCAGAGTGCGGTCTTGTTTTAGGTCTCGTTCCCCAGTCGACTGCCTGTGGCATGTTAACCGGTCCCTATTATTATTTTGTCTTCCGCTGTTGTTCTCTGATAGTTGTTGGCCTACCTGGCCCTAATGTAAGTATTTAACTCTTTTAGCCTGAATTCATTCGTGATATGTTGTGATCCAACTATGTATGTGTGTACCAACTACTGATCCAGGGATTGGTACGGATAAACACAGAAGATTTCTGATTTCCAAAATCGGGCGTCTACAGGCGAGTACGACAAATGTTGACAAAGCTCCGTCGCAGATTCTGCGCCTTCTCGATCACTCGAGAACGGTTGGTGGATCTCGACAAGGAATACGGAATGAAGAGATGGTTTACCGGCCGAGATAAAATTTCTTGACTTCAATCCAAATTCTCGATTACAGCAAGACGGGAGACTTAGTCGTATGCTCTGTACTTTCTTGGTTTACGTCGGGGATTGACTCAGACAAACCCTTTCGGTGCCCGCACGAGGCTGATAAAGGAAGTCTAATGTTATCTCTGAACTCACCGAGAACAGTCACTTGAGCTCGATAACAGTTACTCCATGGTCAGCGGTCGAGAATATGAACTCGCTCATTTGCATTGAAGTCGAGGGCTACTGTCAGGGTTATGGATACCACATACCTAATAGTAGTTGACTAAATCTCGGCAGGACCCACCACATACCATGTCCTATACGGAAACAACCTTCGGATATAGGAGGAGTTCCAGATAAGGAAAGACAACCAGAGTTCTACATGGAAATGACAAGGACTACTCGGATTGTATCCATATTGGTTTCCCTAGTTCTACTTGGACAAGGAGACACCTATGGGTATAAATACAAGGCCCCCTAGGAGGAGAGGGAGGACAATACACACCCAACACAATCAACATACACGGAACAACAGAAGCCACAACATACAAGCCAACATACGCTAAGACAAGCCGCCGGATATCGACTTCAGGGATAGGCACGGCTAGTCCCCTACGGTGTCTCCTGATACTGTCAGGAGAGACGAAAGCGCTATCTCTGATCTCGCCGGACATGGATTCGAGGAGGAAGACTACCCTGTTGTCGACTACGAGTCAGACCTTCAGACCGCCATGTCAACAACAGTTAGATAGGCTACCCCAAATATTGTACTGGTGTGATTATGGTGAATAAGATCAACGACGAGCTTCGGCCGACAGGATGTAGGGTTATTACCCGACAATTCAGGGGCCCAAACCTGTATAAAAATCCCTATCTCCATCTCTTTTACCTCAGTCTCGCATATACCCTAGTACCAACGATCCCCATACCATGCAAATACCAGAATTGCGACATCAAACATCGACACATTCTATCTGGACATAACCGCTGGAGGATCATTCATGCACAAAACACCGTCAGAAGGAAGAACAATTTTGGATCGTATTCTAGAAAATACTTCCTTCATGACACTGTCCAATGAACCCCAGCCGGAGGCATCCGTGTCCAAGATAGAGGAACCTCTAACGATCGAGCCACTCGCTGAATCATCCACTTCTGCTAGCTCGATTGATGAGAAGGTTCCAGAGCAGCCGTCCGTCGAGAATGAAGAAATTCAGACTCCGGATTGTGCCGCAATTATGTTCAGGGACGGTTTTGACGAAGACTACGGCAATACCCTGAACTATTTTAGCAAGAGGAAACCACCCGTTCCTTTGTCACCTCCCGATCCTATGGAACTTGGGTTCCTATGAGAAACTGTCCGAGAGTTGACATCCATAATGAGCAATGAATGGCTAAGGGAGGCAGAGCTTTCACCCGAAGTAATTCGGATAAATACTGCTCCCTGAATCATTCCTTGCCATCTGGAAGGGAACGACGTCGGTATTCTCTACAGTCCAACTGTCAGGGCCAATCTTGTTTCTGAATCCTTTGCATTCGCTTATTTAAGCGATAAGGCAGTGACCCCGACAAACAAATTCTTTAAGCATCCAAACGGAAATATCATTGAAGGATTTGGGATTGTACAAGATGTGCATGTCTGCTTTGAAGACAGGGAGGCAATCTTGGATTTCCACGTCTTTGAAATCCAAGACTTTGATATCCTAATAGGGCTGCCCATTGAGCAACTTCTCATCAACACACCCCGATTAGGTAGCCTCAAAATAACACTGGGAGGGAATGAATTCTCAATTTCATTCTCGCGGGCAAGGATCACCTTGACCGACCCTCTCCTAGAAATTGAGTCAGCGGAAGAGGTTACCACAGTTCCTCCTCATGAGTCTCCCGAGGCCCTTCTGGAGGATGAGGCCCCTTACTTCATCAAGGAAGAAGCAGATCCCGGTGAGACTCTCGAACTGCCAATCATGGAACCACCACCTCGACCTCCGCTTAATCTTAAACCTCTACCTCCAGGCCTACGATATGCCTTCCTACACAATGACAGAGAGGTCCCTGTCATAATTAGTGACAAGCTCTCTGAAGACGAGACTCAACGTCTTCTCACTGTGTTAGAGAAGCATCGTTCTGTTCTTGGCTACTCGCTCCAAGATCTTAGGGGGGTTAATCCTGCGCTTTGCACCCATCATATTCCTATTGACCCCGAGAGTACTCCCTCCAGGGAACCTCAACGACGGCTTAATAATGCAATGCGAGAGGTTGTAAAGAAAGAGGTCTTGAAACTCCTGCATGCTGGGATTATCTATCCCGTACCATACAGTGAGTGGGTTAGCCCAGTTCAGGTTGTGCCGAAGAAGGGAGGAATGACGGTCGTTGCAAATGCTCAAAATGAGCTAATTTCGCAATGAACCGTAACCGGATGGAGGATGTGCATCGATTACAGGAAACTCAACAAGGCTATAAAAAAGGATCATTTCTTGCTACCCTTCATTGATGAAATGTTGGAACGACTGGCAAATCATTCCTTTTTCTGTTTCCTTGATGGGTATTCCGGGTATCATCAAATTCCTATCCATCCGGAGGACCAAAGTAAGACTACGTTCACATGTCCATACGGCACCTATGCATACCGTAGGATGTTTTTCGGACTGTGCAACGCTCCTGCATCCTTCCAAAGATGTATGATGTCTATTTTCTCAAACATAATCGAAGATATCATCGATGACTTCTCAGTTTATGGAAAAACTTTCGGTCATTGTCTGCAGAATCTAGACAAAGTCTTACAACGATGCCAAGAAAAGGACCTGGTGCTTAATTGGGAAAAGTGCCATTTCATGGTCCGTGAAGGGATAGTTTTTGGGCATCGAGTGTCCGAGCGAGGAATTGAAGTTGATCGCGCTAAAATCGATATTATAGATCAGCTTCCTCCTCCTGTGAACATCAAAGGAATCCGCAGCTTCTTGGGACATGCCAGCTTTTATAGAAGGTTCATCAAAGACTTTTCTACAATCGCTAGGCCGCTGACCAATCTGCTAGCCAAGGGTGCACCCTTTGAGTTCGATGACGCGTGCCTAAAATCTTTCGAAACTCTCAAAAAGGCACTCGTTTCCGCTCCAATCATTCAACCTCCTGATTGGACTCTACCCTTCGAGATTATGTGTGATGCAAGCGATTTCGCTGTTGGTGCGGTCTTGGGCCAAACCAAGGATAAAAAGCATCATGCAATCTATTACGCTAGCAAAACTCTAACCGGAGCCCAGTTAAATTACGCGACTACTGAAAAAGAGTTGCTCGCGGTTGTTTTTGCTATCAATAAGTTTAGATCTTACTTAGTAGGAGCAAGAATGATAATTTATACTGATCATGCTGCTTTGAAACACCTGCTCAATAAGAAAGATGCTAAGCCTCGTCTCTTAAGATGGATTTTGCTGCTCCAAGAATTTGTCTTAGAAATTAAAGATAAAAAGGGAGTAGAAAATTCCGTAGCAGATCATTTGTCCAGGCTGCAAATCACTAACATGCAGGAACAACCGATCAATGACTTCTTAAGAGATGGCATGCTGATGACGGTTCGCGACTCCAACCCGTGGTATTCCAACATAGTAAATTACATGGTATCCAAGTACATACTACCAGGGGAAAATCAATGAAAACTGAAGTATGAATGTCGCTGTCACATATGGGATGAGCCATACCTGTATCGGGTCTGCTCCAATGGCCAACTACGAAGATGTGTGCCAACTGAAGAAGGACATAAGATCATAGAACGATGCCATGCCTCACCCTATGGTGGCCATTACGGTGCATTCCACACCCAGGCCAAAGATATGGCAAAGTGGTTTCTTCTGGCCAACAATGTACGAAGAGTCAAAAGAATTCGTTAGAAGATGCACAAGCTGCCAGAGGCAAGGAGGAATCACTGCTCGCGATGCAATGCCCCTTACATACAATTTGCAAGTCGAGATATTCGATGTTTGGGGTATAGACTTTATGGGACCTTTCCATAAGTCTCGCAACTGCGAGTACATTCTGGTGGCAGTCGACTATGTCTCCAAGTGGGTTGAGGCTATGCCGTGCAGCGCCGCGGATGCGAGGCATGCCAAGAAGATGTTCACATAAATCATCTTCCCAAGATTTGGTACCCCCAGAATGGTCATAAGTGACGGAAGTTCTCACTTCATTGACAAAACCTTCCGAGACCTCCTACGAGAAATGGAAGCCAAACACAATGTGGCCACTCCTTACCATCCACAGACCAGCGCTCAAGCAGAAACATCAAACAAACAAATCAAGAATATTCTGCAAAAGACGGTCAATAAAATGGGAACAGGATGGAAGGATAGATTGCCGGACGCACTGTGGGCATACCGGACAGCATACAAGACACCCATTGGAATGTCCCCATATCAGATAGTCTACGGGAAGTCATGTCGACTACCCGTAGAACTTGAGCACAGAGCATACTGGGCCATCAGGAATTGGAACATGGATTTTGAGGGAGCAGGAGAATGGAGAAAAATGCAGATTGCTGAACTTGAGGAATAGAGAGAAAAGGCTAACCACAACGCGAAGATATATAAAGAAAGAACAAAGCGCTGGCATGACAAAAGGATAAAGATCAAGAAATTCAAGCCAGAAGACAAAGTACTAATGTTCAACTCCAGGGTTAAGCTCTTTGGCCACGGAAAACTACGCAGCAAATGGGAAGGACCGTTCGACGTCATCGATACCTCTTCGCATGGGGCAATCACACTCCGCGACGACTCAGGTAACATATTTATGGTAAACGGTCAACGCCTAAAGCCAAATGAAACTTTAGATGAAGAAGTGGATGTTATTGAATTAATCGATTATGAACCATGATGATCTCATCTATTGCATGCTTAAAACCCTGTATAGTTGTCATTTATGTGCTTAAAATAGGTTTTAGTGGGCCTAGGAAGAAATTTGGGGGCCTGCCGGACTCACCAGGGTTCGGCCGAACCAGGGCAGTGCCCAATCGGCCCCAAATTCGAATGATAGTCTCCCCCGCTCGTCCTTAGTCCGTTTAGATGCACGTTTGGAGGTAGAACATTGGGATCACACCAGAGCACTTCTTCTTCCTCCTTTCCTACACCTTTGCACATTCTACTCTCCAATTCAACCCAATTCCTCGAATTTCCACTCAGATCTACTCATGGCTGGCAAATCCCTGATCCCATTCATTGGCTCCTCCTCAAATTCCACTTACAATCTCACCGGAGAGCCAACACCGGCGAATCAACTCATCACGGTGGAAAATTACACAGTATAAGGGCTGAATGCACTGTGGGCGCAGCCCCTTGCAGCAGTGCCGGGCTCCCCTGAAAATTTGGAGCCCGTCGGCGAGCTCCCTGGTTCGGTGTTCGGCCGAACCCTTCTCGGCCCCGTTCAGCAGCGCAATGTCACGCCCGAAATTTCTATCCAAAACTCCAAACGCTTACATGTGCGTTAAATCCTCGTCTAGGAATCAGCCGAGGCACACAATAACAAATTGATAATAGAGAACTATCAAATAGCTAATTAATATTCACAAAATAATAAATTATTACAGAGGTGGATAGTTCCTCTCAAAAGAATAAAATTCTACGCAGCGGAAATAAACAAAAGACTAAACAGCTATGGCGACTCCACTCCACAAGCAACTTGACCCGAACAAAGCCTAATCCTCCTGATCATCACCTTTATTGAAGTACTCCTCCTCTGATGAATGAATATTGCAAGAATGAGCATATGACATACTCAACAAGCCACACAGCAAATATGCAAGTGCACAGGATAACAAAGGATGGCATAATAAAGCTCATTTGCATAAACAACATTTAATAAACATTTGAGAGAATAGTAAAACAGTTAAGTAATTAAGCAATGTTAAATAAACACTATACAATACACCCATGTTGCATAGGCCCAACCTCATCTGAACAACCAACCCCGGTTGTACAAATCAAACCTCCATACCAGGAATATACCATCCCAAACCAGGAGTCCATTTAATTATCACAGTATTATCATTAATAATGAGTAGTGTGAGACTAATCACGAAAAACATTGTTAGACCCGCCCATAACTGCGGGCACAGCTATTCAAATAGTTTTACTCTGGCCAGACATGTACCACTGTACCCACAAGACACAACTCCACAACATGTCACCATGCGCCTCAATACCACCACGATACCTCAGAAAGGAACTGTGACAGTACCCTTCGCACAACACAACTCACCACAGTGCACCATACCTGGATCATAATCACCCCCTCTACAACCAGAGGCATGGACTCCCCAGTGACCCCCACGGACTTCTCGCCGCTTATCAGTCTGGCACCCCGTAATGAACCATGCTATACAAAAGGTAAAGCCGTTGCCCACGCTGGCTTGTGGTTGGCACGGTAAATGTTTCACAACAGTAGCTCGCGAACCGGTCCTTAATTGTCATGAGCATGACCATCAAAACCATGTGCTCACAACCCACCTTTAATCAGGTTTTAATTATCAATTAATTATCATAACACGATCAACCATCGTGAGCTACCATTAAATATAACCATAAGTAATAATGTAATATGATTCATCCCATTAATGAGCTAATATTTCTAAGCATGGCTAAGCAATTATATATATAGCAATTAGCTGAACCAACCCAATATATAAGGTTCAAGCTAACCAATTTATTACCCATAGGAAAAAAAGTCATTGTTGGCCATAATTAAATGGGAAAGGCTCACCACCCGATGACTTTCGAAAATAATGCATAAGTTAAAATAAAACATTAGCTTTAAACTGATTCAACATGCTCAAAGGATTGTTTGGGATCTGTGTGACTTGCCTTGAGCTTCATCAAACGCTTTTGAACCTTCCCCAGTGCAAACGCTCTCCTCCGGAACGTCGGAAACTAAAGAAAATGAACAAAATCAACAAAACAGTATAAAAGCAAGCATAAACAATACATGTGGATATTTTTAACATGTAGATCTTGATTTTAGATAAATTTAGCAACTTGAATCACTTGAATCCGAGTTACGATGATTTAGTTATGGATTTTCTAAGTTTAATTGATTTTCATCTAATACAGAAAAACTAATAAAAAGGAAATTATAATGTCATCATGACATCATCGCCGGCCATGGCACTAGACCACGAGGTCGCCGGCGCTAGAGAGCTCGGTTGGGCTTTCCGAGGACACCTACGTGGAAAGGACGTCTAGGCGAACTCACCAGTACAGAGAACAACGACGGACGATGACGAACGACGGCCGGTGGCGGCTCGGCTCAGGTCAACGTCGGCGACGGTGCTCCGGCGGTCTGCGAAGGGGCGGACGGGGTGCTCCTCCACCTAGCGAACCCGACGTGGTGACGGAAGGCGGCGGCGACGACCACAGCAGTGGCGCGGCGCGGCTGAAGCAGCGACGGTGACGGCGACGCTAGGGCTCACGTGGCGACGGCCCTATGGGCGACGGCTGTGACTTGGACTTGAGGCAAACCGAAGAGAACGACTAGGGGATGCTTTACATAGGCATTGGTGTGAGAGATCGGACTCCAAACGAGAGGTTTTGAGCCGGAAAATCCTAGAGTTAGTTTGGAGAGATAAACTCGAAAACGAATTTGATTAGGTTTATCCGGCCAAAATTGATCTCCAAAACTTTAGGGGAAAGGACAAGGATGAGGATGAGATAAAATCCCCTCAACCAATCGGACTCGGAAGCAATTGATGGAGGCGGATTCAAAGGGGAGGCGGCATCAGCTCGGCTTGGCTTGGCCGGCCTGAGGTTGAAGATGGCCCTGACATGTGGGACCCACCTATCAGCGGCAGAGGAGGGGAAAAGAGGGGCGGCTCGGCTTGGGCCGACTTGGGCCGCTCGGCCGCGCAAGGGAAGGGAGAAGAGTTGGGCTGGAAACAGTCCAACAGCTTAGAAGAGGGTTTTTTAAACTTTCTCAATTAAAATAATTCGTGAAATGATGTTTTATTTATTAAAAATACTTCCCTTGCTCAAATAATTCCCAGAAAAATCTAGGAAACAGATAAACAACCAAAGTATTTAATGAAATTTTATCTAGCTCACTTTTTCCTAGATTATTAGAGTTCAACTTGTAAAGTTTTAAAATAATTTCTAAAAGTGAATTAAAGAATGAATTATTAAATTAGGCGATTTTCAGGGTGTGACATGCGATCCCTCTCCCCTCGCCATGTCACAAGGACAAAAATCCGGGGGGATTCGCCTGCACGATGGCCAACAACGGGAGAACTCGGTCTCTTGAAGGCACGACGCCTTTTTCAAGATGACGGGAAGGCCGCGCCGCCTCCCGCTGAGCGCTATGTGGGCACCCTATTCACCAAGGTAGGGGATGAGGTGCTCCACAAGTACACCACACCCACCGCTACTCCATCCACTCCGAAGGAGGAGCGATTCCGCATTCAGGGAGTGCGAACTTCCGGCGGGGGGTATGGCAAGGGTTTACTCCGGCCATTAACGGCATCGGAGAAAAAGGGGCAGTGGAATCCCGTAGCCCTCCACCTATCAAGGTGAAGCGTCACTTGACGCCCCCTCCAATCGTAAGGGCTCCCGGCCAATTCCAAGATGATGAGGTGAAATCACCGGAGCCCTCGATCCACAAGCTCGCCGCTCAAGTAACGAAACTCCACAAGGAGAACATAGAGCTTAGGGATCGCAATGCAGAGCTAGGGGTAGAACTTGCTGAAATTAGAAATAATTTTGATACCCTTAGTCGCGGTTTGTGCGCTAAGATCGAGCGTGCATTCATAGAGATGGGAAAGGAAAATAAGTATTATGCTAATTAGATGTTTCCTTTCCCATGAATAAAATAGTAGTAGGTGCTTGGTTTTAATTTTTCCAATCATGTAAGCATTTGCTATAAATAATGTGGCTCATTGGTGTTAACCCCAATGTTTGCCAAAGTTTGTTTTTGTTTTATGTTTAATAAAGTTTAGGTTTTGAATAAGTGTAGGGGAGATATCCCAGCTTCTGACGTGCATCTACTCTGAAAATTGCTGAATATCTGAACACCTGAAAGGCTCTGAACTCTGCAAAAAATTTGCAGAGGGATCAGGCACCCGAGTGGTTCAGCCGAACCACCAGGTTCGGCCGAACCAAAGCTGGCCCCAATCCCTCTCAATTTTCACAGGTAAGCAGGTGAGCACATCTTTTATCTGTATATCTCCACCATGGTATAGTACTAGAGCTGAAAATTCAGAAAACAACTGGTTCAAGCATAAGTGAAAGATAAAATTTCCAACTAATGAAATTCTTCATGTGATTGATCTTGTATATTCATTATTCTCAGCTGAACTTGTGCTTGTGAACAACCATCCATGATTAGGGAACCTTATACATCTAGGTGATTGCTTTATGTGAGATGATTAAGATGAAAGGAATCCTTGCAACTTTGTTATGACTCTTGGGAATTTGTTTTCAAAATAAAAATTGTTTTAAAGGCTCAATCCTCCAATTGACTTTACCTTATACCTACCTAGGCCATATGCAAGTATATCATTGATCAACCTTATCATGCATATGACTGCTTGACATTATATTGAGCTTTGTCAAATTTGTGTGACTTGTGTTAGATATCTGTCATACTCTCATGATCAAGGGGTCATTATCATTTCCATTTCCACATATAAAATTAAGCTCAGCTTCTACACTGGAAGTTGGCTTTCCACAAAAATATCCATTCAAATAAACTCCTACATCGAACTATATTTTCTTCTCTTGGAAAAGTGCTTGGCAAAAAGAAAATGAGAAAAGGAGGGAAAGGCATGGCAAGAAAAAAAAAACAAGACGGAAATAAAGTTTGCTCTCAAAACATTGAGCAAAGTTGAAAAGAAAATATTGTCATGCCCCTTCCATGATCATGCCAAGAGAACCAAATGGAGAGAAAGTATGGGAAAAAAGGAGAATCATTTCTTTATTCCATCATCCCACAAAATATTTTACCTTTTCATTTTCCACCATAAATAAAGACCCCTGATCTAGGAGTATAATTGATGATCTTCTTGAGTCCATATTTTTGGCTTTGCAATATATATGATGCAAGTATGTCACGATTTATCCCTACCAAACTCCACATATTAGCCTTAGAATAGGGATAAGTCCTGGCACATTTTGCCTTGGTGAGGATCCAAAAGAAAATATACATCTTTGAGAGACAAGAGAGAAAGTCAATATGAGGAAAAGAGCTAGTTTGCGAAAATCCATAAAAATCCCATGAGTCTGGCAGAGAAGCAAGAAGGACTGGAATTAAGGTCGTTCCATTTATCAATTACTCAAGATGGTAAGATAGCGAATGATTTATATGCTTGATTCATCTCTTGAAGAAATTCATTCTACACTAACCTTTACTCAGGGACGAGCAAAGGGCTAAGTGTGGGGGATTTTGTTGGCGGCTGTTAAATGCCTATTCTATACCGCCAACATCAGCATAAAGTTAACATAGTGATAGGTGCTTAATCTCACATATTCCACAAGTGTTGGTGTATAGTTGTATGCAGATGATAAACCTGAAGTTGGGAGGCAAAGCAGACTAAAGTGAGGAAAATCATGTATCCATACAAGGAGGGGTTGTGAACTTCATCGAAATATCCGTAAATTAACCTAAAACTCCGAGAAATGGATGGAGGAAGGTCTAAGGAGTCCACCGGCCGAAGGCTAGGCCAGATGGGCCCAGCCCATTTTCGGCCGAACCACCAATTCCACCGTTGGATGTGGGGTTTGGTGTGGACGTCCCAGATGCATCCCTGATGACGGTTGGAGGGCACTTCGGACATTTCCCCTTCGCCAACCGTCATACCTACCTCTATATAAAGGCTTCACTTCCTCACTTCATACACACACTTCCAAGCTTGAGCTGAATTATAAGAGGCTCTATTGTACTATATTGTATACTAGAATAGAAAGAGAGTAGAATAGAAGGAGTCGGAAGAATTCCGAAGTTGTCGGTAATCTTCTCCTATTTCTTTTATTCTGTTTATTACTCTGAATTCAATATAATATTCTTCTTGAGTAATTTAGATTTATCTTGTGAGAATTATCTCTTGGTTAGTTCCTAAATAGCATACGGGATTATTGTTCACTATAATCAACTAAAATATAGTGATTGCTTTGGTGAGTTATAAACACTAAAGTAGATATTAATTGCTTAGACGTGGTGTTTAGGTAATTATTATCTAGTAATTGTTGCGTATCCCACAGTACGTTTGAGGTGGGTGTAGAGGTGGTGACAGCCCTCCAGATCACTTAAGTCCTCCCTGTCCGGTTACATAGTAGAGCGACATCTGGGAACAGCGGGTTGCCAGTGCCTGAAGTATTGCGTTAGGATTAAAGTTAAGCTTTCCCTAGACATTGTTTCTCACTGGTAAATCCTCTTTATGCTAGCCTATTATTTGCTTGGTGTCCATGAATGAACCGGAGGAAGATCTGACCACACACGTTCCCTTGGATTCGATGCCCTTGGAATACTCCGTAGGGGAAGTGCTACATCGGTATATCCGTGGGCTTGTGCATTTTATCTGTAACCGTATCAAATACCAATAGCTGTCTCCTGAATAGTTTTACCATCCATAAACTGAAATTTCTATCTATTCAAAATGGCCGTCAAACGGAAAAAATAATCATTTCTGTATAACAACACGATAGTAAAACATGGACTGATAGTTTTCTTTTTTCGAGGGGAACTGAGGAATTTTGGGGCTTTGCAATATGAGCATGCCAATCAGAACATGATTAATGCCCTATTTAGCTGATGACAAGGCATGATAATTAATAGGGCATACACCGCGTTCTATTGGGCTGGCGCGAAGCTGCGGTTACTTTCTAGTAAACATATCGGATAATGTGTGTTTCTATGAATTTTTTGTCAACAGAACTACAATAAATCCTACATTCACAATTAAATAATTTAGCAAATCTAAAATTGTCGGATGTGCCGGTCATATAAACAATCATGAATAAATAAGTAAGATAAAAAACAGCTACCACCTACAGAAATATATGTAACTAACAAATAGAAAAACAAACTGATAGACATAATCCAAAATTATATCTCAACCTAATTGCTCGAACATTGAACCAAATACTCTCTAAAGTTAAATTCTTAACAAAATTGAATAATAGAATTCAAATATGCAAATAGACCAATTAAATTTTAACATACATAATTATTACAAACAATGTATATCCTATTTGGAAATATAAAAGACAGGTTATGGTCGCGCGAAGCCGTGACTTAGATAGCTAGTCAACATGTGAATGTTGATGTGCTTTGACACTTCCAATCAATGAGTTGTCACCTTGCAATGCTACACCCGTGCATCTCATCATTATCAACCATCTTCTCACGTAGAAGACCTAACCACAAAGGTTATTGCTCCTACAAACAATTGAAGAAATTAATATGAACAATCAAAACACAATCTAAAATACAGATGAATGTTTCACAAACCAATCTAGTGGTGAAACTGCAAAGTAGCAGAATAATCTCTATTACTTAAAGGCTTCCATCGTCCGTAAAAAAACCGGACGAAAAAAACCAAATCTATCAAAAAACCGGGCAAAAAAAGGCGAAAAAAACGAAATCTGTCAAAAAAACCGGACGGAATAAAAGGAAAAAAAACCAAACATGTCCGATTAAAAAGGGCGAAAAAAACAATTCTATCCGATCCAGAAAAAACCGGGTGAAAAAAAACCTAAACCTGTCCGACCAAAAAAAAAGGCGAAAAAAAGGAAAAAAAATCGGATCCGTACGAATCCGACTCCGGGTGAAAAGAAGGACGAAAAAAATAATAAAAAAAAGAATCTGTCCGATTCTCTGTCTCTAGACAAAAAAAATCCAACTCTATATCCGATTCCCCCTTAAAAACAAAAATAAAAGGTACCTCTCCTCTAGGCGGATTGGAGATCTATTTGCAAAAACGGAACCTACATGTCAAGAGCATTCTATTTTTATATGATTTCAATTTTTGGGTATGTACTTTTGCATTTGATTCCCTGTAATTTTTATATTTACATTTATGTCCCTATAATCTTGCAATAAGGTATTTAAGGTCTTTTTTTAAAAAAATAAAAGGGAGATAACAAAAGCAGAAATGTGCATAAAAAGAAAAAGAAAAGCCGCAAAAAAATAAAGGAAAAAAGAAAAACAACAACAACAATAGTCTGTTCCCCTAACTGGCCAAAAAAAACCATAGATCCGAAAAAAAAAAGTCCTATTCCTACAAAAGGCAAACAAAAAGTGGTGAAAAAAAAAAAGCTAGATCCAATTCCTTTAAAAACGGAAAAAAAGTCTGATTCCTATAAAGGCAAAAAAAAATCTGAAAAAAACATCTAAAAAAGTTCGTCCGATTCCCTAAGAAAGTGGCAAAAAAATGGTTCGTAAAATATAAAAAGCTAGTTCGTATGAATTAAAAAATGCATGCGAGAAAAAAATAGAATGGGTGAAACAAAGTCTGATTTCTAATCAGTATATATCTCTTCTCTATCTCTAATCTAATCTAACTATTTAAAAAGAGAAAATACATGAGAAAATAAAAACGGTTCAAACAAAACGTGTGAGAAAAAAGTCAGAAAAAAGTGCGAAAAAACACTCTAAAAAGGTTTTCCATCTTCCATAAAAAAAATAAAAAAAAACGTGCAAGAAAAGTTATTTCCATCGTAGGTAATTTTTTTTAAAAAAAAAACATGCGTGGAAAAAACTGCCAGAAAAACGTGCCATTACTAAAAAATGGTTTGAGAAAACCTTGCAAGAAAAAAACACTGTCTATTAAAAAACAAATCGCTCTGAAAAAACTATCAGAAAAACGCTAAATTGATAGACGCTTGAGTCGGATAGAATCCATCAATTTTTTGCCATCTACTACACGGCTTTTATTTCGTCATATATTCTCCTGTGTTGGAAAAAAGCAAAAAAAAATTTGAAAATACAAGCAAAAAAACGCGCGAGAAAATAATTGTTTGAAAAAATAGGCAAAAAACACACGAGAAAAAAAAAGCAAAAAAGGTGGAGAAAAATATGGTTTTCGTGGCCAGTAAAAAAAGCAAAAAAAAATGCTAAGAAAAAATATTAGAAAGAAATGCGCCATTTCTAAAAAATGGTTAGAGAAAATCGCGAACACCGTTTATAAAAAACAAGCCGCTCATTAAAATACAAACATTGTCATTGAAATCATTATGCATGAAAAAGGTATATTATCATAAGAATTTTTTCACCCGTTGCAAGGTACGGGCATTTTTGCTAGTCTAAGAGAAACCAAACTCTAGAGGTGGTAACAGCTATATTTATGACTTACATGGGGTAGGAGGTTGTCCATAGCATGAGCCAACCAAACAAAACTAAATTTCAAGACCCAAGACCCAAAAGTAGACTTGGATTGAATGAGATACGTAGCTTGTTTTTGAAGATTTCGAGTAGCTCATGAGAAATTAAAGGCCCTGTTTAGATTCCACCCAAAAATTTTTCATCCTATCACATCGAACGATTGAACACCTGCATGAAGCTTTAAATATAGGCTAAAAAATAACTAATTGGACAGATTGCGACTAATTTGCGAGGCGAATCTTTTAAGCCTAATTACTCCATGATTTGACAATGTGGTACTACAATAAACATTAGCTAATGACGGAAAAAATTGTCTCGTAGTTTACAGGCGGAATCTATAATTTATTTGTTATTAGTCTACGTTTAATACTTCAAATGTGTCCGTATATCTGATGTGACATGCCAAAACTTTACACCCCTGGATCTAAACACCCCTAACATGGCACAAAAACATCTTAAAATAGACTTTGTGAGCTTTCCAGTGAGTACTCATGGGCCCGAGAAACCACCTGGATCAGCGGCTGGATCCATTTAAAGTCAAATGTTGTATATGAAAACTGCTGAATCCATTTGTAAAACATACATAACTTTATCCCGGGAGAGTTTCAGGTGGAACCCCCTCTTTCAGTGAAACCATGGAACCTCGATTGTGGGCCGTTCAAATCGAAATGGGCGATCCAGATCATTCGTTCTGAATTTGATGTTGTGCACTGACAAGTTTTCACCTGCACACACAACGCGGGAAAGCAATCCTTTCTCTAATCTGTTCCTCATCGGTGTGTTACAATGCATTCAAACTCTATTGTAGCTGTACTAGTACATAAATCTAGAACTCTTATCTTCACATGAAAAAACAATCTGAGAACGATGGCACACAATGCACATCACCGATTGAAAAACATCATGGTTGTCGCGGTGTGGAAGCGAGGTTGATGTGCCTCTCTCTTCTTCCCAGTCTATCTCCTCAGTCCGGCCGCCAGCGACGCAGGGCCGCGTGGATCAGATCGGTAGGAAGAACACATGGAGGAGACGACGGGGGAGGTGCCACCAGCACCGCCGTGCGTCGCCAACAGTTAGGGGAGGAGAGAGCGGTGGTTAAGACAGAGGATGAGGGGAGTTGGATCCACTCTTCCATGCAGTGGCGGGTCCAGGATTTTGAGGTTGGGTATTCGAAATAGAAAGGAGTGAAAGAAAAGTTTATAACTCAAGCCTAATATTTTGGTACGTACAATTTCAAGTAATCAACAGTGAGCACATTCTTTCTCTCCATGTTTCAGACCTACAAATTAGCGATATGGTTTTAAATACTAGCCACTTCATACTTTCAGAAAAACATATGCATTACAATTCTACAAAAGTACAAAGCACAAGGTTCAAATTGGGAGTTTGGGACAAGGTTCAAAGTTCAGTTGGACAAGGTTCTAAGTTCAGTTAGACAAGGTTCAAAGTTCGGTTGTTCAAACATATACTTATCATGTTTATGTTCTCTAATGATGCTCTCTCGATCTACCACTACTACAACCACTGGATGACTGGATTCACTAGCAATCAATCAACCGTCCCTAGATTCAAATAGAAAAGATGTTTCTAATCCAAAATTACAGCACCATAGCAGCAGACAACAGTTACCCTGGGCTTCTTGGCGGCTTGGCCTTCTCGAGGCAGTGCAGAGCAGTAGCGAGGCGGTGTCATGGCCGTTCCGCCGCCATGCGCCTGAGACCCCGCGCACTGGTGCCAAGCCGCGCCCACGTCCGCGCGTCGGTGAAGCCTGCGCCTTGCGCCCGTGAATCGCCGGCCGTCCGCTCCCTCTCCTCCCTAGTCCCTGCTCTTCCCGATCTCTCCCCACAGTTGCTGCAACCAAAGCCAAGCTCCACACTGTCAGCCAGACGGCCAAAAGCCCAAAACCACACGGCGTGCATACGCGTAGATCGACGCCGGCGAGGAGAGGCCGGCACGAACAAACTAAGAAACGCGCCCGCACCCTAAGCTCGGCGAGCAGGGCGCCGCAGCCGCCGGCTGCCTCGACGCGGGACGGCGGACCTGCACCCGCACGCCTCCTCAGTCCTCTTGCTCGGCTCCCGTGGTGGTTAGGGTTAGATGGGGAGGGGAATTGGGGAAAATGTCGAAATGGGCTGAGATGCGGCCCAATTAGGGTGCGGGCTGAGAGGAAAGGGGGAGGAAAGCGGGAAATTTAGGCCCAATAGAGAAGAAATGGTAAAATAAGGCCCAATATAAGCAGTTTAAGGTTTCTTTTTTAATTTTTTTAATACATATACGAACTATAGGGTATCGATTTTGCTAAACATCACGCGACAGATTTTTTTCTGGAAATCACTCGAATTTTAGTTATACACGCAACGTATAGATGTACGTACGGTCCCTTCCATGTTCCATCGATCGATCGGTAAATCGGCATGGCTATGACGCTGCGCTCTCTGTCCCTGTCTCTGCCGAGGACGACGACGACTCTCCGCCGGCGGCCACCGCGTTCTCTCCACCACCAGGTTCATTATTGTTTATTTCTTCTCTTCGTTTAATTCGCATGATGTTTAGTTATAAAATTACAGTACTATATAACTAAAATTACATTTGTAAATTCAGTTGATATGATATGTAAGTGCACTGTAATTTTGATACAAATAATGTGTAAGTAAATATGTATTAGTTATTTTCTTTAAAATATAAAATTACAGCCATATATAACTAAAATTACATTTGTAAATTTAGTTGATATGACATGTAAGTGTACTGTAATTTTGATTAAATATTGTGTAAGTAAATATGCATTAGTTATTTTCTTTAAAATATAAAATTACAGCCATATATAACTAAAATTACATTTGTAAATTTAGTTGATATGACATGTAAGTGTACTGTAATTTTGATTAAATATTGTGTAAGTAAATATGCATTAGTTATTTTCTTTAAAATATAAAATTACAGTCCTATATAACTAAAATTACATTTGTAAATTCAGTTGATATGATATGTAAGTGCACTGTAATTTTGATACCACTCTCTTGTGGGCTTGGGATTTGATGCTCTATGTATGTGATGATTTGAATGAGGGGATTCGACTAGGAAGGTACCATGTGAAGGATTTATATGATATTAGTGTCGTTTGACCTGATTAGTTTCAATCTGGCTTTTTTTTTTAGGTAAAGTTTGCTACAGGACATCACACTTGTGTGGTTTTAGCTCAGGGACACCGCGAAAGTTAAGTTTTGGGGGAAGACATCCCATAACCACAAAATTTGCCATAATAATTTATCTACAGTATCATCTCCTTTCTCAATAACCATAAAAGAAGCTTACCAAAAATATACAATGCAGGCAACACCAGGCATACATTTGATGATGTGTGCTCCTTAGCACAGAATGTTCAGCTATCATCTCACATGAAACACATCACAGATATTTCCCCAGACTATACATCCTTCAACCAGGCTTTACATTGTCACTATGAACTCTACATTCATGAAACAAGACAGAGTTGTCAGTTCCACTCCGAGCTATTACTCTCTTCTAGCTGCATTGGTTATTTTTCCATGTCCTTACAGCTATATAAAACAACTCACATATAATGTCTTTTATAGTACTTTGGTAAGGAATTTACAGGTAGATATATAAAGCCGCTGATTCAAAACAAGAAAGCCATCGGTATTCAGGTCCAGACACTACAGGGTGTTTCAACTAACATGCTCATGTATATATCAACAGATGGTCGTTGCAACCTAAAGAAAGGATGGAAGGACTTTGCAGCAAACATTGGCATACACCTACACGCAATTTGCATGTTTCTTTTCTACAAAGCAACCCACGTTGCACTGACAGTTGATGTTCTGTGAAAAACAGCTGTTCACCTTGTCCTACAGATATCATTTTGCTATCGCTGCACTATAGGCTTGAGATATTATCCATGTAAAACTCTTGCCTAACATGCCACTATATCTATACTGATAGCCACTCTATCATAGACACTTAATGTGGCTCGTATGTTTCATGTAAATTTAAGCTAGCATCTATATGTATGTCTGCTGCTAAAAAAAAAACTAAACAGCCATGTTTCTGTGCCTGGTTAGCAATGTCATCTATCTATTAACCTTTCCGCAACAAAATTTCAATGCTTTCATTGTTCTGTCCGTTTATCAAAAAAGAAACACTGTTATTTTCTTTCATGGTAAATGTACTCACCGTACAATCTATGTTTACTGTCCCCAGGCGGCGCGCCATGGGCGCGCCCCAGACTCTAGTACATATAAGGCAACAACCCCAGCGCTAGTGTTGGGGTCTATTGCAATGCTGCCTGCAGCTGCTGCTGCAACCCGTTTGGCTAGGCCGATAGCGCCGGCGCACTTCTGCCATGCCGCAACAAAGGCACAATCATCGAGCCGCACGCCCGCGCCTGCACACGGTGCAAGCTCGTTCCCTGGACCGCGGCACCAACGGTGTGTCGAGGCAAATTTTTTTAAGCATAATTAATCCATAATTAGAGAAATATTTACTATAGCATCACATAGGCTAATCATGTATTAATTAGGCTTAATAGATTCGTGTCGCGAATTAGTCCAAGATTATGGATGGCTTTTATTAATAGTCTAAGTTTAATATTTATAATTAGTGTCCAAATATCCGATGTGATAGGGACTTAAAAGTTTTAAAAGTTTTAGTCCCATCTAAACAGGGTTTTAGTGGATTGAGTGAGAATACGAACGAATGATGCCAAAGACGCGACGTGACGAGTGTGGACTGCAGAAGATGAATCAATCAAAAAATTTGTCATGCTTGAAAGGCTAGAATAGCTGATCAATGGGCTAAGCCAATGGTGTGTACTCCCTCCGTCCAAAAAAAGGCAAACCCTGGGTTTGCGTGTCCAACTTTGACTGTCCGTCTTATATGAAATTTTTTTATAATTCGTATTTTCATTGTTGTTAGATGATAAAACATGATTAATATTTTATGCGTGACTTGTCTTTTTAATTTTTTTCAATTTTTTTTCAAATAAGACGGACGGTCAAACGTTGGGCACGGAAACCAGGGTTTGTCTTTTTTTGGACGGAGGGAGTACTAGATAATATGTGGCCTAAGCCTAGACCAGGAAGTATGAGAGCGGTCCGAGGTGTGAGGCGACGTGAGCCGTAGCTAAGTAGGTTGCCCCATGCCACCCAATAGGTGTGTCCGCCTCTAACTTGGGCTGTGTTTAGATCCAAAGTTTGGATCCAAACTTCAGTCATTTTCCATCACATCAACCTATCATACACCCACAACTTTTCAATCACATCATCTCCAATTTCAACCAAAATCCAAACTTTGCGCTGAACTAAACACAGCCTTGAGAAGAATTTGCCAGCCTGAGACTAGCCTGGCTTATTCTAAGCTTTGTTTGGTTCCTAGCCTGGGACTCTTTCACTCCCGCCTGGATTGACATATGGGGAGACGTGATTAGCCTGAGTCAGGCCATCGATTTTGGTGCTCGAGGCATGCAAAATTTTATGGCATGGTGCACTAGGCACAAAACAAGCAGGCCCTAGATCCTTATATTATAATCGTATTGTGATTTATGTATATTACATTTTGTACTAAAGCTGTGTTTAGATTCAGGGTGAAAAGTTTTGGCATGTCACATCGGATATACGGGCACACATTTGAAGTATTAACATAGACTAATAACAAAACAAATTACAAATTCCGTGTGTAAACCGCGAGACGAATTTATTAAGCCTAATTCATCCGTTATTAGCAAATTTTTACTGTAGCACCACATTGTCAAATCATGAAGCAATTAGGCTTAAAAGATTCGTCTCGCAATTTACACGTAATCTGTGTAATTAGTTATTTTTTTTATTTAATACTCCATGCATATCCGAACATTCAATGTGACATGGTGAAAAATTTTGCCAATGATCTAAACAGGCCCTAAGAGTTGTCAATAGCATTTTCAAGCAATGTAAATGCAAATATCGCCTAGCACGGGCACATTACTAGTTTTAGTAGAGTATATTAGATAGGAACGAGAAGTATTTATACGTGGTAAGTCAGAATAACGCAATTTTCGGAATCGAGGGAGTTTGCTGATTTACTAATTACTAATCGTGCTCTTTCAATTAGAGCAAGGTCAATAGTGCAGCCTACTACTAGCTACAAATCGTCTATAGCCAATGTAATAGTCAATTCATACAATAGTTGTTTGCTATACTATTAATACCTGGTCCCACCTGTCATACACACATTACGTCTTGGAGTCCGTGCTGCAGCTGGCTACAAATCTGTAGCCCGCTGCTCTTTTCTTTCTTTCTTTATCTCTTTAAAATATGTTTATAGCTGGCTTATAGCCTGCTATTGTACCTGCTCTTAAAGCTGAAACAAACTAGGGTTGCTTCCACGGAAAACGGTGCTGCTCATTAGCATGATTAATTAAGTATTACTCTAAAGATTTAATGGATTAATATAAATTTTTAAAGTAACTTTTGTATAGAAACATTTTAAAAAAGATATCTTGTTTAATAATTTGAAAAGTCTGTATCCAGAGTAAGAAAAGTAACGAACAATATATATGAATCCAACCAAGTCTGAGTGCATCGCCCATAGAGTAAAAAGGCCATGTCCCACGTCAGTTTCCATAGCGTTAGCATGTGACGTCAAATCGCAGGTCCCGCCAACGGCACCGAAAGGCCCTCTTTTCCCTCGGTTTATTATTCCCCCGGTCGGTCCTGACGTATCCTTCCTCGATGCTCCAACAACCACCTCACAATGGAAAAGCTATTAATGGGGAATCGTTGCTGGAAGAACCGTCGTACTGGGCAGTGACAACCTCGAAACAGCTGACGATGCATACGACGAGCAGCACGAGCGCAATGACCGGCTTGGAAGAAGAACATTCCATCTTGTTCTGCTTTCGCTTGCATGTTCAAAGTTCAGAACTCAGAGCAGAGACGATACACTTGAGCATTTTGCTCAAAATGGCAGGATTTATATAGAATTGTTTCATGTGGGGAGGAAGGGAAAGAGATAGCGTGGCATCCTGACATGTGGGATCCGCGTGGGTCCCACGCTGACTCAGCCGCCACGTAGGACAAAACCGGGGTCAAAACCACCGAAGGACCTATTGTGACCGGTTTTGATTAGTTAAGGGATGGCCGATATCTGGTTTTGCGATTCGGGGACGATTTTGTAACTCAATGACAAGTTGAGGAACCTTCGGTGTACTTTTTCCATTAGGGTTAGATGGGGAGGGGAATGGGGGAAAATGTCGAAATGGGCTGAGATGCGGCCCAATTAGGGTGCGGGCTGAGAGGAAAGGAGGAGGAAAGCGGGAAATTTAGGCCCAATAGAGAAGAAATGGTGAAATAAGGCCCAATATAAAGAGTTTAAGGTTTCTTTTTTAATTTTTTGAATACATATTCGAACTATAGAGTATATATATCTATTTTTAATCTAAAAATCTTGGATATACATCTGAATACCCTTGAATACATACTGGGCCCGCCCCTGCTTCCATGGCTGTGTTCCCCTGTCGCCAGCCATCTTCCAGATCGAGAAGCAGTGGAGGAGCATTTGAAGTAGGAGAAAGAGAAAGAGAGGAGAGAGAAGCCATGTGCTTAGCACATTTTCAGAAGGGGCCATATGTAAATCAGCACACATGGTGGAGGTGAGATTTGCAAATTGAGTTGTGGGGACAATGTGTGCTGATCCGATCCGCTTATTTTAGATCGGACGGTACATAGCAAGGGTTATATGGTTTCATTGAAACAGGGGGTTTCACCTGATACTTCCCCATGCTTTTTATTACCTAAAAGGGACGTGCTAGCATAAGAGGAGCTTGGGGAAGTCATAACGTTGGTCCACTGTCTACCTCATTGATCTTCCATGCCTTGAGTGCAAACAATCATTTTTTTTACCCATGCAAGTACTTCATCAAAGAACAATATACCCGACTCATAGTATAGCGCACTACTTAAGCTTGCACGTACCTTCGATTTATTGGCGTGTCATGTAGATATGGTTCTATCTGAACAGTGACGTCCTCATCAATGCCTAGATCTATTTCGTTAAATCAATTTTTTGGATTTAAATTTTTCAAAGGCTTCGAATGGAGACACATACTACGTACCGTTGAGGGGGATTTGTACCGACCACGTATTTATATATGTAGTATAGCGTAAGGCAGGTGTAAGGGTATAGACAGAAAGAAAAATAAAGGGATTTTTAAATTGATTCTGGCCAATAACCCTATACATTCTATTTGATTCTCACGAGTACATATTATGAGGTCACAACGCTAATCTAGCCTATAACTTTGCCGGCAAGAGCTCTAGGCCCGCCGAGTTGATGCCAGGAAGAAATGTTTTCTTATTGATTGGACACACAGCTGCAGATTTACCATAAAAAATCCTCTCATGTTTCACACATGTAGTATATATTAGTACTGCCATGACAGAATTAATATCATACTAAAATTCACCTAGGTTTGTCCTTTGTTTTCTTGACTGGGCCGTGTTTAGTTGCCTGCCCAAAAATTTTTTTATGTATACGGACACATATTTTAAATATTAAACATAGTCTAATAACAAAACAAATTACATAATCCGTCTATAAACTGCGAGACAAATTTATTAAGCCTAATTAATCCATTATTACAAAATATTTACTGTAGCACCACATTGTCAAATCATGGTGTAATTAAGCCCAAAAGATTCGCCTCACACTTTACATGTAAACTGTGCAATTGGTTTATTTCGTCTATATTTAATGCTCCATATATATGTTCAAACATTTGATGTGACGAAATTTTTGGAAGTTTGAAGGACCTAAACACAGCCGGGGTTGTGTTTTTCAACAAAAGATGCACTGAGGCAGAGGAAAGCATGTTAGCTTACGTGGTCATGTGCGAGACTCGAGCTCTGTAGTCAGTTAATTAAGGCGGTGTTTGGATCTAGGGATTTAACTTTAGTCCCTGTCTTTGGACACTAATTTAGAGTATTAAATATAGATTACTTACAAAACTAATTACATAAATGAAAGCTAATTCTAGAGACAAAATTTTTAAGCCTAATTAATCTATAATTAGAGAATGTTTACTGTAGTATCACATAGGCTAATCATGGATTAATTAGGCTCAATAGATTCGTCTCGCGAATTAGTCCAAGATTATAGATGGGTTTTATTAATAGTCTACGTTTAATATTTATAATTAGTATCCAAACATCCGATGTGATAGGGACTTAAAAGTTTTAATGTCATTTAAACAGGGAACCTTGTCAGGGTGTGAATCTTGAGGAAATAATCAATAGCCTATTATACCTGAAAGGAATCAAATGGTGCATGTGACTACCACTGTGCACAGGTGAAGACTACACCTTAAAGTCGAAAGGTTGGATTACTCTCTCATTAGCATAACAGCATTTGAGGTAGTTTCTACTGTGTGTGTGAGGGAGGGAGCTAGAGATGGCAGGAGCAATTGTGAGTGCTTCAGTTGGGGTGCTGAATCCCCTTCTAACCAAGCTTTCCTCCTTGATCGAGGGAGAGTACAAGCTTCTCAAAAGTGTGAAGAAGGATATCATCTTTTTGAGGAATGAGCTCAGCAACATCAGTGTCTTGGTTGAGCATCTGTCGAACAAGGAGGACAAGCTTGATGGGCCGACCAAGGAGTGGAGGAACAGCATGCTCGAGCTAGCTTATGATATTGAGGATTGCATCGACCTCTTCATCCACAAGTTGAGTTGTGGCGATGCCAATGCCAACTTTGTTCGCAAGATAGGAAGCAAGATAAAGAAGCTATGGGGAAAACACCAGATCACAGTGTGTATCCAAGAACTGAAGAATCGGGTTATGGAGGAGGACCAACGTCGCAAGCGGTATCAGATCGATGATTTCATCTCCGAGTCAAGTGTGGTGGAAATTGATCCTCGTCTGCCGGCATTGTATGAGGAGGTGGAGAGGCTCGTGGGGATTCATGGTCCAAGGGAGAAGATCATTAAGTGGATCATGAATAAAGATAGGTCATCAGAACAACGCAAAGTGGTTTCGATTGTTGGTTTGGGTGGCCTGGGAAAGACAACTCTAGCTAATGAAGTGTACAAAACAATACAAGGAGATTTTAAGTGTACAACTTTTGTGTCTATTTCACGTACCCCTAATATAAGGAAGATCTTGGTTGATATGCTTAAAGGACTCGGGAGCAATGGAGATGTATCGGAAGATGAGCAGAACCTCATCAGTCATCTTCGAGGATTCTTGAAAGATAAAAGGTACACACATTTTTATGTTTTCTAATATTTGTGGAACATAACAGCAAATAGAGGTTTCAAACATAGTTTTTTTTTCTCTTCAAATACAGAAATAGGTCTAATATATCTATCTATTATCTATTATATACTAAAAGTCCATAAAACTTCCTACAAACGCTCATAAACCGCCACGTGAGAGTCCTACAAACCCTCTTAAAACGCCACGTGTCACTTTAATAAGAAACTGTACCCACTATTTTTAGTTACTATATTAGATTTACTTTTTCACCTCCCTCTCCTATCCCCCACGGGCCCACATCCAAGCATCCCCGTACGTACATACCTACGAACGTACGTACACACTATTTGCTAAAGGAAAACAAATAAAAAACTATACATCAGAAAAAAATAAATAAATAAATTATGTATGCACGTTTGCACCCACGGTGGGAAAAGAAGCGCTCTTTATTTTCTTCGGTTGTTCACTATTTAAAATTTTATAAAATATATGATGTATCTTATCTATAAAAAGATATAACATCCATATTACCTATATTTTAATTAAAAATGTTGTCATGTGGGACTATAGTCTTAATAATTACTTCCTTTGTGTTTTAATAACTGACAACTAAATAAGCTTCTAAGTCACCAAGTAACACTCCAATAAATTAGAGAAAATCACATAAATTATGAAGGAAAAAAACAAAAAACCATCGATTTCCACTTAAATGTGGTCGACTAATTATTTTCTATTATTATATTTATCTTAGCAATATTTATGCATGTTAATACGTATTGCTTATAGATACCTTGATGATCATGATTGTAGACCATTAAACTTCCTGGAAATACTTCTAACCCGACATGTGGCACCCTATAAACACTTTCGAGTCGTCACGTGGTATTATAATAAAACAGAGAAATTTGATCGTAGATTTTCATTTAAATCAATAAACCCATTATTTTAAATCGTGAGATCTATCTTAAGAAAAATCTCCCTATGTCCATGCCTCTGTGCTGTATTCTCACGCATGTACTTAACCCACCTTTCCTCCGTTCCTTTCTTTTTTTATTTCCATGATAACTAAAATTATTATTTTTCTTTATGGGCCTAAAAATATCCATAGATAGACATTAACCTTCTAGATCGAGCGAGCTCTTCCTTTGTACTCTCTTTATAGTACACTAAACATCATACAAATATTTCTAAATAACTACCTGGCACTCTTGAATTAGAGAAAATCCAAAAAAAATAAAACATTCGACCATCGATTTCTACTTAAATCAGTTTTAGGCTGGTAGATCTATTTTTTCTTTAAAAAAAAATTCAAACCTCACTCCGCACCCCTGTGTGATGCCATGACAAATTATTTCATTACTTACAAAATAAGTTTAATGTGAAATGTTATATCCACAGTGCAAAAAATGTTCTACAAACACATTTGTACATTGTTCATTATTATTGTGAGATAATATAGTTGCACAAACACACCACTTTATATAAACGCCCATTAAACTTTCTATAAACGCTTCTAAACCATCACGTGGCATCCTACATACACTCCTAAGACAGCACATGATGATCTAATAAATTAAAAAATTATATAAATTATGATAAAAGGAAAAACATCTCATCCTTGATTTTCACTTGAATTGATGATCCGTTATTTTCGGCTATTGGATTTATCCCATCAAAAGAGAACAACCAGGACCTCCACCGTTAAATTAGATTGATATAATTACCGAAAGCCTCAAAACTAAAAGAAACGAAAAAAAATTCTATGATGCACCTGCGGCGGTTGCAGGAGATCGCCATCACCGTGTAAAGTTTCTCTGATGAGCTACAACTTTATATTGTATACAACACAACTTTAACTTTATGAAGATGGATCTATACTCCCATTCATATTGTACTGTGCAAAATTATTCATTGCCTAGAACAAACCAATAATTGATATATACTGGAGCATAGTTGTAAAACATGCCAGACATATAATACCATATATAAGCAACAAACAACTTAGGGTGAATTTGTTTTCCGGCAAGTTCAACTAAACCGATTTTCCATGTGCACCGCTGGGACGGATGGCAGCGTGATGCATATAAACATAGGTTTAATTAGGAGGGAAAATATGTAGTAAAAACCACATATATTGCAACTCTAAAAATTATCACATGATATAAAAATAAAAGTTTGAGATTTATCCACGTCATCATGAGTAAAACTTTTATTTTCAGTATACCTCTACAAATGCATGTAGGCCATCTTATAGCAATGGACATATAAACTACCATGATAGTTTAAATTCCTAATTCTTTCAAACAAAGAAAATAAAATAGGGTAGGTATTGCAAGCTTCGCATTGAAGATTATGCAAAAGCTACATGAACACATTATGTAAACCAACTAACACACACACACACATATGGGGGCAAGAAAAAGACATTTATACTCTTAACACCGTCAGAATTTTTGTTATTTTTGTTACAATTAAAATAGAATGAATTTAAGAGTAACACTTTACATATAAGTGTAATGCTAAATGCCTAATGCACGTTAGCTAAAAAAGTTACAAAGAGTGATTGTTTGGAGTATATAAATTCCTAATGCTTAATTATAAATTTTAGAGTAAAAATATTTAAATCATGATGGCACTCATGAAAATTCCACACTGCAATAAATCGTGCCTGCGGGGTTATGTTTAGCTATGAAATTTTATTCGTAGGCTATGTGAGGTCTCACACACTCTGCACATGAAACATTGAGTTGTTTCCCACAGTCCGAAAACAATTTGAACTACACTAGACATTTTTATTTGGAATATATATAGTGTCTCATGCACCAAGGCACCCATTAAAAATGCAGCATATAGAAAAAAATTAGCAGGTGCATCTTAGCAATGGGATAAATAATAAGTTGTAAAATGTCTAGCCAATTTTACTAGATACCAAAAAGAACTATCAAGTTCTATCGATTGCTGGCAAACAAGAATATGGTCACAAGTACCATTATTTTCACATGGGGATTTCCATTTTTTTAATTGTATGAATAATTATTTTCATCACAACTACACAAATGATTTTTGCGAGCATCTTTTCATATGTGGCTCAAATGTGCAGCCTCCTATGTCGTGAGCCTCTTGCCTCAAACTCATGAGTCATCTTTGAAAATAATTTTTGCAATCCTTTTACACAGAACTTTTTTAGTGAAGTGCTTAAACCAATGTAGTGTTGAAGCTTTTACACATAAAACTATTGTAGTGGAGCGTTTAACCCGTAAGATAGTATTGAATAAATCTACTCCTTTTGTTATAGAAAAACATAGCTCATTTTACATCATAATGATGTTTTATTCTTTCAAACTTTTTATATTTCTCTTCATACAAGTCATATTAAACATTAAAGTAGCTCCATGGGTTTCTCCACAATCTGCATGTATAAGCCTCTAACGTGGTAATTCAAAATAAGTAGCCTTTCTTATAATAATATGATTAAAAGTTATATTTTTCCTAATAAATTATTATTTTAAGATTCATGTTGACTAGGTCTTTTGTTTAAAATATTTAAAATACCGTACGGTTTCACATATTAAAAAGAAGCGCTATATAAGATATGTATATTTGATCAATTAAAAAGAGGGCTAGCAGGATAGTCAAAAAAAAAACTTACCAGTAATGAAAACATTCTCGAGACTTCTTAAGGAAAAAGTAAACAATGAGAATTCGATTAAGAATGAAAAATACCTTACTTTAATTTCAAATTAATTTGCTAGAACTATTTCTGAAACAAAATAATATGCATGCCATGCGCGGGCTACCTTCCTAGCTACAAATAAAATCATGATCTAGCACAACCACTAGCTTCGGTTGATGAGTCCATCCTCATCCCATGCGCGAATACATTCTCTTTTCCTCCCCCACACGTGAATCGTGAATCTTAACGCCTATCTGACAGCACAGATTAAATTTGGAAGTTTCCAACTTTAATTTTCTGTCGCAAGATATATTGCAAATCCGAAATTTACAGACAGAACCGCAGATGCATGCTTCCCGGAGATATCGTTGCATCTAGAACTAGAACAAACCCAATAAAACACTTTGCACTCATAATTGTAATTTTCTAGCCACAAAAACATCTGTACTTCGATCAATACCAGTATTTTAGCTATGGCTACATGAGTGGTAACTAGCTTTTTATGTATGTTCATTCATCCACATTGGTGTGAAAGTATGATGACCGGATCACGAATTTAATTGTACGCAGGTACCTCATTGTTGTTGATGATATTTGGGACATAGGTGCATGGAAGCTAGTCAGTTGTGCTTTCACAGAGAATAATTTGTGCAGTATAATCATTACAACAACAAGAAACACTGGCGTAGCTGAAGCGTGCAGCCGTACCACATCTGAAGGCTATCTTCACAGCATGCAGCCACTAGAAGAGCAAGATTCACGGAGATTATTTTACCGGAGAGCTTTTAATTCTGAGAGTTGCTGCCCGCCTCACCTGGAAGACATTTCTCTTGCCATCATATCGAAATGTTGTGGTTTACCATTAGCTATAATCTCCATAGCTAGCTTGCTATCAATCAAACCTGATACAGAGAACCAGTGGATGCAAGTGCACAATTCTATTGGTGTTACACTAAACTCGAACTGCACCCGTTCGACAGGGAGCTACTTTCGCGATTTTCCCCGGTTGGCCACTACTTTTACGATTTTCCATAAAAATAATATTAATTCTCAAAAAAATTCATTAATGGGCTCCTTCCTCACTGCCGGTGTGATGGTGAGAATCAAGTGAGTTAGGCTGATCTCGCCACCGATTCCCCTCCGATTAACCCACCTAGAAGTCGCTCAGAGGCGAGGCGACTAGGCTGGCTCTGCCTCCTTCTGCTGGCGGCAGCTCCCAGCAGGTTGCCACCTCCACCGTGCGTCGCTCCTTTCCCGGCGTCTCCTCCTCCCGTGGCGCGGAGCACGAATCAAGCAGTTGGTGGGTGCATCTACATCATATACACTTTTGGAGAATTGTCTTGGCTAGCCGTTTGTGTTATGTACTTCATGCTTGTTATTGTTTCTGGACGTTGCATGGTTGGTTGATGAAACAGCAGAGAGTGGAACAGAGATGGCAGGAGCATTTGTTAGTGCTTCAGTAGGGGTGCTGAATCCTCTTCTAACCAAGCTTTCCGCCTTGGTCGAGGGAGAGTACAAGCTGCTCAAAAGTGTGAAGAAGGATATCATCTTTTTGAGGAATGAGCTCAGCAGCATCAGTGTCTTGCTTGAGCATCTGTCGACCAAGGAGGACAAGCTTGATGGGCCGACCAAGGAGTGGAGGAACAACATGCTCGAGCTAGCTTATGATATTGAGGATTGCATCGACCTCTTCATCCACAAGTTGAGTTGTGGCGATGCCAATGCCAACTTTGTTCAGAAGATAGGAAGCAAGATAAAGAAGTTATGGGGCAAACACCAGATCACAGAGTGTATCCAAGAACTGAAGAATCAGGTTATGGAGGAGGACCAACGTCGCAAGAGGAATCAGATCGATGATTTCATCTCCGAGCCAAGTGTGGTGGAAATTGATCCCCGTCTACCGGCATTGTATGAGGAGGTGGAGAGGCTCGTGGGGATTGATGGTCCAAGGGAGAAGATCATTAAGTGGATCATGACCAAAGGCAGGCCATTAGAGCAACGTAAAGTGGTTTCTATTGTTGGTTTGGGTGGTCTTGGAAAGACAACTCTAGCTAATGAAGTGTACAAGACAATACAAGGGGATTTTAAGTGTACAACTTTTATGTCTATTTCACGTACCCCTAATATGAGGAAGGTCTTGGTTGATATGCTTAAAGGACTCGGGAGCAATGGAGATGTATCGGAAGATGAGCAGAACCTCATCAGTCATCTTCGAGGATTCCTGAAAGATAAAAGGTACACACATTTTTATGTTTTCTAATTTTTGAGCAACATAACAGCAAATAGAGGTTTCAAACTTAGTATTTTTTTTCTCTTCAAATACAGAAATAGGTCTAATATATTACAATTAAAATCATGATTTAGCACAACCACTAGCTTCGGTTGATGAGTCAATCCTCATCCCATGCGCGAATACATTTTCTTTTCCTCCCCCACACGTGAATCGTGAATCTTAACGCCTATCTGACAGCACAAATTAAATTTAGAAGTTTCCAACTTCAATTTTCTGTCGCGAGATATATAGCATATCCGAAATGTACAGACAGAACCGCAGATGCATGCTTCCCGAAGATATCGTTGTATCTAGAACTAGAACAAACCCAATAAAACACTTTGCACTCTTAATTGTAATATTCTAGTCACAAAAACATCTATACTTCGATCAATACCAGTCTTTTAGCTTTGGCTACATGAGTGGTAACTAGCTTTTTATGTATGTTCATTCATCCACATTGGTGTGAAAGTTGTTGGCTTTGGCCAAGGATCAGAACAAACTCACACGAGTACACAACACACGCGAGACAGCTAGCTCGATGAAACACAAAGTAGTAATCACGCACACACAGGCTTCGGCAACGAATGCCTTTATATTTTCTCTGTGACTCACACACCACTCAAACAAACGAGTACCTGGCTTATATAGCCTGTTTACATGCTGTATATGGGAGCAACCACTACCCGGGTCTTCATGCGCACATACGCACGATCTACATCTATATGCGTGAGCCACTAACTCTTGCATGGCTACTGACCACGAGTCACGCCGAACGTGCCCAACTAACAAGCATGCATGCAGCTAACTAATTACTAACTTGCCGCACTCACTAACCACACAAGCTAATTACACAGTCAACTAATCACCAACACATGGCTGTTAACTGAGCTAATCTCCTACATGCATGCAACATATATGCAGTACTTCACTACGCGCATGACACACATACACAACTAACTAATGCTGATAATTAAAAACATGTACAAGTCAGGATTAATGCTAACAAAAGTATGATGACCGGATCACGAATTTAATTGTACGCAGGTACCTAATTGTTGTTGATGATATTTGGGACATAGGTGCATGGAAGCTAGTCAGTTGTGCTTTCACAGAGAATAATTTGTGCAGTATAATCATTACAACAACAAGAAACACTGCCGTAGCTGAAGCGTGCAGCCGTACCACATCTGAAGGCTATCTTCACAGCATGCAGCCACTAGAAGAGCAAGATTCACGGAGATTATTTTACCGGAGAGCTTTTAATTCTGAGAGTTGCTGCCCGCCTCACCTGGAAGACATCTCTCATGCCATCATAGCTGTCAGATAGCTATAATCTCCATAGCTAGCTTGCTATCAATCAAACCTGATACAGAGGACCAGTGGATGCAAGTGCACAATTCTATTGGTGTTACACTAAACTCAGACGTCGAAGTGAGAAAAATTTTGATGCTCAGTTATTATGATCTTCCTTATCCCCTGAAAAATTGTCTGTTGTATCTCAGCATGTATCCAGAGGATTATGTAATTGATAGACAAGAACTTATATGGAGATGGATAGCTGAAGGATTCATCATTGAAGTGAAGGGACAAACACGGGAGCAAGTAGGAGAGAACTACTTTAATGAGCTTATAAATAGAAGCTTGATCCAACCAGTTTATATCGAATATGATGGCAGGGCCAGTTGTTGCCAAGTCCACGATATTGTGCTTGATCTTATCATAAGCCTATCAACTGGACAGAATTTCGTCACAATAGTGGATGAACAACAGCATTGGAGTTCTTTCAAGAAGATTCGGAGGACCTGGTTCCCATCCAATGGCACAGATAATAGAATAGTCAAGGAGATTACGAACAACTGTTCACATGTTCGTTCGCTGTTCTTTGACTGTCCTCAACTGGAGCAAATACCACAATCTAAGAAATGCCATGCTCTGCGGATATTGGTTCTGGATAGGTGCAAGAGCCTGGAGAGCCAGCATATTAACAGCCTAACATACCTTTTCCAGTTGAAGTATCTGAAGCTCACTGTTGAAAATATTACCGAGATGCCCAAGGATATTGGACGGCTGCAGCAACTAGAAACACTAATTATTCGTGGAGGATATAGTTATGTCGACAAAATAAACATTCCGTCAAGTGTTTGTAGACTGCAAAAACTAGAGCGCCTAATTGTTGATTACCCAATGAGATTGCCAGATGAAATTGGATTTTTGCAAGCTTTGGAGATGCTATCTCTTGTTTACAACATAAAGTACAGCATAAAATGTTTACAAGAGCTCCGTCGGTTGACCAGACTAAGGCATCTGCGCATAAGTTGTCAAGGAATTCATCATTTTGGAGGTGACGTAGCAAGGTTCGAGAGGTACAAGGACGCCTTTTACATGACTCTCGATGAGTTGGGTAAAAATAGCCTTCAATCATTACATGTACATGTTACAACCGAGTTTTCAGATACATTGATAGATTCATGTTGTAGTAGTGCTCCCGGTCTCAGAGAGCTTTCTACTTCTGGCGTTGGAATATCAAAACTTTCGGAGCAGATGGTTTCCCTTTCTAATCTTACCTATCTTAAGATCTTCTATAATACTAGAAGCATTGATCAGAAAGATATCAACCTCTTTGGGTGTATACCCAAGCTTCTCTATCTCCAAGTAATATTATTCGCCCAAGACTCGGGGAATGGACTCACTGTAGGCTGTGGTGGATTTCCTTGTCTAAAGGAGTTGATGTTCAGGCATAGTCGCCTGCGTTGGTTGTTGTTTGAACCTGGCGCTATGCCAAAACTCCAAAGGCTTTCTATTGAGTTGTTTGCACAAAAAGCAGCATCCAACCTTGGGTTTGAGCAGAGCTTTGTGCACCTTTCCAGCCTCCAGCATCTAATCGTCGTTCTTGATTGTTCTGATGCCACTACAAGGGACGTGAAAGCTTTGGAAGATGCCATTAGGAACGTGGCCAGCATCCAGACTCGCTGTCTTACTCTCGAAATTCTAAGGCGCTATGAAGATGAAATGGTAAAGGAAGATGAAGAGGAGCAGCTAAAAGGCAGTACAGAGGGAGGTGGAACTGAAGAGCATCATATTCAGTAGCCACCGATCATAATCGGAAACCAGAAGCGCTGGAAGCCAGGTATTGATTCATCCTCTCGTATATAGGACTGTCAATCTGCAGAGCTTTACTTGTATGCTTGTTTATTGCATTCTGGTAGTACCTGACATATGATTGCCCTTCATTTTGCAGTGCTATTCGGGAATTCAGACAAAGTGCAAGCTAGCTAAACATTTAATATATGGTCCTGTTGAGTTAGCGCCGTACCCATTTCTGCTCTGCGTTTCTTCATGGTACATGATGTCTGTGTGTCTGGGGATCGTGTGCGTTTGTACCATGGGCTCTTACGCATGCTTGTTCATGTGCGAGCGCGTCGGAGTTAGTAGGCGTCATGTGGACATGTGCTTTCTGCCTTGGGATTGCGCGGCTCAGTCGGGAAGCGCATGATGGAGTCGTAGGGCGCATGGCGAGGAGAGCGCTCGATCGTGGGATGGCACGATCTAGTAAGAGCTATTTAAGTTAATAAATGCATCAGAAAATGCTACAAGCTTACGCGGCGCAAAATGCCCTCTTTTGATTTTGTATTTCGTCGAACACCTTGGGGTTCAAAGGCTGATCGCCAACAGGTTCGAACAAGATCCTACTGATCTTTTCACACAACTTTTCACTTCGGAAAGCGACCCTGTATCGAAACAAGATTTTGACAGTACTAAAAGGATAGCGTATAAGCTCGAAAAGTAGATGGGTTAGGAGACATGTTTATACCCTCTCAATGAGAAGTAATACTCTACTCCTGTCCGGAGAAATATTCCACCGGGTTTATTATTGATCACAAGATTGTGAGAGATTATGCTCCTAGAGACACCCGGACCCCTCCTTATATAGGGGGAGAAGCCAGGATTATAATACATAAAACTTATCCCTTACAATGACACTTTAGAATTAACAATAATTTTAATTAACAATATTGAAGAAAAAGATTACGAAAACTTAAGATTAATATATGATGCCAAAATACACTAATTTTTCTTATAAATATATGCTAATATATTTTTGAGTTACTAACTTATCATATACTACCTCCGTTTCACAATGTAAGTCATTCTAACATTTTCCATATTCATATTGATGTAAATAAATCTAGACATATATATCCATCTAGATTTATTAGCATCAATATGAATGTGAAAAATACTAGAATGTCTTACATTGTGAAACGGAGGAAGTAAATGATAAAGATTACACACACAGTTAGGCTCGTGAGAAGCTTGAGCTCGGCTAATGAGTTTGAATAAAGCTGGTGTTGCTTAGAAGCAGGTATATCCAGCTGCTGAGCTCACACGTTCAGGAACATATTTGATAGCTCGATCTCCCACCAAAAAGGGTTGTGTTGAGAGTTCCCTGGAAACATAAAAATAGAAGTGCACACTCCCTTCGCAGGCATTATCCTGTTCAGGTTCAAAGGGACTTTCTCAGCCCAACTCACAACAATCCGGGCCAAGAGGCCTACAGATCGTTGAGAATACAGGCACCCCTGGTGCAACTATCATTACTAACAACCCACAGTGATACAAAGAAGAGAAAATATGACACAGAAGGATCACACATAGAGTTTAATTTTATTACAGTCCATGACAGAATTAACAAACTGAGCTAAGCAACACCAGCTTTATTCAAAGCACATAAACTGCTTACCACCTCCCTAACATAGGATGGTGAGGAGTGCTGCTGATAAACGTTCCAGTCAGTAAATCTTTATCACCCGGAGTAGATGGACACCAAGATGATCTGCATAGAGATTGTATTCTGAGTTCCGAGAACATGTTATAGTGATATAAAAGTTAGTGCCTTTGTAGTAATGCACATACAAGTCCAAGCCACTAAAGGTTTATTAAAGTCCCTGAAATTACAAGTAGAAGTTGATAAAGACAGAGCAGCTATCCAGTGCTATTACAGTTAGTGTCAAATTTCAAATGTACATGCAAACCCATTTCAAAGGATTGCTGTGAGAGTAATTTTCCCTTAAGAAATATCACTGAAGAGAATGTGTGGAGTCAAAATTACAACAGTTCTCATATATTTATGAAACAATTCTGACGTAAAAGGATTAGCAGAATGTTTACCAAATGGTAGATAGTACTCGAGTAGTATTTATTTATAGTCCAGATAATTCAGAAATATTTGTAACAAGTTGCACTAATGCTGAATAACTAGTACTAGAATGTATGAAGTTACTGGGCCAACAACAAGCTGACGCTGTTTCAAGATGGTAAGCACACACTAATGGCTTATTTATGTAAAACTGATTGAAATATGGCACTAGACCATTTTACTCCCAGATGACTAATTACTTCATACCGAGTAAACAACCCTACACATTCAGAACAAAAGAGTCCAAACATCTCCCACACGTTGAACTATGCATCATAAGAAAAAGGCCAACCTTATTTGCGAGTATAGCTTTCTGGAACATAGATCTCCCCTCCAGCTTCACCATGTTGCTCCCCACTGAACGTTTTCCTTGCAGCCGAAAACTCAGCACTCATAGCATTCATTCCTTGTATTACCGCTTCCTCCGCTATCCCGTAACCATGTTCATCAGCATATTTTCTAATATCCTCTGATTTTCATCGAACAAAACTTTGGGCCACACATTGAGCAGAAATGTGCTACTTTGGCACCCTCCAATGGTAATGTTTCATCATGGAAAGACATAGCGGTCACAGGATCCAGAGACAGCAAATTGATCCAACCATCTAAACTCAAATCTTGCCTTGCTTAGTGTATCGTTCCATGCTTGTGCATACGGATGACCCTTTGCCAAATCAGCAGCATAAGCAGCAATTTTGTAGGATATCACGCCTGTCTTAACATCATCACAGTTAGGCAATCCAAGGTGCTCCTTTGGTGTTACATAACAGAGAAGTGCAGTGCCAAGAGCCCCAATGTTGGCAGCACCAATGGCAGAGCCCCTATCAAACATTCTCCCGTACATAAATCGGCTTCAATATAAACGAAAGTTGTATCTAAGGGATCATTATTTACAACACCGGTTAAGCCTACACTTGATTTTCAATAATTCAATGTGTTTTTTCCTTTAGACCATGTAATAATTAATTGTGAGATTATGTAAAACATTCCCTCCGTTTCAAACTTATTGTCGTTTTAGATTTGTTCTAGGTGAGACATGACTAACTTTGACCATCAAATTTTAAATTTTTATATTGTTTAACACCATAAAATTTATGTTCTTATTCACCATGAGTAATGTTTCCATGATATATATAGTACTATATAGAGAGTTCACTTGTTAGAATACATAAATATATAAATATTTAGAAAATGATAATCGAAGTTAGAAATAAAAACGAAAACAAGAAGAAATAATCTGACGGTAAGGGCACCAACTTTCCAAGGTTCCATAGTTCTTATAGATGCGTGAGAGCTAGAAGGGAAAGTAGCCTACACAAAGTGAAAAACTGGTTCTCGACAATTTTCCCCTATACTCAATGCAAAAAAAAAAAGAAAAAAAAAAGAGTTCATCGGATACAAGGTGAAAAGGTTAACAAAAATTGTTTCTTCCGTTACTTGCACATACATATAAAAGCTCTTATTCGGAATTTGGGGATACTTAACTCTGGTCAATGAATAAAATATGGAGTTTGTTTAGCCTGCTAATGAGTTTTCTCGTTTCACGTGCGCTAACAATAACCATCCAATTGCCTTGAACGAACGGTCCTAATATAGAAACTAATCAAATATCTATCCCCATATCCCTAGGGCTGTCAAAAAAGCTCGAGGCTCGCGAGCTACTCGAGCTCGACTCATCTCAGACTTGATTCGAGCTCGGCTCAAGCTTTTAGCGAGTCGAACCCGAGCCTAGCTGCAAGCTCACGAGCTTTGTCGAGCCGAGCTCAAGCTTCTCACGAGCCTAACTGTGTGTGCAATTTTTATCATTTATATGATAAGTTAGTAGCTCAAAGATAAATTAGTATATATTCATGAGAAAAATTAGTGTATTTTGGCATCAATATTGTTAATTAAAATTATTGTTTTTTACAAAATTTTATCATCAAAATATACATTATCGTATACTCGGTCGAGCTTGCGAGCCTAACCGAGCTCGAGCCGAGCCTGCTTAAAAGCTCGAAGGAGGATTAGGCTCGATTCAAGCTCGGCTCGAGCTTGTGTCAAGCTCAAGCCTAGGTAGGCGAGATCGCTCGAGCTCGGCTCGTTGACAGCCCTACATATGCCTAGCAAAACACATCTCTTTCATAACTATGTAATATATTTCCTTTATTAGTTTCATTTATAATTTGCTAATTAACATTCTAAATAGACGTAAGGGCCTGGTCCACTCCTGTAACAACTTTCACTTGGGCATTCGGGGGAACTACTCAAACCCCAATGGTTAAATTACGGGCCTGTTCAGATTGTAGCCAAAATAAACCTTACCAAATTTTGGTAATGCCAAAATTTTGGCAAGTTAGCAATATTACTAAAATTTTGGCAGGATTTCTTATGTATATTTCAAAGTTTGGCAACAAACTAAATCTAAGCACTTTTTGGCAACTTTGCCAAAAAATGGTATGGTTGAAAATGGCATCAATCTGAACAGCCCCTCCTTTTTGGTGTAGTGAAATTCCATATGTGCTACCAAGATTGAATATTCAGAAAGATTACGAGGAATTGAATCAAATCACAAATGGTTGATATCCTTTTTGCATAGTCAAATTTCATTTGTGCTGCCAAGTGACATCTCATTTATAAGTTGAAAAGTATCCAGGTTGAAGTTTTGGTCTCCTTTCCTTTTTTTTTATGAAAGGCAATTCGCCCAGCTTCACTTTTTTTTATAATGGAAGTGGTTTACATCTCCGACCTCTATCAATAGTCACATGTCCTATAAGTCAAGAAAAAAAAAAAGCCTTTGAGCTTATGGGACAAATCCCTATCTCCCTCCTGATGTTACCCAACTAAACTATCGAATAGAAAACACGTATAATCTATAACGATATTCTATAGAAACTACGTTATCCAAAGCAGGGTTTTGAATTTCGAAACATGGGTTTTTGCCGGTGGGGAACAAAAGAATCGAAATCACCAAAATTTCGGAGTTTCTTGGCTGATTTTTTTTTTGAATTTTTAACATATTTGACTGAATTTGAATAAATTTACAAATATTTTGAAAAAAAAACCGAAAATTTTGAGGAGATTTGTGCTTGCCAGTGGGGGCCGAAATTTCGGAAATTTCCAAAATTTCAAACCATGATCCAAAGTAGAATAAAAGACTCAGCCACTGGTTCTACGAGTGTAGCTCTACTGTGCATAGTAGGACCAAGAATAAAGCTAGCTGGAAGGCATGAAGATATAACTTGTATTGGATTAGACAATTTTTTGTTATTGAAAACTGTATCATTGTGTCAACTACGGCGGATACCAGCTAACATAGATGCAGTTGCTTAAAAAACCAATAGCAGACCTCACCTGCACGTCCAGCCTCTTTTTCTCCGTCCACATCCTGTATCTCTTGCCGCGTGTAGAAGACAAAGTCTGGCAAGAAACAAGGCCCGGAGCTCGTCCATCTTTTTTTTGCTAGTTTCACCTGCGTCGTGGCCTTCCACTGTTGCAAAAGTGACAAATCCTTGTGAGGAAGCTACATGATATCGCTCAATGAAATGTTATTGAAAACCCAATAATTTCACACAGAACCAGATAGCTCAAACTCCACTGCAAACACAATTATGTGTGGAAAGTATCATGCAACGATTATTTTACGACCACGTTGGTACTGACCAAAACTGCCAAATGCATCAATGGTCATAGCAGAAAGATAAGGCAAAAAATTGTATTTATTATAATCCAGGATAAGTTTACTTCATCACTATAGTATCATCATTGCAAGGGATTCTACATAAAACTATATAAAGGCGCATCTTATTCTGCATCATCAAAATCGACAATGAAATCACCGGCTATTAATGGAATGGAACAGCTGAACCATGACTGTAACTTACAATATTAAGGAATCGGGACAAAGAACCAAAGACTTGAAGGAAAACTTCGCTCCACAGATATGAAAAATTATGTTGTCTCCCTGAAAGGAAAAATAGCATGCTCCTATCCTGATGTCAGTTTTTCATTAGTACCATACCATTACCAGCTGAATGCTAGTTGTAACCTACAGCATAGTGACTATCCAGTTGTGTCCTGGACTCTTGGTGATTATAAACCTTTGTAGGGTTGTGAGGTCCTGTGGCAGCAGAAACCATCCGGAAACCTCAAACCGTGTATACTGTATTTGGTATTTCATTCTCAAGATCATTCTCTGTGAAGTCTAAGTGGAGGATTTTCAAACCACCCACACCCTGACTTACAAGATTAATTTCAATGAGGACTAAATTGAATGTATCTGCAACAGCAAGCCTGGAGCCCTGGATTATATCTCGAACTGCCTTTTGATGTTTGACCCATTGTGTGAAGTGTCAGAAGTGATATGCATGGTTCAAGAATTTGTTCCAGTATCCATACAAATCGATATGCTGGATCAGAGACATGTTATATCATCCTTTTTGACCTCATCTCCACGAGCTCATGCCAAATTTATCCTTTGAATGATCCAGCATGCCGCTATTTACCAGTAATCCCTGCAGGAACACTGCCCGTCTTCAAATCGATGGAATCTCGCCCTGTCCCGAATGACAATAACACGGCCATAAGCTTTAGAGATCAGCTTTGCCACCACATGACAGTCCCCACATATTCGGAGATTTTTGATCACCCGAAGAGTCTCCCCAGGTGGTGTTGCAATCAACCCAAATGCAATGGCCAGCTTCTCACTATGATAACACAATGCATATTGTTTTTCCTCCTCCCCAATGTCATGCAGTACATTGCTTGTCTCTGGCTCATATCCTAGCTCACTAATTCTTGATACAATGTCCTCTAGTGCTCTGTATATCTCTTGCCACCTCGGGTGCTCTTTGTCACCATTAATAAACTTATGCATTACTCCATCTATTTCTGTGTAGCTGAAGCCAGGAACTTTTCGCACATCGTTGCTTCGCATGGTATCACGTACTCGACCAACATCCATCCACCGAGCCTTGGATGCATAAACATTCGATAGGAGCACATAGTCACCATCGACATTAGAACCAAGCTCAGCAAGTTTATTGGCAGCCAACTCCGCAAGCTCAACAACCCCATGCATCTTGGCTGCACCCAACAATGTCTGCCAAAGGACAATATCAGCTGGAAATGGCATAGAAATGACGGTGTCATATGCCTCAATGAGACGGCCTGCACGGCCAAGAAGGTCCACAATTGTTCCATAGTGCTTCATATTTGGAGCAATCCGCATCGAGTTGAATACCCTGAGCCCATCATCCACAAGGCCAGAATGGTTGCACCCGCACAACACAGCAAGGTAAGTCACTCCATCTGGCTCAATCCGTGTGGGCATTTCATCAAACAATCTCAGTGCATCACCCCCATGCCCATGCATGGAATGTGCCTGAATTGCAGCATTGTAGGACACAAGCGTCCGGTCTTCCGGCTTGATGGAATGGAACACATCCAGGGCCCTTGACAGCGAACCACACTTGGAGTACATGTCAATTAGTGAATTGCAGACCCGAACATTGCGATCCAGTCCAAATCTTTTAGCAAACTCGTGCACATACATCCCATCTTTTAACGAGCCAATCTGCGCACACGCAGAAAGCGCCGCAACAATAGTCACCTCATTGGGTTCCTCCCTCGACGGCAACTCCTGGAAGCTGTTAGCCAGCCTGTGGAACAGCGCGAGAGCAAGGTTAGGCTCCGTGCCTTGCGCTAGCCCCGCCAGCAGCGAGTTCCATGTGGCCACGTCCCGCACGGTCATTTCATCAAACACCTTCCGCGCGGACGCGAGATCTCCACACTTGGCGTACGAGTCAAGCAGCGTGGTTAGCAGCCGGACGTCGGCGGCGACGCCGAGGCGGAGGACGAGCGCGTGGAGCTGCAACGTGGTGTGCGCGTCGGAGCAGCGGGCGGACGCCTTGAGCGCGAAGGAGAGCGAGAGCGCGTCGGGGCGAGGGAGCAGGGCGGGGAGGAGGCGACCCGCGAGGAGGAGGAGCGAGCGGGCCGGCCGGACTGACCACACTTAGGGAGGAGAGAGGAGAGGGCTGACTCGAGAGGAGGAGGAAGTGGGCAGGCCGCGAGGGAGGCGAAATGGACTTTTGGCCGGATTCGCCCAAAGAAAGAAAAGGGAATTTTAATTGTTTTTTATTTAATTTGATTGACTAAATAAACTTTATGCTTTTAAAATTACTTCTTGAGCTCCGAAAATTCACAGGAAATTTCAGAAAGTATTTTAGGGCATGGAGAATATTAAAGATATTTCCAGCTATGATTTTTAAAGGAAATTTAATTTTCTACATTATATTCACTTGATAATTTGCTTTTAATTTTAATATAAATTCTAAAAATAATTTATTTAATGATTTTTAATCCCGAACGAAAATCAGAGCGTGACAAATCTACCCCCTACAAGAATCTGTCTCGAGATTCTGGTATGGCTAGAAAAAAAGTTGGGTGTGGGTGGTATTGGACTTGTTCTTTTTGTTCTGTCTACCCCCTACAAGAAGCTGTCTCGAAGTTCTGCCGTTTCTTTTTGTTCTTTACTGATTGATTGACCAAACTTGTATAACTGAACCTGCTGGCATCGATCTTAGTATGTTGTGGTTTCCCCAAAACTGCCCTGACTGGTTCTGCCCGATCTGACACTGAGCTGGATTGCCGGTGTGCATAGAACTAGCTTTCCTTGGGTTGCACAGTTAACGCTGGCAAATTTGATAAACTAAGAATTCAGCTACTGGCTAGAAGTTGGTGGAGCTTTCCCAAAACTTTGTACTGACTTTCGTAACCCACAGACTCTGAATCGGCTTTGAACTGCTCCTGAGCCGAACAACAAGTCTTCCAAGAAGCTGTCTGATCTGCCTTTCATCTAGACTGTGGGGTTCCTGAGTTGCTGTTTCTCTAAGCTGAACTGTTGGCGCTACTGCTCGGGTCTACCTGAGACTTCAATTTGTTGGCTTGAGATTGGTGTAGCTCTGCTAAGACCTTACAATTGATCTCTTTGGGTCCTACCCAATTTGCCTAGGCTTGGTTGAACCTTAAACGGTTGCAAGATAAACCAAACTCATCATCGAGACTCATTTGTTGCCGACGTAGTTGAGCTTTTGCCTGACTGTGAACAATTAAACCTCTAGCGTTAAGAATAACCAAACTTCTCTGATTTCCATGGAACCATGACTTAGAAAACTTAATACTTCATCGGTCAATCGAAATGAAGCACTGACGGTGCACTTTCATCCCAGGAAAGCTTGAAACTTAAATCTCGGTTTAAAACAAGGTTCCACAAAAGGTGACTCTCATCTAGCTCTTTGAAATTCTGACTCTCTGCCGACGTTCCCATCAGATCTGACTGATGGCATGACTGTGAAAGTTTTCAAAATTTTCAAATCTGGACTTGAAAGTTTTCGAATTTGAGTTGAAAGTTTTCAAAATTTTACTTTAAAGTTTAAAATTAAAATCGAAAATTTTCAAATCTAACTTAAAAAAATTTCAATCTATTAGTAAAAAAATATCCAAAATCTTTCGTAATTACTACATTGGTGTTAAGTATATATATTAACTAATAGTGGTAGTTAAGTATACTAACTAATAGTGTTAATAGAGTAGGTTAACAGGCGAGGAGTGTGCTCGCTAGCCGCGCGCACGCGCTAGCTAGGAGGCCCCTCCGGTATTGGGGTCGGTTGCTCGAGGGCCGAGGCCCTGACGAATGGCGGCAATGATTTGCCCTTATTAATTGGATCTCCTTTGGGTTTTGATCTTGGTTGGATGAGTTAAGTGGACTTGTTCATTATTGGGCTTGGGCCGTAGAAAACATTAATTGGGCCGTGGGTGGTTCTGGTCTGCACACGAGATCTAGATAAGTTCTTTCTTAACTCGTCGAATCCGATTTTCGCTGATATGTAATATTGCGACTAGTTGGTTATTAATTTTTGTTGAAACTTATATATGTTTTCAGGATGGAGACTCAACGTTGAATCTTTTATTTCTGAGATTTGATTTAAAAACTGACTAATTATACTCCCTCTATCACATAATATAATATAAGATACGACCAAACTCAACATGGTCTTCAAAACTATTATTTGATTTATAATTTCTCATATTGAGTATGAGTAATAGAGATTCTCTACTACTATAAACACTTGTAAGATGCCATATGATGCTCTAATAAATAGGAGAAAATTTAAGAAAAAATATAAGGAAAAAACAAAACATCTAGCCATTGATTTGCACTTAAACCGGTGAATCTATTATTTTCAATCATCAAACTAGATTTATTTAGGTAAGCCCACGCTCCTAAAAACTAGGTAATCCCTCCCTATACACTTACATACACATGCACGTACATACACAGGAGATATAAAAACAAAAAGAAGAGTGCATATATGGTCCACCCCATCAGGTAGTTTTTTTTTTTTCTTTGTAGCCCTAAGGTTTCTCTCAAATTATGTATATATGTAGCGACCACTTTTGGCGAGTTTGATGAAGAAGCCACGCTGACATGGTGCTGTTTCATGCCACCCTCGCCAATTTTCTTGAATGTACTTTTTTAAATAACAATGTAAAAGACAATCATAGGCGGTCATATACATGTGTGCACACCACCCTATGAATGTACATACGCACACCCTACCTCCTATGAGAGAAAAATATTTGTCCAAAAAATTATGAAAAGTGCGTACATCTGAGAGACTACCATTTAAAAAAAAAAACTTACATACATACATTCAATAAAAAATGTCATATGGAACCATATTTTATCTTTTTACTTATGTCGTTATCATATAAATTATGTTAACAATTAGTACAAATAATTTTGATAATATAGAGTATTTCTTTGTATATTACCATGGCATGTTAAGGTGAATTAGATGTATAATAAAAGAAAATTTATCAAAACACATATTCTGTTTTCAAAGGATGATGATAGGTAAGTTTACATATTACCGAAACAAAGTGATTTTTATTTGAATATGATAGACATTATCATTTAGTGTATCAAAATCCATAGTCTATTTCATGGTATAAATATTTTCTTCTTTTACGGTAAGGTTATGAGGTAATCTATGGTTCTTTATGATGATATATGACTTTTTAGTAGATTTTTTTAAAAATAAATTGCGCGGGCTTCCTTCCTAGTTTCCTCCTAAAAGAAACAACGGTAGTGCAAATGCAGCCCACCAACCCGCGTAAACCAAAACCCGATGCTCAAGTCCGTGTTCCCGATGCTGCCCCAATATGGCAAAATTCTAAAAGTAGCAATATTATGAGAAGGAGAAAGTAATAAATATGGATATGTTAAGTCATTTTAGAGTTATATTGTATCAAATAATGCTAGTGTTTACACCCAACACTGCTGGAGAAAGGCTTCGTGGTCCCGGTATGTAACTCCCTATAGTCCCGGGTTGCAATCTGGTATTACGAATTTAGGACTAAAGATCGCTATCTTTAATCATGGTTAGTAACACCAACCGAGACTAAAAATGGCAGTGCCACGTGACTTGTACTGCCATCTTTAATCCTGGCTGGGACCAACAACCGGGACTAAAGGTCCTTTTCTTCCTTTTTTTTAATTTGCTTGCAAGTTATCAGATGATCACAATTCATTCACAGCACAAGCAAATTATATTATCAGATCATCGTAAATTTATTCACAAAAACATTCCCATATCAACAACATCAAAAACTCTAGAACAAATCATAAAAAAAAAAAATCAAGAAACACTCTAGAACAAATGAACATCGCCGCTACCGCCCGGCCGCCGGTCACCCTCCCATCCCGCCGCCGGCTCGTCTCCTATCTCGCCGCTTCCCCTCTGGCTGGATCTGGCGGAGGGGAGGGCGAGGCCACCGCCGCCGCTTTCGCCGCCCGGCCGCCGCTGCCGCTTCTCGAGAAAGCGAGCGAGACAGAGAGAGGCAGCAGACAGAGAGAGAGCAAGCAAGCGTGGGAGAGAGATAATAAATAAAAGGTCGTGTGGGGAGATCGAGAGAGACGAGGCAAGAGAGGATAAGAAAGTGGGAGAGAGAGATTTAGTCTCGGTTAGTGATATCAACTGGATCTTTAGTCCCGGTTGGTGATACCAACCAGGAGTAAAGATCGTTTGGGGCCTGACACGGCCTGACAGCTATTGAACCGAGACTAAAAATGATGACTAAAGATCATAAAGTACCATTAGGCTTTTGAACTGGGGCTAAAGATATTCTTTAGTCTCTGTTCCTATTTGAAAAGGCACTAATGTGATTTTTGTCATTCGGTCAAAGATCACTTCTCCTGATCGGTGTTGTTGGCCCATGGGTCCCACCATCATATAGTATTAAACTTAAACGTGGCCGTACATCAAATAAATCGATGGACGTTGGATATGCTCTATTGTACTATTGGGGGATGGGCTCTGAAGGACCCTCTGGGACCATCGGCTCACCCAAACGGGCATTTCTCATGCTCACTTTCTCTATGTCAGAGGGGTTCCACCCCGCCCCCGAAGGGATGTGGAGCCTTCAGGCCACCCCTAACCAAAGCCAGGACCGTCTACCTCGTCTTCAGACGAGCAAGTGGACCCGGGGCTGTGGCCTTGGAGAGGTAGAGATAGGAAGATGAATGGGAGCATTGAATTTTCCCACCTATGTAGTCAAACTTTGGTTGCCCGCATTGCTTGCTGTAGTCGAGGTCGTGGAATCTCAGTCTTATTATGGATGGTCCAGACCTAAGATTCCAAGGATTATTGTCGGCTTGCGAGCCGGCATGGGCTGCTCGCCGGCCCTCCAAGAAATCCCTCTATAGTACCCCTCTAGAGGGGCCCACCGGTCAGCCAGTAGGCCTAGAAAAGCCTATATGCTGCCCATAGCCATAGGGCTATGGTTGTAATCTCCCATGTACTTAGCCCTCTATAAAATACAGTAACTACCATGTTGAGGAAGGGGCAGACATTTGATTCTTTGACAGACATATCTATTGGACTTTGTTCCAATAGGTACTTTTGTGACTCACGTACATCTAACCTTGCACAATCGTCCTTATCTCTTCATGCATTGACAAATTTGAGGACAATTTACTTCAAATTTATTTATTAATGCATGCGTGCTGATTATACAGTAGCAGCTGAGCAGCAAGTGCTAGCGGTAGCAGGAACAACGATGACAAAGTGTTATTCCCAGGTTCATCCATACAGTACTACATATGTTACGTTTACATCATGGCACCATCTGAGATGATGGCCTTCAATTACTATAAACGTACGATACAATGTCACACGTGGTGATTTATTTCCAGGTGGCCACGACGGGGCTCCTCACCATGTGCTGGCCATCGCTCCAGATGATATCTCCCCACGCGTTGTATGGCGAGTTGCTCGACCCTGCCGACAAGGTGATCGCATAGTCAAGCGTCTTGCGCTGCGCGTCGAACGTGAGCCTCATTGGTGCCACCGTGAGCCTAGTGCCGGGCGGCGCGGTGATGGTCACGTCGTACACGGCGTTGGTGTTTGCCCCGACGTTAGTCACGGTGCGGCGTTGCGTTACCTGACCACCGGACCTTGCAAACACCATGGAGAATGCCGGGTAGTTCAGGTCCCCGACGGGCGGCCGGCGTGAGCAGTAGGTCGTCGTGCCGTCCCTTGTGAAAATCGCTATCTGGTTTGGTGTGTAGCCAAGGCCGCAGAGGAAGGCGATGTAGTCGTCGGCGGTGGCGTTGTACACAAGGCCAGGGTCGAGAGCGTTGTTGGGGTCAACGTGACCAGAACCGAGCTCAAATGGCCCAGCCGCCCGCCCATTCACTGACGACATGATGGCGTTGCCGCTGTTGTCCACCTCGTAGGCCGTGGTCATCATGGCCGATTTGATCGCCGTAGGGCTCCAGTCTGGTCGTGCCACCTTGAGCATAGCAGCGATGCCGCTGACGTGAGGGCACGCCATGGACGTGCCAGAGATGATGTTGAACTCGACACGCCTCGTGTCGATGCTGAGGGAGCTTGGCGAGTTTTCTCCTGTCCATGCGGCGAGGATGTCAACGCCAGGGGCGATATCGTGACGGCGTGCGAGGGGCTGCAGAACTGGAGCATGGACCTCATCTCGTCGCTGCCCAACCAGACAGAGGAGATGTGGGAGGAGAGCTTGAGGTGCACGGTGGATGCCCGTCCCACGCATGTGTCTGTCTATGACTTGCAGATCGAGCAGGGAACCAAATTTGGGCAACTGTAAGTGTTTATTGCCAATTCATGAATCTAATCCCATGTTTTTGAGTAACCGATTGGAAATTTCGGATATATTCTGGCCACATTTCTGTTAATCACTTCATGTTCTGATTCTGTTATGGGGTTTGGTTGGTATGGCCATATGGGCTATGAACTAGGAATGGAAATTAAATAACTTAGAATCATTATAATTCTATTGGGAAGAAGTTTGTATTGCTATTTTGCGCTTGTTTGTGTTGTTTTTAAGTTCAATGCTCTGCTCAGAACTCACTATGATGATAAACAATTATTGTAACTGGAATACGCTAAAAGGTAAAGGTTTAAGCATGAAATTGTATTGTTGTCTCTGGCCTTGTCTCATCCAATTATGGGAAAAATATGTCTCACTAATTTGTGATATGTTAATTTGCACTGACCTTTTTATGGGAAGGTACTGATTCTCTTATGTCAGATTTGAAACGCCAGATCAGCTTTTGCCTTTACATGACTACAGATTGAGTCAAACCCTCTTTTATGATTTTTTAAATTAAACAAAAACTATGATATTTAAAATCTCTGTTGTTTTAAATTCGGTGCTCTGCTCAGAACTCACTAGTATGATAAACAATTATTGTAGTCAATACACCAAAAGGTAAAGAGTTTAAGCATGAAATTGTTATGGTTGTCTCTGGTATGTCTCATCTGATTATGGGTAATATCCCAACACAGATTCTCTTATGTTAGATTTGAAACCCCAAGTCAGCCTTCTCCTTTACATGAATACAGATTAAGGAAAACCCTCATTTATGATTTTTATTTAAACAACAACTGTGAAAGTTAAAATCCTACACATCACTAAAACAATATTCCTCAAGTACATTTTCACCATGCTACAGCATTGGCAGGACAATTCATTGAACTTAAATAATGCAGCATGATATTATTAAAAGACTGTAACTTATTTTGAAGTTTAAAGCTGTAACTTCATCCTGTATATGTGCCTGACAGGTGGGTCGAACCTATCAGACTTACCCTAAACTCTGTTCTTGACAAAGTAGCAACTGTAAGTGTTTATTGCCAAATCATGAATCACATCCTATGTTTTTCAGTAACCGATTGGAGATTTGGGATATATTATGGCCACATGCCACATTTGTGTTAATCACTTCATTTTCTGATTCAGTTATTATGGGGTTTGGTTGGTATGGCCATATGGGCTATGAACTAGAGAATGAAGAATAAATAACTAGAATCATTATCATTCTATTGGGCAGAAGTTCATATTACTATTTTGCACTTGTTTGTGTTGTTTTTAAGTTCAATGCTCTGCTCAGAACTCACTATGATGGTAAACAATTATTGTAGTTAGATATAACTGCAATATGCTAAAAGGTAAAAGAGTTCAAGCATGAAATTGTTATGGTCGTCTCAGGCATGTCTCATCTAATTATGGGAAAAAAATGACTCACTAATTTGTGATATGTTAATTTGCACTGATCATTTTATGGGAAGGTACTGATTCTCTTATGTTAGATTTGAAACCCTGGGTCAGCCTTTGCCTTTATATGACTACAGATTGAGGCAAAATCTCATTTATGATTTTTAAGTATACAAAAACTAGGATATTTAAAATCTTGCACATCACTAAAACAATATTCCTCAAGTAAAAGTAAATTTTCACCTTGCTACAACATTAGCAGGACAATTCATTGAACTTCAACAATACAACATGATTTTATATAAAAAAAACTGTAAACTTCCTTTTGACATTGAAAGTTGTAACTTGATCCCATATATGTGTGTGACAGGTGTGTCCAACCTATCAAACATACCCTAAACCCTGTTCTTGACAAAGTAGAAACTTTTGATAACATCATCAACTGTTTTTGTAGTTTTCTGAATTGTCCAGCTAATGCTATAACAAACCGATAATTGACAATATAGTTGTGTTCTTTTGCGAAATTTTACTCATATTCCTCTAATTCTAGCTGTCATTCCAACCAGTAGGAATTCAGCTCCATGTACATGGATGAGTTGATTGAATGATCAATTTACAGCAATCCTTTTTCATAATTAATGCTTGCAGATATACACCTGGTGTTTATCCGCTTCCAAATGAGAAAGATTCTGCAAACTTCTATAAGATAGCTTCGAAACGTCTTTCTGAAGCAGGATATAACCATTATGAAATCAGTAGCTATTGCAAGACTGGGTATGAGTGCAAGCACAATGTAACATATTGGCAAAACCGGTCATTCTATGCATTTGGTCTTGGATCCGCTAGCTACATCAATGGTATCAGGTTCTCCAGGCCCAGAAGAATGAAGGAATATGCAGAGTGGGTTCAGAAATTGGAAAATGGAGTGTGGAGCCATGAGTCTGGCAATTCTGGGATAAAGGACATGGCAATGGACGTGGTGATGCTATCACTGAGAACAGCATGGGGCCTAGATGTGCAAAGTTTCAGTAAAACCTTCGGAAGGAGTCTGACAGAGTCATTGTGCAACACATTTAGGCCTTTTGTGGAGAGTGGGCTTGTAATTGCCATGGATATGGAACGGCGAGCTTTGCAACCAAGTGAATTTGAGTTGGACTTGCAACATGATGGTGAGAATGGAAGCAGAGTTGCCTTCATCCGTCTGAGTGACCCAGATGGTTTTTTGTTGTCCAATGAGTTGATTTCACTTGCATTTGGAATTATTTCACCATAACAAGGCTACACTTTCTTTACATAGGTATTGATCTTTTTCATTTTATTACTTTCATCTGACCATACTGGTAACTATCTAGTATGATCTTAGTTTTCCAGGTAGATATTAGCTAATCGCTAAAATGCTTAGCATTTCTGTTCAAGTCAGTGCAAACTGAAACTCATATTGGTTGAGAGAGAACTGTTACACCATTTGCATAAATGCAAATAGATGGTTATCTAATATGTTCTTATTTTGTTTAACTATATCCATGACTCCATATCACTCCTCCCTTCGTGTATATATTTCTCTGCATTCTCTTATTATCAGTTCATTTCATACATATGAGTTAAATCTAGTAGATTGTTGCTATTTGTTTATTTATTTTTGTTCATACAAGCATACAACAAGTTTACTGTTTGCTTTTTGTATGGCAGTTTTGGGTGCATTGGATAAACTATTGACGATGAATTAATTTTTGTTTTCTTAGGGATGATTGTTTCAGTACTTGGTTATAGTTTTTAGGATTTATTTTCCTGGTGTAGATGGAAAAATATTTGGGGCAACAATTTTTTGAACTGAACTGAATTGAGAGCTTCAGTTGTATCTCTTGATTTCGTAGTATTTTTCCAGGCCTACTATGTACGTTAAATCTAAGCATTTATTGAAATTGGCAGTGCATGCTCCTAAACATTTTTGTGCTTTTGATGTGTCTGTCACTATTCAATAGTTTCGACTACTGCCTCATGAATCTCAGTTCATAGACCTAATTCTGTGTGTTACTTGTGCTAAGTATTTTTTTTAAAATTATCACCTTTGAATGAAATGTTGTGTCTGTGCTGATAGTTTGTGCTAGATTTAAATGGCAAATTTCAAATACTGTTTTAAATTGTCATTTGGCAAGCTAGTTTTCACTCATTGTGCCTCATCACGAGGAGAAGTCCTCATGTTCCTCTAAGTTATTGCTCAATCCTTTTGCCTCATATGAAACCGATATCTGATTTTTTTTAATCAACATTATGGAAAATTGAAGAAATTACTGACGGAGGTGATGTTACACAAATCACCAGATGTTCAGATATTTTCACCTAGAATATGAAAAACAAAATCAGTTTTTTATTTCTCAGTGAATTCGAACCAAATTTGTTTCCCTTGAAATTTGGTTGATATCGATAATAAAGTTCTAATCTTGATTTTAAAATTTGTTTGAATTTTGGAATCTGGTGATTTGGGTAATTTCACTTAAAAACACATCAACTGAATCATTTTGTTGTGAAGGTTTTAGTTTTCGAGGAAATCTTATCAATTATTATTACAACATAGGGCAATAGAGGCATTTTTATAAAATCTACTGGTCTATGAACAGGATGGATAGGTAAAGGGTAAAAAGAGAGACTCATGATATATAGAGAATGAGCCAAACTCAGAAGAATAAATGAAAGGAAGCGAGTAAAAGATCGAAGGGTAGTGTAGATGCCACATATTGACGGCAAGTTCAACTCCTCATGAGCTAGAGTTCAAGCTTGGGTCTGATCAAGATAGCCACCATTAAACTCAAGCTGCAGCAGGTGCTGCTGCTGCAGATGGCCTGGTAAGTGGCAACGCTACTGTGCTATCTGCCTGAGCTGCTGGCAGCATTGCTGGGGCATGAGTCATAGGGCGGGTTGGTGTTTGAGTGACTTTAAGGTTAATCATTTGAAGAACGTCAAGGTGGCAGTGCAAGTGCACTATTCATAAACGCTAATATCTTGCACGGCAAATCTGATGTTTTGCAAAGCTTGATAACTGTTATGAGCTATAATTCACCCTGAGCTTTGCATGTCAAATATTGATAAAGCTAGTTAATTGGATTATATCCTTTTTTGGAACTAAATTTTTAATGTTGAGTAAGTTGTTGCCTTCACTATGCTTTGGATGCGAAGTATTGTTTTGACATAAGCTTTCTAAGTTTTAACACTGAAGTTGCCATTCACTTTACACGTCAATGATTGTTTTGGAGCTCAATTGTTAGTTGATAATCTTGTCTGAGTTTCTGCTGATGGGAGCCGGGGAGGAATAGCCACATTTTGGGATGATGAAGCCCTCCAACAAAGCGATCTTGATATCAGAACCTTCTTCCTCTCAATCCGTCTCACTCAGCAGTCCTCAAATACGACCTTCCTCCTCACCAATGTTTATGGCCCGATGGAAGATGCAAGTCTGATGCAGACATGCTCTTCTCAAACCACAACCTCCAAGCACTCTCTTCATCATGCTCGAACCACTGCCCCCTGTTGCTCTCACCAACAAAGCAGCTCCCGCGCAAGCCTACTTTCAGGTTTGAGAATTTCTGGCCAAGACTACTAGGCTTCCTCGAAGTTGTCCAAACGGCTTGGTCCCAGCCGGTCAGCGCTTCACACCTGGTCAAGTGCTCGAGCACAAAGCTGAAAACGATGGCCAAGGCACTAAGATCCTGGAGCAACCGCATCCCGAGTGACAGTCGTGTCCAATTTCACCTCGTCAACGAGCTTATTCTCAAATTGGACATCGCCTAGGAAAACAGACCACTCTCACCCTTGGATCCTCGGGAAAGATCTAAAACCGCGGATCCTCGGCCTCGCCACAGTTGAAAATGCTAGGAAAAGACAATGTTCCAAGCTAACATGGCTGAAAGAGGGCAATGCAAATACCAAGTTTTTCCACCTAAGAGTCAACGCACAACATAGGATGAATTTCATCCACATACTCCCATCACGGTAACGCCATTCTGGAGACTCATGAAGCTAAAGAGCGAGCCCTGTATGAACATTTCTCCTCCATGATGGGGCATTGGTTACAACGCTCTTGTACCCTGAATTGGGAAGAACTCCACCTCCCCCAAGTGACACCGGAAGATTTGGACTCTCCTTTCTCCGAAGATGAAGTTTGGGCTGCTATCAAACAAAAGCCTGCTGAAAAAGTGCCTGGGCCAGATGATTTCACAGGCACCTTTTTCAGAAGCTGTTGGGGGGGCGTTTTGGAAGCATAAACAGGGCAACACTGATTCTCATTCCCAAAAAGAATGACACATGTACAGTGGGTTATTACAGACCAATCAGCTTAATTCACTCCTTGGCGAAGCTGCTGGCAAAAATCTGGCAATCCGCTTGTCCAGACAAATCAACAGACTGATCTCGCAAGCCTAGAATGCGTTCATCAAAACGAGTTGCATCCAGGACAACTTCCTCTACGTCTCCAACTTGGCAAAGAAGATGCACAGATCCAAGAAGCCCACCCTCCTTTTCAAGCTTGATATTGCCAAGGTCTTCGACTCAGTCTCATGGGAATACCTATGAACGCTACTTGACAAGATGAGGTTCGACGCCAAATGGCACGACTGGGTGGCCCTGATTCTGTCAACCTCCTCCTCCAGTGTCTCACTAAATGGAATTGAGGGAGAAAGGATAGACCATCCTACGGGGCTAAGGTAAGGGGATGCCCTAGCTCTGTACCTTTTCATCCTTGCAATGGATCCCCTACACAGATTTCTCAAGATTATAACTGACGAGGGCCACCTAAGCGAGTTCGCGGACCGTAGCGTGCGCTTCAGATGCTCCCTGTATGCTGATGACGCGGCAATCTTCATCAAGCCATCATGCCAAGACGTGGACAACCTAATCTCGATCCTGAACAGTTTCGGGGGTGCCACCGGACTCCAGGTCAACCTTCAAAAAGGCTCAATGATTCCAATTAGTTGTGGTGAAATTGATCTCGATGAAGTCATACACAATTTCACTGGTCCATGTGGAACCTTCCCCATGCAATACCTAGGGATGCCACTCAAAGTAAGCAGACTTCGAAAGGTCCACCTCCAATACTTAATTGACCGAATCAAGACACGGTTAACTAGTTGGAAGAAGAAGCTCCTCTCGACCGAACAATCGCATGAACGGTTTAGACATTCCGTGACAAAAAAAATCTTATGATAGCCTTTAAGAACGACATTGATTTATGACCACTTTTGAGAATAATCTAAAAGATTAGCTTGCGTTTATTTTGCTGAGGAGTTAAAAAACACGTTAGAAAAAAAATCACGAAAGGAAACGAAATCGTGACTAAGGAGACATTGTTTCTCATAACAGTTCGGCTAGCACATATTGACAAAGATTTGTCTATAGAACTAGCTAGAATTTTCTCACGGTCCTAGATGTAAGCACAAAATGAAATGTAGGAGGCAGAACATAAATGAAAATAGCCCATTGCTAGCTGATAGTTCATCTAGGCCCCTAATGATTTTGGTGATTAATAACAATGCGATTAGAGAGGACTAACAATTTAATCTAAGTGAATGTGAAGGATTGTTAGTCCGTGATGATTTGTAGTGCAATGCATATATCGACAAATGCGACTAAATCATGAGTTGTGGCAATGAGCAAAGGTTATATTGTATATTTTCATTTCTTTGCGTCATTAGGAAAGCCGTACTATTAAGGTGGATGATGCATTCACATATGATGAGTGATGAAAGTGTTTCTCCTCAGTTTCTGTATTCTAAAAATTTTCGGACTTGTCTGAAATAGATTTTCGGAATTTTCGAAAATAGACATAACTGAATTTCGCTTCTAGAAATTTTCGGAGTTGTCCGAAATTGATTTCTGGAATTTCCGAAAATGACCGAGAAGCCAAAATCGGTTCTGTAAATTTTTGGACTTGCCCGAGACTGGTTTTTGGAATTTCCGAGTATTGCAGTGAAGGCAAAAGTGTTCCTGTAAATTTTCGGAGTTGTCTGCAGTCAATTTTTGGAATTTCTAAAAATGTCTGCGCAGCCAAAAATGCTTCTGGAAATTTTCGGACATGTCCTAAAGTAATTTTCGGAATTTTCGAAAATGTCCAGAGGGCGATTTTGGTTCTGGATATTTTCAGACTTGTCCGAAAAGTTTTCGGAATCTCCGAAAAACATCAGTTGACTTCACTGTTTTATTGTTCTGGAAATTTTCTGATATGTCCGAAATTAATTTTTGGAATTTCTGGAAATTGCAATTATTGTGCGTAATGGGAAGATCTAGAGCTGTGGCTATAAATAGCCCATTCTCTCTACTTGTGTGGGTTGCTGGTCTGATCGGATATTTTCGTGCCCTTGGCTTGTTCATCTTGAGATTCACTTTTGATCCTTGCTTTCTTGTTTCCCCTCTCCACATATGTTTGATTCGGATTTGGTGTATGTGCGAGAGTTGTGGATTCGAGTTTGTGTGGGTGCCTGGTGTTGGCTTCGTGAAGATTTGTGAGCACTTGCATCATCTCCGGGAGATCTTTGCATCATTTGTTACTCTTGGAGGTTGAGGATTCCTAAACGGCCAGGTGTCACTCTCAAGGAACCGATCTACATGTGGTTGGCCGGGAGAAGTTTGTGAAGGTGGGATCTCACCTCCGAAAGGGAAGAGATACCACTAGTGGAAGGAGCAATGCTTTGTGCAACCTCTTGAGGAAAGGTTTAGCGCATACCCGACTCTCTGTGAGCTTCAAAGGAGAGTAGAATCCCCTCAATTATTCGAACTCCGGGAACATCTCATCTTGCAACATCTTTGGTGATATCCCTTTTCTCACTCCTCTAGTTTTGTTTGTTTGGTGCCGCTATAGGTCTAGTTGCTGTTTAGAATATGATTATCACAAGTAATATATAAATTATTAGTTGAGTTCTCTCTACATGATCTTTCCACGGGATAAAATAAATACGATACCCTTGGAATACTCTCGGGTGAAATGCTACAATGGTATATCCGTGCTCTTGCGGATGAACTCTGTAACGATAATATACCAGAAGTATTTCTGCGCCATTGCTGGGAATTATGTTTCTAGTAATGTCGTTAAGAAATACCAACAAGCATTTTTGGCGCCGTTGCCGGGGATTATGTTTCTAGTAGTGTCGTTAAGAAATACCAATAAGCATTTCTGGCGCCGTTGCCGGGGAAGATTCATAATAGAGATTACTTAAACTAATACTTTATATTTACCTCTGTATAATCATTTTCCTTTGCAGGTTAACCTTGGTTGTTTTCACTTTTTGTTGTGAAAACAGGGTAGTGCATGGCTGGTTTCAACCTGCCGGAAAACTTCAAAGAAAATCCAGAAGCGTTCTTCCGGAGCGTCAGGCCGTGAGTCGTTGCTCCGCAGAAAACTCTACCGACAGAGAAACCAGCCGTACCAGCGCCACCAACTTTCAAGATTATGGCCAGCAAGACTCTTCGCGAGTTCGCTGCTCCCTCTGCTGACAATGTGGCCGTCGGGCCGCAAGTGAACATAGGAGATGAGGATTTCGACTCAAAGTCCAGCCTCATCACGACGGCGCAGGCTAGCCCGTTCTGTGGGAAGCCTAATGAGGATGCCAACGCTCATTTGCAACAATTCCTGGAGATATGTAGCACGTACACCATTAAGGGCGTTAGTCCCGACGCCATTAGGCTGCGGCTGTTTCCGTTCTCCCTCCTCGGGAGAGCGAAGCAGTGGTTTTATGCTAACCGTGCTGCTATCAACACCTGGGATAAATACTCTACGGTATTGCTCTCGAAGTTCTTCCCGATGGGCAAAACCAACGCCCTTCGTGGACGAATTTCTAGTTTCTAGCAGACAAGGGACGAGTCCATTTCGGAAGCATGGGAACGACTGCAGGAGTACGTGGCCGCCTGTCCTCATCATGGGATGGACAAATGGCTGATCATGCAGAACTTTTACAATGGGCTCACCCTAATGTCCCACGATCACTTGGACGCGGCAGCTGGAGGAGCCTTCTTCTCTAAAACGGTTCAAGGAGCTGTTGAACTCATAGAGAAGATGGTCTCCGATATGGGTTGGAGCGAGGAACGACTCCAGACCCGACAGCGAGGCATGCACACCATCAAGGAGACGGAGTTACTTGCTGCCAAGCTGGACCTCCTCTTGAAACGCTTGGACGACCACGAGATATGGACACAAGGCACCGTCAAGGCCTTGGACTCACATGTCACGTGTGAGGTCTGCGGCGGCACGGGTCATTCTGGGAATGACTGCCCGGATACCCATGAGGAGGTGATGTACATGGGCAACAACAACAACGGTTATCGTCCACAAGGAGGTCAGGGGTGGAACCAACCACGCCCATATTATCAAGGAGGAAATAATAACGGTAACTTCTCTAACCAACCCTCCTTAAAGAATCTTATTTTTGCTAAAACCACTGATACGCTAAGCAAAAAGCTTGCTGCCAATGATAGGATTTTAAAGAACATAAATGTCAAGCTAGATGGCTTTGCTTCCGCATTTCAAAACCAGCTGAGCTTTAATAAGATGATAGAAACCCAGTTAGCTCAGTTGGCATCTTAGTCCCTGCAAATGAAACAGGGAGGATTCCGGGGCAACCCGACTCCTCCATTGAAAATGTTAAGGCGATCACGACGAGGGGAGGTAAGTCCACTCGTGATCCGCTGTATCCTAACCCTGCAGGAACTAATGGGATGACAAAAGAAACGCCATCTACTGACTCGGCTGACAAGGAGATTCAGCCAGAGAAGGCCGTGCCGCAGGAGTACTGCGACACACGGCTACTGCCATTTCCTCAACGGAGTAGGAAACCGTCAGTGGACGAGCAGTTCGCTCGCTTTGTTGAAGTAATCCAAAAGATCCACATCAATGTGCCGTTGTTAGATGCTATGCAAGTACCAACATACGCCCGTTATCTAAAGGACATACTCAAAACAAGAGACCGCTCCCAACAATGAAGGTGGTCAAGCTGACGGAACACTGTAGCAACCTGATACTCCACAAGCTCCCGGAGAAGAAGAAAGATCTGGGGTGTCCCACGATCACCTGCTTGATCGGGGCACAACAATTCGACCAGGCCTTGTGCGACCTTGGAGCCAGCATCAGCGTCATGCCAAAAGACGTCTTTGACAAGCTTAACTTCACGGTGTTGGCACTAACACCGATGCGCCTCCAACTGGCTGACTCGTTAGTCCGTTAGCCGGCGGGGATAGCAGAGGACGTGCCAGTCAAGATACGGGATTTTTTCATCCCGGTTGATTTTGTGGTGCTAGACATGGACACGGGAAAGGAGACGCCGCTCATCCTGGGGCATCCATTCCTTAGCACCGCAGGAGCCAACATTGACGTGGGAACAGGGAGTATCCGTTTCCATTTCAATGGGAAGGAGGAAAAGTTTGAGTTTCAACCAAGGACGGAACAATGCTCCATGGTCAGAATCAAGTACGGGCCAAACCCGCAGAATATTCAAGTGGTCGAAGTGGAGCCACCCAAGACGGATAGCCTGGTAAACTTCATGCAGAACTTCCTGGAAAAGGAAACAACAATGCCCAGGAGCCGTTATTGGAGGACGCCGGTAAAATCTTCTGTACCGGCCAAGAAGTTAGAGCAGCCGGCTCAGAAGAAGCCGTCTTCCGCACCGAAATCAAAGAAGGTGTGGAAGGAAAAGCCAAAGACGCCCGCTCCATCACCTCCGGAGACGGGTGGAAAACCGATGAACTGAATCGAAAGGAGGTACGGTCTTGCACGTCGGATTTTAAACGACGCGACCTTCGCCAACAGGTAAATTGGTATGTATCCGCATATTTGTTTTCTACAATTTGAATTTTTGCATCAGCACATGTTTGAATTTCGAAATTGCATTTAGGGTTTTTGAATTTTGAGGAAATTCTTCAAATGAATTTTTCTGAGCAAACCAAATTAAAATTTCCAATGGAAATTCACTGTGCCACTACCGCACTGACCGTTGGAATCCAACGGCCGAAAGTGGGGCCGGTTGGGCCCACCAGGGGTTCGGCCGAACCCACTGGTTCGGCCGAACCGGCCAGGCAACGGTTACCTACCATTTTTGGCAGGGTAACAGCTAGTGGGCCCCACAGGTCAGTTTTGACCGTTGTGGGTGCACTATAAAAGCCAGCCGACCGAGAGAGGGAATTCCACCCCATTTCAACACATTTCCAGTCCCTCTCCAAAGTTTGCTCTCAAGTTCATTCATGCTTTGATAGTTTCCATCAAATTCAAATCTGTAGTTGCATATATACAAGTTGCTTTGGTAAAACTAACGGCGGGTGAAACTCTTGTCGTTTCTAACCAGCGCCGAGTTATTTCCGCGTTATTGCTGGGAATTATATTTCTAGTAATGTCGTCAAGAAATACCAACAAGCATTTCTGGCGCCGTTGCAGGGAAAGATTCATAATAGAGATTGCTTGAACTAATACTTTATATTTACCTCTGTATAATCATTTTCCTTTGCAGGCTAACCTTGGTTGTTTTCACTTTTTGTTGTGAAAACAGGGTAGTGCATGACTGGTTTCAACCTGCCGGAAAACTTCAAGGAAAATCCAGAAGCTTTCTTCCGGAGCGTCAGGTCGCGAGTCGTTGCTCCACAGAAAACTCTACCGACAGAGAAACCAGCCGTACCAGCGCCACCGACCTTCAAGACAATGGCCAGCAAAACTCTTCGCAAGTTCGCTGCTCCCTCTGCTGACAATCTGGCCATTGGGCCGCAGGTCAACATAGGGGACGTGGATTTCGACTTGAAGTTCAGACTCATCACAATGGCGCAGGCTAGCCCGTTCTGTGGCAAGCCTAATGAGGATGCTAATGCTCATCTGCAACAGTTCCTGGAGATCTGTAGCATGTACACCATCAACACCTAGGACAAATGCTCTACGGCATTCCTCTCGAAATTCTTCCCGATGGGCAAAACCAATGCCCTTCGTGGAAGGATTTCTAGTTTTCAGCAGACAAGGGACGAGTCTATTCCGGAAGCATGGGAACGACTACAGGAGTACGTGGCCGCCTGTCCTCATCGTGGGATTGACGACTGGCTGATCCTGCATAATTTTTACAATGGACTCACCCCAATGTCCCGCGATCACCCGGACGCGGTAGCTGGAGGAGCTTTCTTCTCTAAAACGGTTCAAGGAGCCATTGAATTAATAGAGAAGATGGTCTCCAATTTGGGTTGGAGCGAGGAACGACTCTAGACCCGTCAGTGAGGCATGCACACCGTCAAGGAGACGGAGTTATTTGCTGCCAAGTTGGACCTCCTCATGAAACGCTTGTACGACCACGAGAAAAGGCCACAAGGCACCGTCAAGGCCTTGGACTCACACGTCACGTGTGAGGTCTGCGGCGGCATGGGTCATTCTGGAAATGACTGCATGGAAACCCATGAGGAGGCGATGTACATGGAAAACAACAGCAACGGGTATTGTCCACAAGGAGGTCAGGGGTGGAACCAACCACGCCCATATTATCAAGGAGGTAACAATAACGGTAACTTTTCTAACCAGCCCTCCTTGAAGGATCTTGTTTTTGCGCAAGCTAAAACCACTACGCGCTAAGCAAAAAGCTTGCTGCTAACGATATGATCCTAGAGAACATAAATGTCAAGTTAGATGGCTTTGCTTCTGCCTTTCAAAATCAGCTGAGCTTTAACAAAATGATAGAAACCTAGTTAGCTCAGTTGGCATCTTTAGTCCCTGCAAATGAAATTGGGAGGATTCCGGGGAAACCCGACTCCTCCATTGAAAATGTCAAGGCGATCACGACGAGGGGAGGTAAGTCCACTCGTGATCCGCCATATCTGTCGGAGCCCAAAACTAACAATTTGGATCTGACTGAGATTAATGTATCAATCCTTGGATCAGTGAATATTGATACATACAATATAACTGGTTCTTCATTGCATACGTTAAAGTCTTACAATACTAAGGGTTTTACAATAATAGGTACTCACCTAAGCTAATTAATATACAGCGGAAGTTTCTATACATTCTGACTAGTGAGGTATAACCTTTAAGGATTTTCTAAGTTATCGGGGTCTTCGTAGTAATAGTCATAAGGGTCCTCCTCTTGACCCAGATCTGAAAAAGGGGTTATAAGAGCAAGGATGAGTATTCACAATACTCAGCAAGTTATCACGGAAATATGTTATTCATTGACATATAATAGGGTTCTTTGCAAAAAGCAATACTAGACAATCTGGAAAAGTTATAGCAAGAATTTATAAAACATGTAAACTTTAGATTTCTAACCAGGGTACCATATGAGTCCTGGTACTCAACTCCATGAGTACGGCTATTCGAATAGTTTTAAAGATATTCTACTGCAGCAGATGTACGCTTTACCCGCAGTCCACGACTTGCTGATAATTATCGGCTTTAGTCATGGCCCAACATTAAGTCCTTAACAATTATGGCACCTGTTCCATGAACTTATATCCTCATATGCTCTGAACGTAATGTTAACAGCACCAAGAGGAGTTCTGGCGTTCCCGAGGTATTTAAGGGGAACTGATCATATGACTCCACGTCATCTCGATCAGGGTTGAGAAATATACCATATAGTTTATACTCGAGTATTACAAACCATTTACCTGTACATGGTAATGGTTACAGTTGCCCCTCGCGGCTATAGTTGCCTCCTGCGCGAGGACTTAAATATAAGAACCACTATACAGAGGTGCCATATTGCCAATTAACCTAATAACTAGGTCTGTCCCCATTCTAGAAACTGTGGTCGTACCCGTTCGTTCGACATAAGTACCTCGTAAAACTTATATCGATTAAGACAATACTAGCCACCCGGAAATCATCCAAATCTTACGTATTGTCCCAATCTAAGTATAGGGTATTTTAACCAGATTGTAAGCAAAATAAGCAATACTAAATTATCTGGGTTTCTATGATAATTTATGCACTAGAACATAGAATATTGAAATAGAAGCCCTATAAATAAAATTCTGTAAATAAATATAGGCTAAGATGATCACAAAGATATAGGTAAACTTGCCCTTGCCGATGTCCTGAGATTGATTGATATTATCTAGAGGGGCAGAGGAATCCTCAAGACCTAGGGGTGGCATAGAAAATCCAAATTCAAAAAGGAGTTTTAATAAATCAAAATAAGAAAAAAATTAGAGAAAATAAAATAAAAAATGTAAAAATAACAAAAGAGGTTCAAAGATAGAGAAATTGATTTTAAGCAAGAATATTGGTCCAAGTTTTACTGGGGGATTGGGGATCTATATTTAAAATATGAGGGCTTTCTAAAGTTTGAAAATTGAATAAAAGAAAATGCACTGTTGCGGAGTCCCACTTGTCAGTCTCTCTCTCTCCTTCCTTCTTCAACTCCACCGTCCCCAAATCGGCTGGCGGCGCTGAGGGTTTAGGATTGCGAGGGGCGGCGCTAGAGGGAAAATGGGTTGCGGCGAGGAGGGGAGGGAGCTAGGATCTCCCGGCGACGGGCGAAGCCTCGGCGGCGGGGAATAATGTGAGCAGTGGACGGACTAGCGGCTAGGCGGCTGGATTGCACGGTTAGGCCGAGATAGTGATCAAGACAATAGGGTTTAACATGGGCTAGGGAGGTGTTCTAGAAGCCAGCTGATGACGGTGCCTAGAGGGGTTTCCGCAGCTTGCAACTTTGATGCAAGGCGCGGAGGCATAGTTGCCGAGAGCGCCTGCCATAGGCGGCGGCTGTTCACGCGGCAGCTCAGAGGGAGCATGGTAGTGCAAAAAAGATTCTAAAATGGAATCTAGATAGTATGTAGATGTGAAACGGAAGAACTCACCGAGGATCCGGTTGAAACGACGGATGCGGCCCGACAAAAACTTCGACGGCGGGCAAGAACAGAGCACGCAGGGCCAGAGCGGCGATGCTCGGCTTGCTGCCGACGAGGTAAAACTCGACGCAAGCTTTGTTAGGCTTAGTATGTAGAACATGGTGAGTAAGGTTTCTATGAGTATTAGGCGTAGGATGGGATGGAGGTGGAGCGAACGGCGCACAAGTGTATCGGACGACGGGCGAGGTGGTTGTTGAGTGATTAGGATAAGCAGAGCTTCGGGGTCTGTGGCGGCCTCATATGGTGTGATGATCGATGATGGATAGGGAAGGGATTTGGTGGTCCTATTGTATATGGGCTAGAGGCAGTGATGAGCTCGGGCACCGTCTCATGATGAGCTCGCAGCTTTGAATGGTTAGGGCGCGAAGGCTAGAGACGGGCCGGGCCAAGCAGTCCTAGATTCGAGTGAGCACCCAGGAGGCTACGTTCGAGGATACTTACCGGCGAAGGATTACTGACCGCGGCTCTGGGAATCGGCTGGCGACCGTGTATGGCGCTATCCGCAATGGGGGTGAATGGTTTGAATTGTGAGAGGGGATACCACCGTCTATCTCCAATCCAACCGTGCGGCAAGAATTGGCGCGATTCATCCCCGGTAGAAACAAAATCGCACTCGGCGGCAGCTTGGACGGGAGCGCATGGCGTCGAGTGGTGATTTCGTGCGGCGGTCGTCGTCCCGGCTTTGTCGTCATCGAGATTGGTGCGGCGACGGTGGGCTGAAGGCGTCGGACGGGCAACAGCGCGCCAAGGCGGTCGGGCACGCGCGATCGATCCCAAGACTGACGCGCGGCGACTCGGCGCGCGGCAAGGTCGGCTGCCAGTGCGGCGCGCGCAAGGGGAGGAAGAGGCAAATAAAGCCACAGTTTTTGAGTGGGATGTGGTCCCCTAGGACCAAATCTAAACTTTGCACAAGATTGGGTGGATTTGGGCTACTCTAGTTGGGCTAGACATTCTACCGAACACGTTGCATATAATGAACAGTAGAATTCAGAAATTTTGAATATTTTCCCTAGAAAGATTTGAATTTAAACTATAATTTTGGAAGGTTTTCACTAAGGTTTGAAGTATAGCAAAACTCCACTAATATTAGGGTAAGCTAAAGAAATAATCTATAGTTTAAAATTTGAGAGAATTTACTCAAATTTACTAGGGTTTGGAATAAAGGGAATAATTAGGGTAAATTAGAAGGGTTCTAATACTTGAACCAATTTTAAGTAAAGATCAAGTAGATTTTAAATCAAACAAATTTAATCAAAAGCCAGCATGATGCAGTCAAATTTTAATTTAAAATTTGAGGATGTTACAATATCCTAACCCTGCAGGAACTAATGGGATGTCAAAAGAAGCGCCATTTGATGACTCGGCTGACAAGGAAGTTCATCCAGAAAAGACTGTGCCGCGAGAGTACTGCGACACACGGTTGCTGCCGTTTCCCCAACGGATTAGGAAACCGTCAGTAGACGAGCAATTCGCTCGTTTTGTTGAAGTGATCCAAAAGATCCACATCAACGTGCCATTGTTGGACGCCATGCAAGTGCCGACATACGCCCGTTATCTCAAAGATATACTCAACAACAAGAGATCGCTCCCAACAACGGAGATGGTATTTCTTAACGACATTACTAGAAATATAATTCCCAGCAAATGCGCAGAAATACTTCTGGTATATTATGGTTACAGAGTTCATCCGCAAGCGCACGGATATACCATTGTAGCATTTCACTCGAGAGTATTCCAAGGGTATCGTATTTATTTTATCCCGTGGGAAGATCATGTAGAGAGAACTCAACTAATAATTTATATATTACTTGTGATAATCATATTCTAAATAGGGGTTAAGATAATCCAAGGGTAAAGTGACACACAAGCATTTAACTACTCATCCTCATAATATATTATCTATGCTATGTGGAAAGAAAAGAAGAAGGAAATCTATTCCTATACTTCTAATATACATAGTATACATACATTCTAGTTAACTGATATACTAGCTAATACCCTCTATCCGATGCCCTCCTGGTACTTCGAGAAGCCATCCCTGACTGTTGAGTTCCTTACGACAGCCCGCCATGACCATACAACTGGGGCTAAATACGGAGGAATACCCTCCCCAGGAAATTAACTTAGGATTATATACCGGCGCGGAGGAATACCCGTATTGAGCTGTCACCATGAGCGGCCCACCTCTCATCCGCAATATATAACCCCAAATAATGATATCCCGTAATCTAGACACCACGTCTAAACTACCAGATACTACTCTAATATCATCCTCATGACATAGAGTAATTGTATAAGCAAACACTATACCCGCACCAAAGCATCTCCCAGATAAGCTAGCCGTATATTCAGTATAACAAGAATATAATGTAAAGTTGGTACTCGTATACTCGGAAAGTATTTCAATACCATAAATGTATATAGAAGAGTATTCTAATAAAAGTACAAAGCGTACAAAAAAGGAAAGGAAAGTTGATAGAGCCATACCCGAAGACTTCCGGACTCCTGATTCCTATTCTAATTCTATTCCACCAGCTAGATACTACTAAACTAAACTTGAGAGGAATGAGAGAGCTCTTGCTTGAGGTGTGTGTTGAAGTGAAGAGAGTGAGCTCCTTATATAGAGGTAGGTATGACGGTTGTGGAAGGGGAATTGTCCGAAGTGCCCTCCAACCGTCATTGGGATGCAATCCTGGACGTCCGCGCCAAAACCTGGATCCAACGGCGCTAGGATTGGTTAGGCCGAACCTAGGGCTGGCCCAATCCAGCCCAATCTCGGCTGGTGGCCTCCTCTGTTGCTCCACTCCGCAGACTTGTGAATTTTGGCCCAATTCATCGTGTTAGTTCTGAGTTATTGGCCCATCTATTCATAAGTCTGGTTCTCAACATCGTCCGATTGATTTATCGTCTGAGTTGACGTCGATTCTCCTCTACTTTATGATCATTCTCTGCAAAAGGTTAGTAAACATAATACTAGTGGAATATTATTATTCTAACAGATTTATGCATTGCAAGCATCACTAGTTTTCTCCTGTTTCAGTAATATTGACAGTCGAAACTGATCGATAACGACCGTCAACAGTCAAGCTGACGGAGCACTGCAGCAACCTGATACTCCATAAGCTCCCGGAGAAGAAGAAAGATCTGGGGTGTCCTACGATCACCTGCTCGATCGGGGCACAACAATTCGACCAGGCCTTATGCGACCTTGGAGCCAGCGTCAGCGTCATGCCAAAAGACGTTTTTGACAAACTCAACTTCATGGTGTTAGCACCAACATCGATGCGCCTACAACTGGTTGACTCGTTAGTCCGTTACCCGGCAGGGATAGCGGAGGACGTGTCCATCAAGATCCGGGATTTCTTCATCCCGGTTGACTTCGTAGTGCTGGACATGGAGACGGGAAAGGAGACGCCACTCATCCTGGGGCGTCCGTTCCTTAGCACCGCGGGAGCCAACATTGACGTTGGAACAGGGAGTATCCGTTTCCATATCAACGGGAAGGAGGAAAAGTTTGAGTTTCAACCGAGGACGGAACAATGTTCCATGGTCAGAATAAAGGACGGGCCAAACCCGCAGAATATTCAAGAGGTCGAAGTGGAGCCGCCCAAAATGGACAGCCTGGTGAAATTCATGCAGAATTTCCTAGAGAAGGAAACAACAATGCCTAGGAACAAATATAGGATGACGCCGGTAAAACCACCCATACCGGCCAAGAAGATAGAGCAGCCGGCTCAGAAGAAGCCACCATCCGCACCTAAGCCAAAGAAGGTGTGGAGGGAGAAGCCAAAGACGCCCGCTCCATCACCTCCGGAGACGGGTGGGAAATCCGCGCACTGAACCGAAAGGAGGTACGGTCTTGCATGTCGGACCTAAAACGATGCGACCTTCGCCAACAGGTAAATTGGTATGTATCCGCATATTTGTTTTCAACACATTTGAATTTTTGCATCATCACATGTTTGAATTTCAAAATTGCATTTAGGATTTTTGAATTTTGAGGAAATTATTCAAATGAATTTTTTAGAGCAAACCAAAATAAAATTTTCAACGAAAATTCACTGTGCCACGACCACACTGACTGTTGGAATCCAACGGCCGAAAGTGGGGCCGGTTGGGCCCACCAGGTGTTCGGCCGAACACCCTGGTTCGGCCGAACCGGCCAGGCAACGGTCGGCTACCTCACTTTTTGAGGCAACTGCTAGTGGGCCCCACAGGTCGGTTTTGACCGTTGTGGGTGCACTATTTAAGCCAACCGGCCGGGAGAAGGGACTCCACTCATTTCAACACATTTTCATTCCCTCTCCAAATTTTGCTCTCAAGTTCATTCAAGCTTTGATAGTTTCCCTCAAATTCAAGTCTTTAGTTGCATACATACAAGTTGCTTTGGTGAAACTAACCGGCGGGTGAAATTCTTGTCATTCCTAACCCCCGCCGAGTTAGTCCGTTCTTGCTTCATTGTGCAGAATGAGGAGTCGACTGTCTCGTCTGTTCAAGGGGTCCGGCTCTTCATCAAGTCGTCATGACGAGTCTAGTACTCGTTCATCAGCCGATGTCTCGATGGAAGACGCCGAAGCTCCGCGACAACTCTTGAACGATACTGACCTTGACCTTGTCAGTGATCGGGAGAGACAAGCCTATTACATACTGAGCGACCGGGAGTATGCTCACACGCGAGAATACTCTCCGGAGCTGCTGAAAAAGATAGGTATGGATGTTGAATTTCGTTCTATTTGGAAAGCTGTTGGTTGGCAGAGATTTGCTGTGGTAGATGAGCCTGGTTCTCGTTTGCTTACTTTGCAATTTCTGTGCACTTTGAAAGAAATAGAAGATGTAATTTCTTTTTGCTTTTTCCGTAAGGAGTTCACACTCACATGGAAAGGCTTAAGTACACTTCTGGTTTTCACGATACCTTAAAATCGATCTCCAGAAAGGAATTTCTGGGTTCGAGAAAAATAGGTTTTGAGAAGACATTTCTGGTGCTCCAATTTTCAACAAACATAGAACGAATGATATCCATAATCCTACACTTAGGCTCATGCACAAATGGATTGCTATGACTTTGTTTCCTAGAGGTGATCTGAGACCCATTAGGGGTGATGAATTAATTATCATGTTTGTCATGGTTAGAAAAATCAAAATTGCTCCTGTCAAATGTATGATAAGGCAATGGTTAGAAAGTATAAAGTTCTCTGCCCCTGTTGAGTGCACTTCTCTGATTACTCGGATAGCAAAAGGGCTAGGGGTCGTCAGCGATCAAAGTGCTTTTATCTCAGCCGTTCGTCCGTGTATTGATGAGGCTTATCTAGTGCAAGGGCATATCCTGAAACATGGAGAAGATGGATCTTTAATTTACTTTTTCCCCGGTTGTACAAATGAAATCCCGTTACCAAATGCGGGGTATCATTTGTACAACTGCCATGAACTAACCATTCTCCTGCAGACCACAGAAGAATCTCGTGCAGGTGGAACATACAGGGAGACGTGCAACATGACAAGGAACAAATGAGAAAGTTCATCATCCTCAACACCTATACAGATGTATGAGGCAGGTTGGGCACCAACTGGGGATGCACCTGGATGGACCCAAGCACCACGTCACAACATCGGAATCTCAAACTGGGCAAGTGCCAGTGAGGACCAGTGGCGTGGGCCTCATGACATTCATTGGGGGGACAACCAACCCTCCAGATCAAGCGGCTTGCCTCCATCTCCAGGTGAATGGCGCTCAAGTTCCTCTCGCTAGGACTTGGGTGAAATCACTAGGAGAATGGACACCCTTGATATGCAGACGGGGGAGATCCAGTACAACCTCACGGAACACATGGCTCAAACGCAAGAATGGCAACAATCCGCTGATGCTCAGTTCGCCAACATCAACAACATGATGCAGCAACAGCACGATGACCTTTAGGCGTACTTTCGTTTTCAGGGGTTCAATCTTTATCGAGGACCCTAAGCGAATGTTGGTAATTGATACGGTTACAGATAAAATCCGCAAGCGCACGGATAATACCAGTGTAGTACTTCCCCTATGGAGTATTCCAAGGGTATCGAATCCAAGGGAATGTGTGTGGTCAGATCTTCCTTCGGTTCATCCAAGGACACCAAGCAAAGGATAGGTCAGGATAGAGAGGATTCACTAGTGAGAAATAGTGTCTAAGGAAAGCTTAATTTTAATCCTAACGCAATACTTCAGGCACTGGCAACCCGCTGTTCCCAGATGTCGCTCTACTACGTACCCGGACAGGGAGGACTTAAGTGATCTCGAGGGCTGTCACCACCTCTACACCCACCTCAACGTACTGTGGGATACGCAGCAATTACTGGATAATAATTACCTAAACACCACGTCTAAGCAATTAATATCTACTTTAGTGTTTATAACTCATCAAAGCAATCACTATATTTTAGTTGATTATAGTGAACAATAATCCCGTATGCTATTTAGGAACTAACCAAGAGATAATTCTCACAAGATAAATCTAAATTACTCAAGAAGAATATTATATTGAATTCAGAGTAATAAACAGAATAAAAGAAATAGGAGAAGATTACCGACAACTCCGGAATTCTTCCGACTCCTTCTACTCTACTCTCTTCCTATTCTAGTATACAATATAGTACAATAGAGCCTCTTATAATTCAGCTCAAGCTTGGAAGTGTGTGTATGAAGTGAGGAAGTGAAGCCATTATATAGAGGTAGGTATGACGGTTGGCGAAGGGGAAATGTCCGAAATGCCCCGCAACCGCCATCAGGGAGTGATCTAGAGCGTCCACGCCAAACCCCACATCCAACGGTGGAGGTGGTGGTTCGGCCGAACCAGAGGGTTCGACCGAACCTGGGCTGGGTCCATCTGGCCTGGCCTTTGGCCCAAGTCCTCCCCTAGTCCTCCTCTTTCCATTTCGTGATATTTTGGGCTGATTTACTGATGTTTCGATAAAGTTCACAACCCATCCTTGTAAGGATACAGAATTCTCCTCACTTTAGTCTAGATTTCCTCAAAAATGGAGTTTATCACCTGCATACAAATATATACCAACACTTGTGAAATATGTGAGATTAAACACCTATCACTATGTTGGATGTTTTATTATGTGAACTTTATGCAGATGTTGGCGGTATGAGATTGGCTTGTAACAACCGCCAACAGCGAAAGCCAAGCTTAGGGGGGAGACATCGCTCCCCCCACTGAGGTAACTTGTATCACATTGCATATTTCCCTTTCCAATTTCATATTTGCTTTCCAATTGCATCTTATAAAACTTAAAAAAACAACATAAAAATTTGCAAAATAGAAAATGCCAAAAAGATAGGATAGGTTTGAGTCATGCTAGGTAAGACAAGCTAGTTCTCTTTGTTGAAATGATGAATAGTTGCTCTGTTTCATATCTCTGATATATGGGTTCTTGGTAAATACTCTCTCAAAGGTTAAATATAAGTAGCTAACAATTATCCGGGAACCTGAGGTAAATGGGCTGCACTTGCTGATCTAAGTCTAGGTTGTTGCGAGATATGAGATAGTAAATATGAGTTGCTATGATCCTGATACTAGTTTGACTGAATTCCGGATGTTTTGTTTTTCAAAATGATGAAATTGAGAGTTCCTCATTTGATATAAATTTCTACCAGAGCCAAAAATGTGCTATCATGATTAAACCATATACATTTTGGTTGCTTGCCATTCCATTGAACTTTGTCAAACTCTTGTGACTTGTATAGATATTTCTCATGCTCTCTGATCAAGATCATACACCTACATATATGCACATGCCAAACTCCTACACTAGGAGCTAAGCAATATTCTATTGCATTTCCATATTACCACCAAAATAAATTCTCCATGCTTTTATGTGCTTTCTTCTCCTAAAAAGTAAAAAATCCTTTAAAAAAAGGAGAAGAAAAAGAGAGGAGGGAAAGGCATGGTTATGAAAAAATAATAAAGTTATGCTCCATCAAGCATGAACATGATGTTGAAAAAAAAATGTAATCATGCCCTCTCCTAATCAATAAAAGAAGGATTTTTGGGAGAAGAAAGTGAGCACAGAGGAGAAGTGTTTTCTTTATTTTTCTTCATACACCATTTCCACCATATATCACACACATTTTGCACGATCTTGATCTTGAGTATGTTCAGTTATCTGCTCTAGTCTAAGTTTTTGACTTAGTAATAAATGTGAATGCAAGTATGCCATGTTTGATCCCTACCGAGTTCCACATATCAAAACCTTAGAGTAGGAATAAAAAAGGCAACATTTGGTGATTAATTCATTTTGATACACTTGGAGAGACTGAGTGAATCATTTGAGGAACTTGGTTTTCTTTTCCAAAATCATTTGAAAACTTCCGGAATGAGAGTTGAATAAAGATCGGATGATTGGTGCTCTAATTGCTGTTCTGTCTTTCAACCGCTCAAGACAAGGAGAAGCAGTGTCTCGTGGGAATCAGGGGTAAGGGTAAGCCACCGTGCCAAAGATTATTTAATATGAGAGAGAGTGCATATACCTTGCACCTGTATCTTTGAGATATGCAGCATAGTAGCAACTCCTGATCAACAACCAAGTCTTTGTTTCCTTTCGTCCTTTACTCTGGTTCGGCCGAACCCATCTCTCCACCGTTGGATGTGGGGTTTGGCAGGGACGCTCCAGATCTTCTCCTGATGGCGGTTGCGGGGTACTTCGGACAATTCCCCTTCCACAACCGTGATAACTACCTCTATATAAGGAGCTCACTCTCTTCACTTCAACACACACCTCATGCAATAGCTCTCTCATTTTTCTCAAGTTTACTTTAGTAGTATCTAGCTGGTGGAATAGAAATAGAATAGGAGTCAGGAGTCCAGAAGCCTTCGGAAGAGTTCGGGTATGGCTTTAGCAGCTTTCCTCTTCTCTGTTGTAAGCTTTGTACTTTTATTAGAATACTCTTTTATATGCATTTATGGTATTAAAATACTTTCCGAGTATATGAGTACCTACTTTACATTATGCTCATGTTATACTGAATATATGGCCAGCTTATCTGGGAGATTCTTTGGTGCGGGTATAATGTTTGCTTATGCAATTACTCTATGTCATGACGATGATATTAGAGTAGTTTCTGGTAGTTTAGACGTGGTGCCTAGATTGCGGGATATCATTATTTAGGGTCATATATTGTGGATGAGAGGTGGGCCACTGATGGTGACAGCTCAGTGCGGGTATTCCTCCGCGCCGGTATATAATCCAAAGTTAATTTCCTGGGGAGGGTATTGCTCCATATTTAGCCCCGGTTGTATGGTCATGATGGGCTGTCGTAGGGAACAGGAGGGCATCGGATAGAGGGTATTAGCTAGTATATCAGTTAACAAGACTATATGTATACTATGTATATTAGAAGTATAGGAATAGATTTCCTTTCTCTTTTCTTTCCACCTAGCTTAGATTATTTGTTATGAGAATGAGTTGTTAATACTTGTGTGTCACTCTACCCTTGGATTATCTTAACCCCTGCTTAGAATATGATTATCACAAGTAATATATAAACTATTAGTCAATCTCTCTCTACATGATCTTCCAACGGGATAAAATAAATACGATACCCTTGGAATACTCTCGGGTGAAATGCTACAATGGTATATCCGTGCGCTTGCGGATGAACTCTGTAACCATAATATACCAGGAGTATTTCTGCGCCATTGCTGGGAATTATATTTCTAGTAATGACGTTAAGAAATACCAGCAAGCATTTCTGACGCCGTTGCCGGGGTGTATTCATAATAGAGATTGCTTGAACTAATACTTTATATTTACCTCTGTGTAATCATTTCCTTTGCAAGCTAATCTTGGTTGTTTTCACTTGTTGTTATGAAAACAGGGTAGTGCATGACTGGTTTCAACTTGCCGAAAAACTTCAAAGAAAATCCAGAAGCTTTCTTCCGGAGCGTCAGGCCGCGAGTCGTTGCTAGGATTTCCGGGAGGCAACCCGACTCCACCATGAAAATGTCATGTGATCATGACGTGGGAGGTAAGTCCACTCCGTGATCCGTCATATCCTAACCCAACTGCAGGAATAATGGAATG
>CM020187.1:131100-168294 GCA_009805545.1 Oryza longistaminata | reverse complement strand
GGGATATCAAAAGAAGCGCCATCTAATGACTCGGCTGACAAAGAGGTTCAACCAGAAAAGACTGTGCCGCAGGAGTACTGCGACACACAGTTGCTGCCGTTTCCTCAATGGATGAGAAAACCGTCGATGGACGGGCAATTCGCTCGTTTTGTTGAAGTAATCCATAAGATCCACATCAACGTGTCATTGTTGGATGCTATGCAAGTGTCGACATACGTCCGTTATCTCAAGGACATACTCAACAACAAGAGACCGCTCCCAACAACGGAGGTGGTCAAGCTGACGGAACAATGCAGCAACCTGATACTCCACAAGTTCCCGGAGAAGAAGAAAGATCCGGGGTGTCCTACGATCACCTGCTCGATCGGGACACAACAATTCGACTAGGCCTTATGCGACCTTGGAGCCAGCGTCAGCATCATGCCAAAGGACGTCTTTGACAAACTCAACTTCACGGTGTTGGCACCAACACCGATGCGCCTCTAACTGGCTGATTCATCAGTTCGTTACCCGGCAGGGATAGCGGAGGATGTGCCAGTCAAGATACGGGATTTCTTCATCCCGGTTGACTTCGTGGTACTAGACATGGACACAGGGAAGGAAACGCCGCTTATCCTGGGGCGTCCGTTCCTTAGCACCGCAGGAGCCAACATTGACGTGTGAACGGGGACCATCCGTTTCCATATCAACGGGAAGGTGGAAAAGTTTGAGTTTCAACCGAGGACGGAACAATGCTCCATGGTCAAAATCAAGTACGGGCCAAATCCGCAGAATATTCAAGTGGTCGAAGTGGAGCCACCAAAAACGGACAGCCCGGTGAAGTTCGTGTAGAATTTCTTGGAGAAGGAAACAACGATGCCCAGGAACCGTTATTGGAGGAGCCGGTAAAATCACCCATACCGGCCAAGAAGTTAGAGCAGCCGGCTCAAAAGAAGCCGCCTTCCGCACCAAAACCAAAGAAGGTGTGGAGGGAAAAGCCAAAGACGCCCGCTCCATCACCTCCGGAGACAGGTGGAAAATCTGCGCACTAAATCGAAAGGAGGTACGGTCTTGCACGTCGGACCTAAAATAACGCGACCTTCGCCAACAGGTAAATTGGTATGTATCCGCATATTTACTTTCAACAATTTGAATTTTTGCATCACTACATGTTTGAATTTCAAATTTGCATTTAGGAATTTTTTGAATTTGGAGGAAATTCTTCAAATGAAAATTTTAAGAGCAAACCAAAGTAAAATTTTCAACGAAAATTTACTGTGCCATGACCACACTAACTGTTGGATTCCAACGGTCAAAAGTGGGGCCGGTTGGGCCCACCGGGGGTTCGGCCGAACCGGCCAGGCAACGGTTACCTGCCACTTTTGGCAAGGTAACGGCTAGTGGGTCCCACATGTCATTTCTGACCGTTGTGGGCACCTTATAAAAGCCAGCCGGCCGAGAGAGGGAATTCATCCCATTTCAACACATTTTCATGCCCTCTCCAATGTTTGCTCTCAAGTTCATTCAAGCTTTGATAGTTTTCCTCAAATTCAATTATTTAGTTGCATATATACAAGTTGCTTTGGTGAAACTAACCGGCAGGTGAAACTCTTGTCATTGCTAACCCCCGCCGAGTTAGTCCGTTCTTGCTTCATTGTGCAGAATGAGGAGGCGACTGTCTCGTCTGTTCAAGGGGTCCGGCTCTTCATCAAGTCATCATGACGAGTCTAGTACTCGTTCATCAGCCAATGTCTCGATGGAAGACGCCGAAGCTCCGCGACGACTCCTGAACGACAATGCCCTCGACCTTGTCAGTGATCGGGAGAGACAAGCCTACTACATGCTGAGCGACCGGGAGTATGCTCACATGCGAGAATACTCACCAGAGTTGCTGAAAAAGATAGTATGGATGTTGAATTTCGTTCCATTTGGAAAGCTGTTGGTTGGCAGAGATTTGCTGTGGTAGATGAGCCTGATTCTCGTTTGCTTACTTTGCAATTTCTGTGCACTTTAAAAGAAATAGAAGATGGTATTTCTTTTCGCTTTTTCCGTAAGGAGTTCACACTCACATGGAAAGGATTAAGTACACTTCTTGGTTTTCACGATTCCTGTAAAATCGATCTCCAGAAAGGAATTTCTGGGTTCGAGAAAAATAGGTTTTGGGAAGATATTTCTGGTGCTCCAATTTGTAAGAAACCTAGGACGAATGATATCCATAATCCTACACTTAGGCTCATGCACAAATGGATTGCTATGACCTTGTTTCCTAGAGGTGATCTTAGAACCATTAGGGGGGATGAATTGATTATCATGTTTGCCATGGTTAGAAAGATCAAAATTGCTCCTGTGAAATGTATGATATGACAATGCTTAGAAAGTATAAGGTTTTCTGCTCCTGTTGAGTGCACTTCTCTAATTACTCGGATAGCAAAAGGGCTAGGGGTCTTTAGCGACCAAATTGCTTTTATCTCAGCCGCTCGTCCGTGTATTGATGAAACTTATTTAGTGCAAGGGCATATTCTGTAACATGGAGTAGATGGATCTTTGATTTACTTTTTCCCCGGTTGTACAAATGAAATCCCGTTGCCAAATGCGGGGTATCATTTGTACAACTGCCATAAACTAACCATTCCCCTGCAGACCATAGAAGAATCTCGTGCAGGTGGAGCATACAGGGAGACGCACAACATGACAAGGAATGAACGAGAAAGTTCCTCATCCTCAACACCCGTGCAGATGTATGAGGCTGGTTGGGAACCAACTGGAAATGCACTCGGATGGACCCAAACTGCACGCCACAGCATCGGAGTCTCAAGCTGGGCAAGTGCCAGTGAAGACCGATGGCGTGCGCCTCATGACATACAATGGGGGGATAACAAACCTCCCAGATCAAGTGGTGTGCCTTCATCTCCAAGTGAATGGCGCTCGAGTTCCTCTCGTTGGGACTTGGGTGAAATCACTAGGAGAATGGATACCCTTGATGTGCAGACGGGGGAGATCTAGTACAACCTCACGGAACACATAGCACAAACGCAAGAATGGCAACAGAATGCTGATGCCCAGTTTGCCAACATCAACAACATGATGCAGCAACAACACGATGGCCTTCAAGCGTACTTCCGCTTTCAGGAGTTTAATCCTTATCAAGGACCCTGAGCGAAAGCCAAGCTTGGGGGGAGACATCTCTCTCCCCACTGAGGTAACTTGTATCACATTGCATATTTCCCTTTCCAATTGCATATTTGCTTTTCAATTGCATCCTATAAACTGAAAACAACATAAAAATTTGCAAAATAGAAAATACCAAAAAGATAGGATAGGTTTGAGTCATGCTAGGTAAGACAAGCTAGTTCTCTTTGTTGAAATGATGAATAGTTGCTCTGTTTTATATCTCTTATATATGGCTTCATAGGTAAGTGCTCTCTCAAAGGTTAAATATAAGTAGCCAACAACTATCTGGGAACCTGAGGTAAATGAGCTGCACTTGCTGATCTAAGTCTAAGTTGTTGTAAGATATGAGATAGTAAATAAGAGTTGCTATGATCCTGATCCTAGTTTGACTTAAATTCCGGATGTTTTGTTTTTCAAAATAATAAAATTGAGATTTCGTCATTTGATATAAATTCCTACCAGAGCAAAAAATGTGCCATCATGATTGAACCATATATATTTTGGTTACTTATTATTTCATTGAACTTTGTCAAACTCTTGTCACTTGTGTAGATACTTCTCATGCTCTATGATCAAGATCATACACCCATATATAAGCACATGCTAAACTCCTACACTGGGAGCCATTCCATTCCATTTCCATATTACCACCAAAATAAAATCTCCATGCTTTCATGTGCTTTCTTCTCCTAAAAAGGAAATCCTTTTGAAAAAAAAGAAAGAGAAGGAGGGAAAGGCATGGTTATGAAAAAAATATAATAAAGTTATGCTCCATCAAGCATGAGCATGATATTAGAAAAAAAAAGAGTGTAGCCATGCCCTCTCTTAATCAATAAAAGAAGGATTTTTGGGAGAAGAAAGTAAGCACAAAGGAGAAGCATTTTCTTTATTTCTCCTCATGAGCCATTTCCACCATATATCACACACACTTTGCACGATCTTGATCTTGAGTATGTTTAGTTATCTGCTTTAGTCTAAGCTTTTGACTTAGTAATAAATGTGAATGCAAGTATGCCATGTTTGATCCCACCAAGCTCCACATATCAAACCTTAGAGTAGGAATCAAAAAGGCAAAATTGGTGAGGAATTCATATTGATACACTTGGAGAGACTGAGTGAATCATTTGAGGAACTTGGCTTTCTTTTTGCAAAATCATTTGAAAACTTCCGGAATAAGAGTTGAATAAATATTGGGTGATTGGTGCTCTAATTGCTGTTCTGTCTTTCAACCACCCAAGGCAAGGAGAAACAGTGTCTCGTGGGAATCAGAGGTAAGGGTAAGCCACCGTGCCAAAGATTATTTAATCTGAGAGAGAGTACATATACCTTGCACCTATACCTTTGAGATATACAGCGTAGGAACAACTCCTAATCAACAACCAAGTCTTTGTTTCCTTTAGTCCTTCACTCGGGATGAGCAAAGGTTCAAGCTTGGGGGGTTTTGTTGACGGTCGTTATCGATCAGTTTCGACCATCAATATTACCGAAATAGAGGAGAACTAGTGATGCTTACAATGCATATACATGTTAGAATAATAGTATTCCACTAGTATTAGGTTCACTAATCTTTTGCAGAGAATAACTATAAAGTTGAGGAGAATCGACATCAACTCAAACGATAAATCAATCGGACGATGTCGAGAATCAGACTTATGCATGAATGGGCCAAAAACTCAGAATTGACACGATAAATTGGGCCAAAATTCACAAGTCTGCGTATGAGAGCAAAAGAGGAGGCTGCCTGCCGAAATTGGGCCAAGTCGGCCCAGCCCATGGTTCGGCCGAACCCCCCGCAGCTCCGTTTGATCCAGGGTTCCCCTGGACGGCTGAGATTGCTCTCCAATGACGGTTGGAGGGTATTACCGACCATTCCAACCGTCATTGGGAGGCTATAAAGGAGCTATCATCCTCACTTCACTCGCACACCTCAAGCAATAGCTCTCTCATTTCTCTCAAGTTTAGTTTAGTAGTATCTAGCTGGTGCAATAGGAATAGCGTAAAAATCAGGAGTCCGGAAGCCTTCGGAAGAGTTCGGGTATGGCTCTAGTAGCTTTTCTCTTCTCTTTTGTAAGCTTTGTACTTTTATTAGAATACTCTTCTAAATACATTTATGGTATTGAAATACTTTCCGTGTATCTGAGTATCTACTTTACATTATATTCATGTTATACTGAATATACGGCTAGCTTATCTGGGAGATACTTTGGTGCGGGTATAATGTTTGCTTATACAATTACTCTATGTCATGGCGATGATACTAGAGTAGTATCCGGTAGTTTAGGCATGGTGTCTAGATTACGGGATATCATTATTTGGGGTTATATATTGTGGATGAGAGGTGGGCCGCTGATGGTGACAGCTCATTACGGGTATTCCTCCGCACCGGTATATAATCCTAAGTTAATTCCCTAGGGAGGGTATTCCTCCGTATTTAGCCCCGGTTGTATGGTTATGACGGGCTGTCGTAAGAAATTCGGCAGTCAGGGGTGGTTTCTCGAAGTACCAGGAGGGCATCGGATAGAGGGTATTAGCTAGTATATCGGTTAACTAGAATGTGTGTATACTATGTATATTAGAAGTATAGGAATAGATTTTCTTTCTCTTTTCTTTCCACTTAGCTTAGATAATATATTATGAGAATGAGTAATTAATGCTTGTGTGTCATTCTACCCTTGAATTATGTTAACCTCTGTTTAGAATATGATTATCACAAGTAATATATAAATTATTAGTCGAGTTCTCTCTACATGATCTTCCCACGGGATAAAATAAATACGATACTCTTGGAATACTCTCGGGTGAAATGCTACAATGGTATATCCGTGCGCTTGCGGATGAACTCTGTAACCATAATATACAATTTATTGAGATCTACCATTTTTATCTTGGTCATTTCTCCATCCGAATTTGATTAAACTATATAAAATTTGAATTTAAAAATATAAGAAATTCAAATTATTTTCCGGGTAGTAAATAATTTCAAATGAAAAAATTGTCAACAACAAAGTTGTATAACGCATCAACATCTACAACTTTTGTTTCGGTCATTTTTCTATATGACTTTGTTTAAACAGTTTGAATTTGAATTTCAAATTATGACACCTTCAAACAATATTTTCAAATACTAAATGATTTCAACTGAAAAAGTCATCAACAACAAAGTTGTATAACTTATCAAGATCTATAACTTTTATTTTAGTCATTTCTTCATCCGATAAAACTATAGTAACATTGTTTACAAAATTAGCATATCTCGTATATGGTTTCATAAGCTATAAGAGAGATATGCAAATTTTGTGAACAATGTTACTATCGCTTTGTCGGATGAAGAAATAACCAAAATAAAAGTTGTAGCTCTTGATGAGTTCTACAACTTTTATGTTCATGATTTTTTCAGCTGAAATTATTTACTACTTCAAAATATTATTTGAACTTGCCATTTTTTGAAATTCAATTTTTTAATTGGTAAAACAAAGTCACAAGAAAATATGGCCAAAATAAAAGCATTAAGAACACAATAACTCGATAGAACATGATTTTAGAAACATTTAGAAAAAAAATTCTAATTTGGAGTTTATATAAGTGCGGTAAACTTATTTTAAATTTTATTTTAACATACGGCTCCTTAAGACGCCCGTATGTAAAAATGAGTTTATTTTTGCATGCGGACCTTTTAAGAGGCCCGTATGAAAAAAAATCAATTTCTTAATCAAAAGCTAACTATTGCAAGAAGAGGAATAAATCTATTTCGCCTCGCTAATGTCTTACTCTCGATTGAATCATCTCCCTCAACCACAAAATCGGATATAACAAAATTACTAACACTAAAATTTAGAAATGTTAATATGTTCTATTAGAAAAAATAATGAGCTATATCTCTTGCTTGACTTGAGAATCTCGGTTTGAGGGGGTTTTGTACTTTGATAATTATTCGTTACCGTATTTGTTCCGTTTCGTATTCGCTCCGTATCTGTATTCGACAATATTCGATTCCGTTTTCGTATCCGGGGTTTCCGATTCCGATTCCGATTCCGAAAAAAAATATGAAAACGAATATGGTAGAGCTAGTTTCCGTCCGTATCCGATCCGTTTTCATCCCTACGTGATATCATTATTTGGGGTATATATGCTGCGGATGAGAGGTGGGCCGCTGATGGTGACAACTCAGTACGGTTATTCCTCCGCTGGGTCTCTCAGTGTTTAAATTTTGACTGACTTGTATTGGTTCTCTAAATGTAGGTCATAATCAAGATTATTTTCTACATATTTTCTATACACGTTACATCATTGATGTATCTATAATGCTATGAATTAAACAATATGTTTGGTAGGCACAAATCATAATGGAGAAAACATATCCTCTAGCAACATTTTTTTTTGCTTTTTGCAATGCAACGTCAATAATGCCCTGTTTAGTTTTGGAAGGATTGCCAATAAAGGACAAACTAAAACTCTTGGTTGCCGGCGACCTGGCTTCACCTAATCAAAACTCTATGGTTTCCGCCGTTTACATCCTTTTGAAAGAGTAGAAACAGGTTCACGACCTGTGCTAACCATTTGTAAATTCAGTGTCCTCTCAGTTCCCAAGTTTCTACATGTGCACCATTAAGCAATATGCTAGGATAATTGAGAAGGTTGATATGTAAAGAAAGCACTATTTGTGAAGAGGAACCAACACCGGAAAACAAAATTGGCCCTAACTTTGTGGCATGGGATAGCCTGCACCAAAAAAAGTACAAATGGTCGTCTTGGAGTTTTAAATTGGACTGGCCAGAGCAATGCCGTCTGTACGTTCCTGCTAAAAAAAGGACCTGCATAAGCATAACTCCTTTAGTCAACATGGGTAGATCGTTTAATTATATTAATCCGAAAGTGGGTACCGTTTTCTTCTGGATAGACTTACGAAATCAGCAACTCTTACAAGTACAGAAACCTGAACTTTTCTCTATCACTCTATTGCAAAGTAAGAGCTTATCACTGTCCGTTGAAGGCTATAACAATAGAACAACTGTTGATTCTCTAGATCACGTTAGTACAGATTCTTCTATCTGTGACGGGCTCTAATATACTTAGAAATAGCGGGCCGTCACAAGGAAGTCATCTCAATCGGGCCGAAAAGTGCCCGATTGAGATATGGTCGCACAGACATATTAGATGGGCATAAAACTTAAGCCCGTCACGGATGACACCTATCAGCGCCACAACAATAAAAAAAATAGGTTGCGCATGAGATCTAATGTGGATGAGAAAAGGGGAAAAAGGTTAGATAGGTTCAGACCCCCACGACAAGAGGTAATATGAAACTCCTGTTTCTTATTGAATCCGTCGGATGTAGTATTGATTTGACGATCGAGTTGTGGTTATACCCTTGGAGGGCTCCTTACCAACCTTATATAGATTGGGGCACAGAGTTACAAAAGAGAAAAACTTAGCTGGATACGGTATTAGTTTCCTAAACTATTTCATGATAGTACATAACCCAAACTATGGGCCGAGCCTATTACACAAATCAATGTTAAACCTAAGTCCGAGTCTATTACATATAATACATAGATCTTATCCATTACCTATCTCTAGTCAGATAAGCAGTGAGTGGATATATAGTACCCATGATCTCTACAGAAGCCCTTGAGACCTTCACAGGCGAAATATAATCTTCTCCCAAGCTTTAATCATATAAAAGCCGAGTGCTTCGATATCCTCATCACAAATCCCGAGTGCTTTTCCTCTTCAACCTTGTCATTATGATGCGTACAGGAGGTTGTGGAGGACTTATCCATAGGTGCATCGACCAGATGCACTTATTAGGTGTAGTTCGTCGACTACGTGATTAATTGAAAACAACTAAACATATTAAACATATAGTCAAGAATAACAAATTAACTAACCAAGTGGTTTTTTATAATAAAGTACGACATATTTAGTGTTAAATCCTGAGTACCAATACTCAAATTATTCAACAACTGCCAATTAAATTAATAGCCAAAATGCCGTATACAACATTAGGCCGATGGTGGTCTACGAAAGAATGCACATACTTGTGACTTTGTGATAAACAATCGTGTAACACTAGGCCAACCGCATTATAAATAAAATGCCAAAAAAAATTAACTATTAAAAAAACAATTTATAAGATATGAAAGCACACTGTTTGCAACCTCTTTTTAAGTCGCACAGTAACAACTTTTAAATAAAATAGCCTTATAACTGCGAACGGAGGATTTTAGAGGTATTAGGCTTGTCCATAGAGGATACACTGCATATCAGAAGGCTTCCATGCAAATATAACTTTATTAACTTGAAGAAAGATGACACGCATGCTTTCCTATTACAACTGTCTTGGTGGGATCGGTCGAATCGACTGGAATGTGTAGGGGCCCACTAGTCAGTCTCTGGTGAAAATTGGTGGAGAGAGGTGGGGCCAGGGGTTCGGTCGAACCACCATAGCCACCTCTCATCCTGGCCTTCTTCGTGGCAGCTCCTGGTTGGGTCCTAATGGCGGTTATGGGAGATCGGTGGCCAACAACCGTCATTGGGAGGCTTTAAAATGAGCTCACTTTCTTCATTTGCAACACACACATCAACGAGCAATTCTCTCTATACATTGTATTCTCTACAGTTTAGTAGGAATAAGCTTACAGCTTCGGTCCTATAGTTTTCTCGGAGTTTTCGATATATCGTTAGTACTTTATTCTTCTTGTAAGACTATAATCGAATTAATAGAATTATCTTCTTTATTTATTTATGCTCATAGTCTGTGTATTTCTTTACTGAATATATGTTTGTTGACAGAAAACACGAGGCCTGGGAGATCTGCTTAACTCCAGTGCAGGTCCAAAACTCGCCTTCGGATGTGTAAGCGTGCCAGTTGATTTGATCCTGCAATCAACAAGAAATAAAGACAAAAGAACCGTGGTTAAATCTACAAATGATAGCCGATCGGCCAGATGCCGATGACATATCATTTACGTTTGGGCCGATGTCATATATAGATCGATCGGCAATTGGGAATAAACAATAAAGAACTAAATCTATTCGATCGGCTGTAGATATTAATAATATATAATCGGCATATCGATATATACTTAAATCAAGTGATTGGGATAGATCGGCCGCCATGCCGAGACAGTATAAATCACTTAGATCGAAATATATATTAATAGTCAGACTATATATGTTCATAGTATAGCCGATCAGATAGATCTAGCATGTATAGGCTAATACTCCGATACTGCTCTATGTTAAGATATTAAAACAAGCAAAATATACCAGACAGAGGCTTAATATACGTGAATGCAATGATATCTTGACATAAAGGGCAGATTTAACATGTCAATCAAGCATATAGGATAAAGAATAGTTAAATCAGATACGATCGGCTGAAACTCCGATGCTACTCTAATCGGCAACTAGTAGGCAGGCTAGGGGTTGATGTTCTAAGCACGACTTAATAGATCAAACTTAACTGATGCAGCATTAAGTATGAAAAGAAGAACAATATCTAGACAATCAAGCCGCTAGAAGATTCATAGAGTGGTAGATATCTTATATAATCCAAATCAACGTCAAGACCTAACCTAATCGGCTGTCTTTTGCATGCAAACGTTAGCCGATGATAGATTAAATAGAGATGTTGTTAAGGATTATGTAAGACATATGATAACTCGGCGAATTATATAAACGAGATTAGAGTATCATGAAGATGTAAGCACTAATCTATGAGAACATAATTCGTCATAACGAGTTTTACCTCTTGTTGAAGATCGAAACCGATGCAGCTCAACCCGAAAGCAAGAACTCGTCGAAATAAAACAAAAGCAAAAGGTGGCGATGCGCCGGAATTGTATTGAATGTGTGTATATCATTTACATAGGGTTCGGGGTCTATTTATACCCGAAGATTACAAGATATGCCCGTACCGGCCACGACCATTATCTCTAACAAACTCTAAAATATCACAAGTCTTTGCGGCAGACTCTTGCCCACACTTATCTATAAGGAATTTACATAAATAATCCTAATTAATAGATACAATTGCCTTCCCAGGACTCTATCCATGCGTGGCAATCATCTTGAAGCACATCAACCCGAGCCCAATATCGAGCACAAGTCGTATTGTCAGAATCGGCTATATCAGCTTACTTAACTCAACCTTAGCCGATCTAGCCGTAGCCGATCCAGACTCTAGCCGATTCTTGCTCTATTCCAGAACTCGGTCTCCGCCTCCAACTCTTCTCCGATCGGATCCCCTTTCCTGGTACGAATACTTACCAAATTTGGTTGTCAACACATGCCCCCCAAATCCGGGATATTCGATAATGTTCCGGATTTTCTATAAGCCGACTCCGAGTAAGTTTCGCACTTTTACCGTTTCCGACCGTTACCGCCGTGCTTTAAATGTTTAACCGTCACCCCCGAGAAACCTCACACCGTAACTTCCGTTTCCGCCGCTCAAGCAAATCCAATCCCCTTTCCTCTCCGGCGACTTCTCCGACGCAAAGGCGACTCCCCGGCGATTCCCTCTCGACGAGATTTCCGCCCGCAACGATGTCTTCTTCCGCCAGCCCATCTGGTGCGCCAACAGCTGAATATGCTGTGGTGAGTTCCAATCGGCTAAATCCCTCCTTCTTCAGCAATAGATTGATTTTCTTCCGTCTCATACCGCTTCTCCCTTTTCCATTGCTTCCGGATTTATAGCACCTTTCTCACCAAGTCGCAATCCCAAGTCTTTCGCGTTAGAACCACTATTTCCTTGGTCCAATCGGCAATCTCGACCCCACCGATTTCATTATTGGTGAAACCAACCGGATCCCCTTCAGGCTAGCTAATCCCAACCTAGGTCATTGGAAAAATACCTTTAAGTCTTGGCCATCTTTGGAAAAACTTTCGCCTGATAGAAGCTGGTCGACTTGGTATCAACGTGTATCGGCTAGCAAGAAGGTTCACTGGGACGAAATCGGAATCGGCCAAGCACTTGCCTTAACTATAGCCAACTCTGCCAAAGATGAACCATTAATGGCATCCGCCACTTACTTTTGGTCAAACACCATCAATGCCTTCCTATTCAATCAAGGGCCGATGACTCCAACCCTAATCAATATCACCATGATCACTGGATTAGATGTAACTTCATCGGCCAACCCCATGAGCATGAACACCCGGAACAAGTTTGATTTCAAAACCAAAAGCATAGGGGGTTGGTCCGGCTATGTGGCAGCATACATGGGTCAAGGATCTGTTACTCCCCGAGAGCATGTAGCCTTTTTGCTCATGTGGCTGGAAAAATTTCTTTTCTATGGATCCAGTTGTGGCCCTACAACCAATTGGCAATTTGTAGCCGAAGCCCTGGAGTCAAAGAAAGAATTCCCTCTAGGAAGAATCCTTCTCGGCTATCTGTACCAGATGCTAAACAATGCATCGGCTAGAATCGCTGTCGGCTCGGCTGTTGGAGCAGGTGGACCCTGGTGGTTATTGCAGACTTGGTTAAACCTAATGGTTATGAAAGTTGTCAATCGGCCTTCTATGACAGAAGCTGAATTCCCATTGCCAGAGCCGATTACGGGTGATGATGGAGAAGAACGCATACATCGCAGGTGCACATCATATGGGGAATATGCATCCACACCTACCGATGCAGGAGGAAAGCTATCGGCTGAGCTGCTTAAAGACTGGTTCTGTAGTTTCTATGAAGGCTTCAAGAAAGATGCTCGGATCTGGTTCCCATATGAAGACTCAACAGACCTTGAACTCCCCTCAGACTTCAGGTTTGAAGATATAAATCATGAGAAATTCCAGAAATCCAGAGAAATCCTCGTAGCTGCAATCAGCCCTTGCATCCTTCCCTTCGGCATCCATCAAGAAAGAAACATCCAAGTGTCCTATGAGTTTTATCATCCAATGAGCTCAGCCAGGCAGCTTGGATTAGGCCAACTCCCAGTCGGCTTATTCTTTGCCGACAAGGTTCAATGCCGAGGTCAAATCACATCTGCTCTAGTGATGGATCGGCTACTCAATCTATCAGGACCTCCTCCGGGCAGCATCGAGAACATTGAGTTAGCCGGCTTCAGAAGCAAAAACTTCGACAGATGGTGGGGTGAATGGAAGCTACATCTGTTTCACCAATCGGCCACAATGTATATGACAGATCTTTTCCCCGACGTCATACCCCAGGTAAATATTGTCATTATCAAGTTTGAATAGTCAATTGATCAATTTATTACTTAACCAATTTCTTTCCCCTACTTTGCAGACAACAGAATCTTCCCCTCCACATCAAAGTAACAGTGGCAAGGATATCGAATATGCTGTAGGCTTAATTCCAAATGGAGGTGGATTATCTCCTCCTGTCATCGGCTACCATGCCCCCAAGACATCAACTCTTCTCCATGGCCTCACTAGAGAACCAGCCGATGCAGGCCAAAAAAGGAAGACCAGAGCTTCAACCACAAGCACATCAATTCTGGCTCCAAAGAAAAAGACCAAAGTCAAGAGAGCCAAACCAGATGACAAGCCAGCCGATGACCTGCCTGACTTGGATCCATCTATCGAGCAAGCCTTAGATGAAGAAGCTGTCGGAGATGAAGTTGACCAAGCCGCAGCCGAAGTAAGCGACACTGAAAGAACACCATCGGTATCACCTGAGCAAACCCTTCCAACTCCATCTGCTCCAGTCCACTTCTCAAGGGTAAATGTTCTTCACTAATTTCTTTTAGAACTTTTCTCCTTATAGCCGATCACCCTTAAGTCTTGTAATTGCAGAAAAAGAAGACCGCAGTGAAAAAGAAATCGGCTGCAACAACTTCTAAACAAGCTCCACCAGTAAGATAATTTAAACTTTCAAGTTTTAGCACGCTCTGCTTAACGCTTGTTTTCTTTTCAGCCTTCTTCTCCTCCTTCTCCTTCGGCTCAACAATCATCGAGTGATCATACTCCTTCGGCCGTGGGAAGTCATCACATTGATGAAGAAGAACAACCAGCCGCTCCTGCTATCCCAGTAAGTTCTCCCTAGCAAGTATCAAATCGGCTACAATTGTTTGGTTTCTAACCACTTTCATATTACTACCACAGGTCCTAGCCGATCTGTTCTCTTTTGACATCAGAGACTATCTTGATGAAGGAGAAGAAGATACTACAAGCAAAGCATTAGCTCCTTTATCTGATGATGTCTAGAGGACTCTTCAAAGTATCTTAGATCGGCTGGAAGCATCATCACTAGACAGCTTGGTAGTTGACTGTGGCCCAATCAGAGCTCGGCTACATGAAATCCAGGCTTTAATTCCAGATGAATTAGCCAATGTCCTTACTCCAGCTGTCTACCTTGAGCAACATCAATTCAAGTTGGAGAAGGCCAAGTTAAGACTAGCCGAGCGGCGAGAACGCAAAGATATTGAGTCCACTATCCAAGCCAACCGACAACTTGTGCATGAAGAAAAATCCAAGCTCGATAAATTATCTGAAGGTCCAATCAAGTCCAATATTGATCGGCTGGAAGCACACAAGATTGATCTCCTAGCACAACTTGAAGAATGCAACGCCGAGCTGGATATGGAACGCAAGAAACTAGCCGATCTCCCCAAGTCAATCGAGGAACAAAAAGCCAGATTGAAATCGGCTATTAAGCATGTCGCTGAATTGACCAAGTCCTTGAAAGTTATTCCTGGAACCGATGCTCAAGATGCTCAAGCCATAGAAGAAGTAGAGCAAATTAGGCAAAAAGCTATGTCGGCTATCCAGCAATACTTATCACAATAATCCCAATGTAATAGGACTGAGAAATTTTTTGTAATCGGCCAAACAGCTTGATACTTCATCACTTAACATCCCTCTATGCTGATTAATATAAATGTAAGATTTGCGCAAAAATTCTAACATCCTTCTATGCTGATTAATATAAATGTAAGATTTGCGCAAAAATTCTTCCCTTTGTATTCACAGATATATATGCCCCCCTAGTTTTACAATGTCAATGGCATTGATAAAACTATAAAACAACTAAGGGCGATATAACAATATCGGCCATTGCAAATCGGCAAACTGTAACCCGATCACATTATAAAACAACTAAGGGCGATATAACAATATCGGCCATTTGCAAATCGGCAAATCCTCAGCCGATTACATTATAAAACGACCAAGGGCGATATAACAATATCGGCCATCTCAAGGCGATGCAAACACATTGGCTATCATGTATCGACACTAGGAGCCGATCACGAATTAATCCATACACTCGGATAGTACTTCTTCAAGTATTTACCATTAAGCGCTCGTCCATAAACTTCACCATCAAGCCCTTGCAACATATATGCTCCCTTAGAAACAACTTTATGAATCTGGAACGGTCCCTCCCAATTCGGCGAACCACTTGCCGAATTTACTATCACGAGTACCAATCGGCAATATCAACTTCCATACAAGTCGCCCTCTGAAAAATCTTTAGGCAAACTTTCTTATTATAATGCCGAGCAATGCGTTCCTTATCCTTAGTAACCTTCGCAAGGGCTCGCAATCGTGACTGAACCAAATCCTCCCGCTCATCGGCCATAAGATTGTAATACTCATCGGCTGTCAAATCATTTTGCAACTCCGTTCGACGAGAGCCGATTCTAACTTCCCAAGGCAGAACAGCCTCATGTCCATAAACAGTTTGTAAGGAGGAACTTGGATCGATCCATGACAAGCATCCATTAAGACCATAATGCTTCAGCCAAACGAGTATGCCATTGCCAGGATAATCAGAAATCTTCCGCTTGATCAATTTGATCAGGCTCTTATTGGACGCCTCGGCTTGCCCATTAGCTTGCATAATAAGGTGAAGAATTCAACAACTTGATGCCCACGCTATCAGCAAACTGAAAAACTCATCGGACACAAATATGGAACCCTGGTCTGTAGTAATAGTTTGAGGAAGACCAAATCGATAGATTATATGCTCTTGAACAAATTGAATGGCATCTCCCGAATCCACTTTCTTCAAGAATCGCTTCTACCCATTGGTAAATAATCGGTTGCCCAATATAAATTTATGTCCCTTGCTTGATGGTGGGTTTATCATGCCGATCATTCAATTCCCCAACCTCTGAACGGCCAAGGTTTAATATAGGATTCATAGCCGACGCCGGTGCCCGTTGAATTGCTCCAAACTTCTGACAATCTTGACAACCCTTTTAATATCGAAACAATCCCTCCAACATCGTCGGCCAAAAGTATCCTGTACGTCGAAGCAACCATTTCATCTTGTGAGCCGATTGATGAGTACCACAGATCCCCTCATGAACTTCACCGATTGCAACCTTAGCCTGATCGGCACTCAAACACTTGAGCAATACCCCATCAATCGTCCGATAATAGAGCTCATCATCTAGCAATGTATACTTCAACGCTTTATATCGTAATTTTCTAGAAGCCGATTGAGAAGGATTGCTCAAATACTGATGCACATCGTACCTCCAATCATCGGCTGATATTGCTGCAATCTCAACCTTCACATCCTTGATCATCGGCTTATACCCCGATGCTCCCTGAGCCAAATCGTTAGCATCAAGATTTTGGTCTCGAGATACATGCTTCAACGTAACCAGCCGAAACTCTTTCATCAGTTCTAAGCACTTCTCATTATAAACCAGCAATGTATCATTCTTGCATTCATATTCGCCTGCCAACTGGCTGATTACTAGCAAAGAATCCCCCATGATCTCAATAGTATCAGCTTCAACTTCCTTGAGTAACTGCAACCCCTTGAGCACTGCCTCATATTCAGCTTGATTATTAGTTGCGTATGGTTTAATAGTATAAGCAAACTCAAAACATGCCCCCCAGGGGAAATTATAACTAAGCCGATGCCACAACCATGGGTACAAACCGATCCATCAAAGAATAAAGTCCATGGCACTATTTCAACCGAGCCGATTGAATCATCACGATGTTCCACAATGAAATCGGCTATAGCTTGTCCCTTAATCGCCTTCGGTGATTCGTACCGAAGATCAAACTCGGTTAAAGAAAATATCCATTTTCCAACTCGTCCCTTTAATATCGGAGCCGATAGCATGTATTTGACTACATCGGCTTTGCATATAATAGTGCACTCATTAGATAATAGATAATGCCTTACCCTCGTACACGAAAAATAAAGGCACAAGCATAACTTCTCCACAGGAGAATACCGAGTCTCAGCATCCAGGAGCCGTCGACTAAGATAAAACACAACTCGTTCCTTCCCTTCCAGCTCTTGAATCAGAACTGAGCCGATTGACTTCTAACCAGCCGATAAATACAATCGGAACGGTACTCCCTTCTGTGGAGAAATCAAGACAGGAGGAGAACTAAGATATTCCTTGATATTATCCAAAGCTTTCTGCTGCTCTGCCCCCCAAGTAAATTGTTGATCGGCTCTCAACCTCAATAAAGGCGCGAAAGGTTCCAATTTACCAGATAAATTGGAGATAAACCTTCTGACAAAATTTATCTTGCCGATCATCTCTTGCAACTCAGTCTTATTTTCCGGGGGTTTAATTTTCTGGATTGCATTAATGCTCCGCTGAGTTATCTCAATCCCTCCTTCGTGAACAAGAAACCCCAAAAACTGGCCAGCCGATACACCAAAAGCACATTTTGTCGGATTTATCTTCAAACCATATTTCCTGGTCCTCTGGAAGACTTTTCTTAAATCGGCTATATGATCAGCGACTTCCTTGGATTTAACAACCACATCATCAATATAAACTTCAACCAACGAGCCGATCAAATCATGATATATATAGTTCATGGCCCTTTGATATGTTGCCCCAGCACTCTTTAGGCCAAATGTCATAAGAACCCACTCAAATAAGCCGATTGCACCAGGACATCGAAAGGCTGTTTTATGAATATCTTCCTCAGCCATAAAGATCTGATTATAACCTGCATTCCCATCCATAAAACTCAAAATCTTGTTTCCTGATGCGGCATCAACCAGTTGATCGGTTACTGGCATTAGATATTCGTCCTTTGGTGTTGCTTTATTTAAATCACGAAAATCAATACACACCCTGACCTTGCCATTCTTCTTAATAACCGGAACTATGCTAGATACCCACTCTGCATATCGGCAAGGACGAATAAAACCAGCGTCATATAATCTCTTAATCTCAGCCTTAACAGGTTCGAGCATATTGGCTTTACATCTCCTCGGAGGTTGCTGATGTGGCCTAAATCCTGGTTTAATAGGTAGCCGATGTTCAATGATCGATCGGCTGAGTCCGGGCATCTCATAGTATTCCCAAGCGAAGCAATCCCTAAACTCTTTTAGGAGCTCTATTAACTTGGTTCTGAATTCCGAAGACAAACCTTTGCTAATAAATGTCGGCCTCGGCCGATCACCCGGACCTATATCAATTTCTTCCAAATCATCGGCCGACATGAAACCTTGGCCCTGCTTATCGTCGAGATCATCTACTGTATCCTTAGCACAGGCCTCTGAACCCTCCACAACACCCTCAAAGTAATAGCTTGGGTTCTCCATCTTCAATCGGCTGTATATCAGAATCGGATACTTTAAGAAAATCTCCATCCCAAACTATTCCAGATAAACAATCAAGGCCATCCATCTCCCAAAGAGCTAAATCAGCATTGGCAACATTAACTGACCTGTCGGCTGGCACAACCTCTATCTTGTCACCTTGCCATTGAATCAAGCATTGATGCATAGTTGAAGGGATACAACAATTGGCATGAATCCAATCTCTCCCAAGCAATAAACTATATGAACCCTTCCCATCAATGACAAAAAACGTGGTAGGAATAGTCTTGTTGCCGACCGTCAACTCCACATTTAAAACACCTTTGGTTTCTGATGGATTACCGCCAAAATCTTTGAGCACCATATTTGTCTTGATGAGGTCCTCGGCGTTCCTACCCAGCTTCCTGAACGTAGCATAAGGCATCAAATTCACCGCAGCCCCACCATCAACCATCATTTTAGACATCGGCTTCCCATTGACGTAGCCATTTACATACAATGGCTTAAGATGCCGATTCTCCGTTCCCTCAGGCTTCTCGAATACCGCCTGCTCCGATGATAGGACTAGCTTAGCCGATTCTTCTCCCACTTCATCGACACCGGCCTGGCTGATCCCGAACTCGGCTGGCAGCGTAAAGACCATATTGATTGGTGCTGTAACAACGCTCTTTCCTTTTGCTAACCTCTTTGCTTCATCAACTGTAGTATCATCGGCTGCAGGGGCTTGGCTCTTAACACGCCACACCTGTTTTGGTTTTTGTTTCCTCAGCCGATGGTTGATTTCCTCTTCAACCTCCTGAAAACGTTCCCTGCTCCTCAATCTCTGGACCCTCCTTTTCTGATTCTTCGTAAAAATACCAGAAGGACACCACTGATTCTTCCTAGTCGACTCGTCTTCTTGATTATGGTCTTGACTCATCGGACCCAACCTTTGATGGACGGGAAGTCTCGTCTGTCTAGGCCGATCACCCCTACTATGTGGTCGGCTTGAGCTCTCAATAATGTCGCTACACCCAGGACAATGTTCGATGGATGGCAACCTCATTCCTTCGTTCCAGCAGAATCTGAAGAACTCGCAATCCCAATGAGGATCAAAACCATTGTCGTTCTCTTCATAACGTCTCCCCTGCTGCTTACCATACCTCCTTTGATATTTATTAATAATCTTAGCCGAATGTACTTGGAAACCCTTCGCACGAGATCCATCGGCTGCTTGACTTGCTGTATGCACCATATTGACAGGAAAAGGATTCCCATCGACCTTCATCGGCTTCTTGGAATCGTCAAACTTAATTTTTCCTCCTTCGATGGCCACCTGGATTTGCTGTCTAAAGACCTTGCAATCGTTGGTAGAATGAGATCCAGAATTATGCCACTTGCAATATCTCTTCTTGCCTAATTCCTCAGCCGATGGGATCGTATGACTAGCCAGGAAGCTGAATCTGCTTTTCTCGGAGTAGCAAATCGAAGATCTTGTCGGCTTTAGTGATATCAAAATCATATTTTTGCTCCTTTCCAGGACTCTTCACCCATTGACACGGTATAACCTTTTTGCTCCTTACCCATTCGGCTGCAGCTATCTCAGAATCATCATCCTCGTCGTCCGACTCATACATATACTGGCAGACATGATTAACCTTCTTAGAGCTCCTTCTGACATTAGCCGACCTATGCTCATGCAAGGTTACCTTTTGTATCAGATGTGATAAGCTATCGAAGTCTTCAGATGAGAATTTTTCCCTGATCGGAGGGATCATACCCTGGAAGGCCAAATCGGCTAACTGGGCATCGGTCAAGCTTAAGCTGAAACACTTGTTTCTCATCTCTCTAAACCTCTCAATATATTCATGCACGGGTTCATCATACCGCTGTTTGATTGCTGTTAAGTCGGACAACTTCATCTCGTTAACCCCGCTGTAGAAATAACTATGGAACTGCTTCTCCAAATCGGCCCAACTATTGACCGATCCATACGGCAAAGATGAGAACCAAGTAAAAGCTGACCCGGACAAAGACAATCGGAACATCCTAACCCTCAAGGCATCTACAGCCGACGCTTCTCCACATTGGGCAAGATATCGGCTAATGTGCTCATAGGTTGACATGCCCTCTTGTCCTGAAAACTTAGAGAAATCCGGAATTTTAAACCGATTAGGAAGAGGAACCCTTTCAAACCACTCTGGATAAGGCTGCCGATACAAGCTTCCGGTCTCTTTAGGTTTGAGCCCGAATTGTTCCCTCATTACATCGGCAATCACATCGGCCCATTGTCGCTGCTGAGCTGCCCCTTGTGGTTGCTGCTGCATGGATTCAAACTGACCAAACTGGGGAGCGAACTGCTGCTGAGCCGATCCTCCTGGCTGATATTGGGCCTGTATAGCTGAAGGCTGGTATCGATAACTTAAACTACCCCCTTGGTAGTCGTGCAGATCCGGCTGAATATTGCGTGCCAAGTGCTCGGGGACCATTTGAGGTATCACAGTGCCATCTGGTTGTATATGGTGAACTAAATGTTCCGGAGTAGCTTGGTTCCCAAATGGCTGCACAAGTTGCCCCCCAGGTGCTGTGAACCCAGCCGATGCATTAGCCGACCCCAGGTGTTGAATTGGCTGATGCCGTACCGGAGTCTGCTGAATCTGCTGAAGCCATTGCCTCGGCGGTGTTTGTTGATTCGACTGAAAGTGCTGTTGCGACAATGACGCTTGCTGAACTGGCTGCACAACCTGTTGTTGAACTGGTTGTACCATCGGTTGAACTGGTGGCGCAACTTGTTGCTGAACCGGCTGCACTGTCGGCTGGACTGGCGGTGCCTGCTGAATCGGCTGCTGTTGCACTGAATTAACAACGGGTGGTGGCAGGAACATAGCAGCAACCTGGTCTTGAGTTGGCTGATTCGTGATCTGTTCAGCAGGCTGTGGGTACTCCCTTACCAGTAATCTGGGATTCATCGGCTGAGCCGTCGCAGTAGCCGATGCAGCAGGTACAGATGTTGATGCCGACGCTGTTGGTTGGGCTATCGGCGCGACAGATGGAGCCGCCTGCACAACTGGCTGAGCATCGGTGATTAAGGTCCGGTAATTTGGAAAAACTCCTCCTAGCAAGTAAACCGGGCCTGTAGCCTGATGCTCAGCTATCGAGCCATCGGCTATTGCCTTCATCATGTTCGATAGCGTGTTGGCTAACACCCCAGACTGGTTAATTAAAGCATGGTGCACCGCGTAATCAATCCGATCTTGAAAGTTGTTAAAAGATTCTTGAAGATCTTGACTGAAATTTCTTCCTGGTAGTTCTTGGTAAACACGATTTGGAGTTCCATGCACCTCTGGAAGATTATCGCCTTGATTTCCTGCAAAACCACCGGTAGCCCCTTTGGCGCTCGGCTGAGCCGAGCCATCTGGATCTCGCTTAACATCCCCATCTTTAGATGATCCGGTTCCAGGGATATCGGCGACTAGCTTCAACTTGTACTTCTGAACGAGTGATCCCTTGCGGGTGAACTCAAGTATGCAGGTATGACCCTTGTCCTGATACGAATAACTTACCAATTCGGTTGTTAAACACATGCCCCAAAGTCCGGGATATTTGGGTTGTTACACATGCCCCAAGTGCCGGCGATATCGTAATGTTCCGAATTGCTATAAAGCCCGATCGAGTAAGTTTTCGCGACTTTAACCGTTTCGCCGCGTTACCTCCGTGCTTTAAATATTTACTCGTCACCGCCTGAGAAACCTCACACGTAACTTCCGTTCAGCTGCTTAAGCAAATCCAATCCCTTTCCTCTCCGGCGACTTCTCCGACGCAAAGGCGAGTTCCCGGCGATTCCCCTCTCGACGAAGATCTCCCTCCCAGGCCTGTCTTCTTTCCGCAGCCCATCGGGTGTCCAACACTGAGTACGCTGAGGCTAAGTTTCCAGTCGGCTAAATTCCTCCTTCTTCAAGCAATAGATTGATTTTCTTCCGCTCATCCGCTTCTCCTTTTCCATTGCTTCTGGATTTTAGCACCTTTTCTCATTCAAGGTCGCAATCCCAAGTTTCGCGATCAAAACCACTAATTTCCCCTTGCCAATCGGCAAACCTCGATCCCGACCGATTTTCCATTACTGTGAAACCAACCGGATTCCTTCAGCTGCCAATCCCAACCTAGAAGGTTTCCATTGGAAGAACACTTTAAGTCTTGGCCCATCTTTGAAAACTTTCGCCTGACAGGAGCTGGTGCTACGTTGTATCAGCGTGTAAGGCTACAAGAAAAGTTCACTGGACGAGATCTGGGAATCGGGCCAAGCACTTGCCTAACTATAGCCAACTCTGGCCAAAGATAACCATTAATGGGCTGCCTGCCCACTTTATTTTTGGTCAAACACCATCACTGCCTTTCCTATTTCTCCAAGGGCGATGGATCCCCACTCTAATCGATAGTCACCAGGATCACGGCCGGATTAGATGTTGACTTCATCGGCCAAACATGAGCCATGACACCGGAAGCCAGTTCTGATTCAGACCAAGAGCCATAGCGTGGTTGGTCGCATGAGCAGCATACATGGGTCAAGAATCTGTCACCCCTCGTGAGCATGTAGCCCTTTTGCTATGTGGCTGGAAAAATTTCTTTTTTGTGATTCCAGTTTGTGCCCCGCACAACAAACTGGCAATTTGTAGCCCGAAGCCTGGAGTCAACGAGAATTCCCGGTACTAGGAAAAATCCTTCTCTGCTTCTATACAAAAATGTTAAAGCAATGCATCGCTAGAATCGCTGTCGCTCGCAGTTGGAGCAGGTGGACCCTGGTGGTTATTGCAGACTGTTAAACCTGATGGTTATGAGGTTGTCAATTCGCCTCGCTGTGCCCCAGAATCTGAATTCCCAACGCCAGAGCCGATACGATGTATCAGGTGATGAGGAGAAGAAGCAGAGCAACATCGCAGGTGCACATGTAGCGGGATAGTGCATCCACACTACGACGGCAGAGCAAAAGCTATCGGCTGAGCTTGCTTCAGACTCGGGTTCTGTAGTTTCTATGAAGGTTTCAAGAAGATGCTCGGATCTGTTCCCATATGAACATTCAACAGACTAGAACTCCATTCAGACTTCTTCAGTTCGAAGACATAAATAATGAGAATCCAGAAATCCAGAGAAGTCTTATACGCTGCCATCACCCTTGCTCTCCGTCGGCTCCATCACGGAAAGAAAACATCCAGTGTCTATGATTTTTATCATCAATGACTCGAGCCCATGCAACTTGGAGTGATAGGCCAACTCCCGTTCGGCTTATTCTTTGCCGATAAGATTCAATGCCGAGGTTTAAAAAAAGAGTCACATCCACTCTAATGATGGATCGGCTACGTCAAGTCTATCCATGGACTCCTCTGGGCAGTAATTGAGAACTTGAGTTTAGCCGGTTCAGAAGCAAAAAAACTTCGACAGATGGTGGGGTGATAGTGGAAGCTACATCTGTTTTCATCAATCGGCCAACGAATGTAGTAGGTGACAGCATCGTTTTCACCACTGCGTCATTGGGCCGCTGAACATCATCATATTAATCAAGTGTTGTAGTAGTCAATTGATCAATTTATTAGCTGGCCATCCTTTCTCGCACTGTGCAGACAACAGAATCATTCCCGTCTCTCATTCAAGTAACAGCGGTAAAGGACATGGAATATGCTGCAGGCTGTGATTCCAAACGGAGGATGGTATAGTCTCGCCCTGTCATCGGCTACCATTGCCCCCAAACATCAACTCTCCTACCATGGCCTACTGAGAACCAGCTGATGCAGGCCGAAAAAGGAAGACCCACAAACTTCAAACCCACAAGGCGACCTCCAATCTGGCTCCAAAGAGAAAGACCAGAGTCAAGAGGAGCCGAAACCAGATGAAAGCAGCCGAGTGATCTGCCTGACTTGGAGATCATCCATATCGAGCAACCTTAGATGAAAGAAGCCATCGGAGCATGAAGTCACGATCAAGCCCGCAGCCGAAAGTAGAAAGCGATACTGAAGAACACCATCGCATCACCTAAGCATAGCCTTCAACTCATAATGCTCCAGTCCACTTCTCAAGGGTAAGGTGTTCTCTTACTAATTCCTTTGAACCTTGTTAACCTTTAATAGTCGAGTGCACCGCCCGGAGTTTAAATAATTGCAGAAAAAGAAGCCGCAGTGAAAAAGATATCGCTTGCAACATTACATGCTAAACAGCTTCACCAGTTGAAGGATAATTTATAACTTGCCATTTTTTGCGCTGCCTGGCTTAAGCACCTTGTTTTCTGTTCAGTGCCTTCACGCTCCTCCTGCCTCGGCTCCAACAATTCTATCCGAGTGATCAAGACTCCTTCGGCTGTGGAAGTCTGACGCATTGAAGAAATGAAGAACAACCAAGCCGTCTGCTAGTCTCGAAGTAAGTTTTGCCGCTAGCAAGCTATCCAAATCGCTAACGATTGTTTGTTTCTAACCATGTTCATATTATCACCATAGGTCCTAGCCTGCTCTTTCTCTTTTGATTATCAGAGACTATCTTGAGAAGAGAAGAAGATGACTACAGAGCAAAGGCATTGGGCTTCCCTATCTGAGATGTCAAGAAGACATCTAAAAAGTAATCTTAGATCGGCTAGAGAAGGCTATCGATCACTAGACAGCTTGGTAGGTTGATTGTTGGCCCAGATCAGAGCTCGGATACCTGAAATTCCAACTTTTAACTACCGAGGATGAATTGGCGATGTCTGCGTACTGCCGAGGCTTCTACGCTGAAAACATCAATTCAAGTTGGAGAAGGCCAAGTTAGAGACTTAGCCGATACTGCGGCGAGAACAGCTAAGACATTGGAGTCACATCCAGGCCAAGAGGCCGACACTTTGTGCATGAAGAAAGAAATCAAGAGCTTTGAGATCAGAGGTATCCTTAGGGCCAAGTCAAGTCCAAATATTGATTGCTTGAGTGCATTCCAAGATCGATGCTCCGATCTAGCACAACTTGAGCGAAGTGCAACGCTGTGAAGGCCTGAGATAGGGCGAGCCGTCGTAAGATTATACTAGCCCGATTTTCTCCCGATGGGTGGTTTTCGGTCAATCTGATGGAGGGGTAGAAAGTCCAGATCTTGAAATTCGGCTATCAAAGCATTGGTCGCCTGAACCTGACCAAGTCCTAAAAGTTATTCCGGCAAGGGAACTCTTGGGGTATGACGTCTGCAGAGACGTTGCTCAAGGCCCATAGAAGAAGTGAGGAGCAGAATTAGAGGGCAAATAGGCTATATCGGCTATCCAGCCAATACTTATACAGTGTTAATCTCAATTATAGGACTTAGGGAATTGCTGTTTATTGTAATCGGTCCAAGAGCGTGCTTGATACTTCGATTTGGTGGGCACTTAACACCTTCATATGCCGATGTGGATTTAATAAATGTATAAGATTTTGGGCGGGGCAACTTAAAAATTTTGCCTTTTGTGTTTCCACGGTGCAATTTGGGAAACAGATATATTAATGCCTGCCCTTAGTTTTATCAATGGTCAATGGCATGTGCCTAAAAACTACTAAAACAACTAAGGCGATATACAATATCGGCCCATGCAAACGGCAAACCTTCAGCGATTACTATTCTAGAAATAGACTAAAGTGCTCCGATAGTGAAGCATCTATCGGCACATTGGGGCAGAGGAGATTTCAGCACTTGACATTCAAAACGATGGTATCGACACATCTGACGCATAAGTCCCGTATCAATTATTGTTTGGAACTAATTCCCTAGAACTCGATTAGTACTTTTCTTCAAGTACTTGTACCATGTAAGCGCGTCGTACCTCATAACTTCAACTTCTATGTCTAAGCTTCCCTTGCCAACATATATAGACGTCGGTTAGAAACAACGTGTATGAAATCTAGGACCGATGTCCCGCATCACAATTCGCGTCGACCACTTGCCGAATTTACATTCCACGACACCAATCCATCGGCCCTTATCCATCACTTTCCGGAGATCTTCGCTACTTCTGATAAAATGCTTTAGCAGCAACTCTCTTCATTTATATATTGGCCCTCGCCCGCCGCGGAGCAATGCATTCGCCTTAGCATTAGTTACTTTTCAAAGGATGGCGAACGTAGACAAGGCTCAATTGTCTCAAACCGTCTGCTAGTACGGGGCGAGGCTTGGCATTAAGATTGTAATCCATGCAACGCTCCATCCCAGCTGCACAAGATTCAATTTTTGTGCACAGACTCATTCGAACGCGAAGCCGAATGTACACTATAGTCCATCCCATAGCAGAGAGCCCATGTCATAAACGCAGGAGATATGTCACAGGGAGGAACTAGGAATCATGATTGTCCAGCTGACCAAGGATCAATTTTGCATCCTATACAGGACGTACCATTATAATTGGACGATCGCCTTCAGCCAAACGAGTATGGCATCGCCGGCTGTGCCCAGTTTAGCGAGGATACTCGTGTAGAATATTTTAATAAGGTTGAGCGCTTATGCATCAGTTTAGAATCAGCTTAGATTGCGGACGCCTGCGGCTTGCCCATTAGCTGTGCATAATAAGCACGATGATACGAGACAAAACACACCAACACATCATCGGACACAAATATGGAATATCTGGTCTGTACAGCTGCAAAGCTAGCAAACTGAACAATTGAAGCGCATCAGAGGACACACAAAATGGAGTAAGATAGACTGTACTGAAGCTAATAGTCTTCTGTAGGGAAAAGAAGCGCATATAGTGCGAGACCGAATACATATTCTATATATCCTCTCAAGGAGATTAAGCTTTGCAATGGATCCCCTAACTCGATATTGTCGCACACAACTTTCTCAAAGGCAGGCGCTTCTTGCCCCAACCGAAATATCAAATATACTGTCCCTAGCCCATCGTATGGTGAGTAGAGATCGTGTTTTGCCCATCCAAATACAATGATGATGTCCCACATAGAGATTCGGCCGGGCTTAATCACACCTCTTGAACCGGGCACTCACACGGTTATTACATATTTCACTCGCGAATCCTCCCTATGAAGTGGCTCGATCGCCGGTTTAATTATGGGGATTCGATGTGACCCGCCGATTTGAATTGCTCCAAACCTGTCTGACACATCGTTTGACCAACCCTACGAGTATAGGAATTGCTCCAAACTGTGCATGACATAATTCCTTCGCAACAACCTCTGATACGAGTCATCAAGGAAATAATCCATACTAACATCCTCGGCTGTCCACGTACAGGATACCCCAAACACCATTTCATCTTGTGAGCCGATTTGATGACTGTAACCGACCAGATCGATCACACCATTCAACAATCTTTGTGAGGAACTTCACACGTGGATGTCACGAAACCCTTAAGCCTGATCAGAGTCCCCTCTATGAATTCACCGGATTGGCAGTACACTCTAGCAATATCGGCCTCAAACACTTTAACGCAATATACCCATCAATCGGTCGATATATAAGACGCTCATCATCTAGCAATGTAATAATCTTCAACCTGGTTTATTCACGTAATTTTCTAGAGAGCCGGATGAGAAGGATGTGCTCAAATACTGATGCATCATACCACCAATCATCGGCTTGATATTGCTGCAATCTCAACCTTCACATCCTTGATCATGCGGCTTTATTACCCCAATGCTCCTGAGCAATCGTTAGCATCAGATTTTGGTTCTCGAGATACATGCTTCAAGTAACCGCCGGAACTCTTTCATTAGCTCTAGGCACTTCTCATTATAAACAGCAATGTATCATTCTTGCATTCATATTCGCCTGCCAACTGGCTGATTACTAGCAAAGAATCCCCTGATTTCAATAGTATCGGCTTCAACTTCCTTGAGTAACTGCAACCCCTGAACATGCTCATATTCAGCTTGATTATTAGTTGCATATGGTTTATAGTATAAGCAAACTCAAAACATGCCCCCCTAGGGGAAATTATAACTAAGCCGATGCCACAACCATAGTACAAACGATCCATCAAAGAATAGAGTCCATGGCACTATTCACCGAGCCGATTGAATCATCACGATGTTCCACAATGAAATCGGCTATAGCTTGTCCCTTAATCGCCTTGGTGATCATACCGAAGATCAAACTCGGTTAAAGAAAATATCCATTTTCCAACTCGTCCCTTTAATATCGGAGCCGAAGCATGTATTTGACTACATCGGCTTGCATAACGTGCACTCATTAGAATAAAGATAATGCCTCAACCTCGTACAGAAAAATAAAGACCAAGCAAACTTCTCCAACGGAAAATACCGAGTCTCAGCACAGGAGCCGTCGACTAAGATAAAACACAACTCGTCCTTCCCTTCCAGCTCTGAATCAGAACCGAGCCGATTGACTTCTCACCAGCCGATAAATACAATCGGAACGGTATCCCTCTGTGGAGGAATCAAAAGGAGAGAACTAAGATATTCCTTGAATTATCCAAAGCTTTCTGTTGCTTCCCCAAGTAAATGTTGATCGCTCTCAACCTCAATAAAGGCGTGAAGGTTCCAATTTACGGATAAATTAGAGATAAACTTCTGACAAAATTTATCTTGCCGATCATCTCTTGTAACTCAGTTTTATTTTCCGGGGTTTAATTTCTGATTGCATTAATGCTCCGCTGAGTTACCTCAATCCCTCTTTCGTGAACAAGAAACCCAAAAACTGGCCAGCCGATACACCAAAAGCACATTTTGTCGGATTCATCTTCAAACCATATTTCCTGTTTCTCTCGAAGACTTTTCTAAATCGGCTATAGTGATCAGCAACTTCCTTAGATTAACAACCACATCGTCAATATAAACTTCAACCAACGAGCGCATCAAATCTGATATATATAGTTCTGGCCCTTTGATATGTTGCCCAGCACTCTTTAAGGCCAAAAGTCATAACAACCATTCAAATAAGCCGATTGCACCAGGACATCGAAAGGCTGTTTTATATTATATCTTCCTCAGCCATAAAGATCTGATTATAACGCATTCCCATCCATAAAACTCAAAATCTTGTTTCCTGATGGCGCATCAACCAGCTGATCGGCTACTGGCATTGGATATTCGTCCTTTGGTGTTGCTTTATTTAAATCTACGAAAATCAAACACACCCTGACCTTGCCATTCTTTTAATAACATGGAACTATGCTAGATACCCACTCTGCATATCGGACAGGACGAATAACCAGCTCATATAATCGTTTAATCTCAGCCTTAACAGGTTCGAGCATATCGCTTTACATCTCCTCGGAGGTTGTTGATTGTGGCCTAACTCCTGTTTATAGGGTAGCCGATGTTCGCGATCGATCGGCTGAGTCCGGGCATCTCATAGTATTCCCAAGCGAAGCAATCTCTAAACTCTTTAGAGCTCTATTAACTTGGTTCTGAATCCGAAGACAAACCTTTGCTAATAAATGTCGGCCTCGGCGATCACCTGACCTATAATATTTCTTCCAAATCATCGGCCGACATAAAACTTGCCCTGCTTATCGTCGAGATCATCTATGTATCCTTAGCACAGGCCTCTGAACCTCCACAACGCCTCAAAGTAATAGCTTGGTTCTCCATCTTCAATTGGCTGTATATCAGAATCGGATCTTTTAGAAAATCCCATCCCAAACTTTTCCAGATAAACAATCAAGGCCATCCATCTCCCAAAGAGCTAAATCAGCATTGGCAACATTAACTGACCTGTCGGCTGGCAAAACCTCTATCTTGTACCTTGCACTGAATCAAGCACTGATGCATAGTTGAAGGGATACAACAATTGGCATGAATCCAATCTCTCCCAAGCAATAACTATATGAACCCTTCCCATCAATGAAAAAAACGTGTAGGAATAGTCTTGTTGCCGACCGTACACTCCACATTTAAAAACACCTTTGTCTCTGATGGATTACCGCCAAAATTTTGAGCACCATATTTGTCTTGATAGATCCTCGGCGTTCCTACCCAGCTTCCTGAACGTAGCATAAGGCACAAATTCACCGCAGCCCCACCATCAACCATCATTTTAGACATCGGCTTCCCATTGACGTAGCCATTTACATACAATGGCTTAAGATGCCGATTCTCGTTCCCTCAGGCTTCTCAAATACCGCCTGCTCCGATGATAGGACTCGCTTAGCCGATTCTTCTCCCCTATCGACATCGGCCTGGCTGATTCCGAACTCGGCTGGCAGCGTAAAAGACCATATTGATTGGTGCGTAACAAACGCTCTTTCCTTTGCCAACCTCTTTGCTTCATCGGCTGTAGCATCATCGCTGCGGAGCTTAGCTCTTAAGCCGCCAACACTTGCTTTGGTCTTGGTTTCCTCAGCCCGATGGTTGATTTCCTCTTCAACCTCCTGGAAACGTTCCCTGCTCCTCAATCTCTGGACCCTCCTTTTCTGGTTCTTCTGTAAAAATACCAGAAGGACACCATTGATTCTTCCTGGTCGGCTGTCTCTTCTTGATTATATCTTGACTCATCGGACCCAACCTTTGATGACAGGAGTCTTGTCTGTCTAGGCCGATCACCCCTACTATGTGTCGCTTGGCTCTCAATGAAGTCGTATCGTCAGAATCGGCTATACCAGCTTACTTAACTTAACTCAACCTTAGCCGATCTAGCCGTAGCCGATCCAAACTCTAGCCGATTCTTGCTCTGTTCCAGAACTCGGTCTCCGCCTCCAACTCTTCTCCGATCAGATCCCCTTTCCTGGTACGAATACTTACCAAATTTGGTTGTCAACAATGTTCTATGAGTAATATATATTTGCTTCATCCTAGGCTAGTCAATCCATGCTACGGTAATGATCCAATGACCTTTATAGGTTGCTCTATATCTAACTTGTCTATCCGAAGGATGGGAGTCCCTCGGGGGTGGGGGGGAGGGGGAGTTAGTGATATTATTTACAAGCATAAGCATGGTGGTTAGGTTAGATAAATGCTATTGGATGTGGGTGTGCCCCACGAAGAGTGAGGTAGGTGGCTGGTGGTGACAGCTTGTCCGTCATCTCTATTCCTTCACGTTCGGCTTAACTCAACCTTAGCCGATCTAGCCGTAGCCGATCCAAACTCTAGCCGATTCTTGCTCTGTTCCAGAACTCGGTCTCCGCCTCCAACTCTTCTCCGATCAGATCCCCTTTCCTGGTACGAATACTTACCAAATTTGGTTGTTAACAATATGCTGCGGATGAGAGGCGGGCCACTGATGGTGACAGCTCAGTACGGGTATTCCTCCGCGCGTGTATATAGTCCTAAGTTAATTTCTTGGGGAGGGTACTCCTCCGTATTTAGCCCCGGTTGTATGATCATGACGGGCTATCGTAAGGAACTCGGTAGTCAGGGGTGGCTTCTCGAAGTCCCAGGAGGGCATCGGATAGAGGGTATTAGTTAGTATGTCAAATAACTAGGATGTATGTATACTATGTATACTACAAGTATAGGAATAAATTCTCTTTCTCTTTTCTTTCTACTTAGCTTAGATATTTTAGTATGAGAATGAGTAGCTCTATGCTTATATGTCACTCTATCCTATGGATTATATTTACCCTTGCTTAGACTATGATTATTACAAGTAACATATAAATTATTAGTCCGGTTCTCTCTACTATGATCTTCCCACGTGATTAAATAAATACGATACTCTTGGAATACTTTTGGGTGAAATGCTATAATGGTATATTCGTGCGCTTGCAGATGAACTCTGCAACCATAATATACCAGGAGTATTTCTGGTGCCATTGCTGGGAATTATATTTTTAGTAATATCGTTAAGAAATTTGAGCGGTATATTTAAATTGATATTATATAATATATCACATTTCATACTCCGTCCATTCCAATATACAGTAACCTAGTATCGGATTTGATATATTATAGGATTATGAATCTGGACGGTTTCAAGTCCAGATTCGTAGTTTTAGGATATATCAAATTTGGTTCTAAGTTGCTATATATTAGGACGGAAGAGTATTAGATTTGTTCGGCAGTGCAGGATGAGAACTAATCCCTCCTGTATGTAAAATGGTACGGTCTATTAGCACGTGATTAATTAAGTATTAACTTTTTTTTAAAAAAGAATCAATATAATTTTTTACAGCAACTTTCGTATAGAATCTAAAGTGGCTGCAGCTTGTAAACGGTATGATCAACCTCAGAAGAGCATGGCGTGGCAGCATCAAGCACTCTGCTTGTTGTGATTATTCTGCTTCCACGGTCATTTTCTATTAAAGCACACTCGATGCATTCCCATGCTGATTTCTCCCATATATCATCAATTACAATCAAGTACCTGTGGTTTTGTGATAACATTAGCACAAGACATGAGTTAAATTGAAACTTTCGTATAGAATCAATTTAGGGCCGTTTTGGATTAGTGCCAAAAACATACCCTATCAATACTTTGGTAGTTTGAATAGTGTATATGGCGATTTTGATTTGAAGCAAAATCATTGGCATTGCCAATGCCTAATTTGATATTTTCTATATTCTACTCAATGCTTGGTTATAAATTGGCCTTAAACTAAATACAACTCTACCCTACCAAAAAAAAAATTAGTAGTGCCAAAACTTGTCTAGGTTTTGGCCCTACCAATATTTTGGTAGGGTATTGAACCAAACAAGCCCTTAATCAAGCGTGCGTGCGAGAAGCGCCGAACTCCGCCTATTGCAGTCGGAACTCGGAAGAGGCTGCTCTAACGTAAAGTTCGAGACTATTGTACGCACCTTCACTTCCATGAGTAAGTCATAGCCGGTCATCTCTGGCATACAGTAGTCACTAACAATCATGTTCACATCATGTTCCTGTGTCCATCAGAGATAAAAACATGTTTGTTGTATGATATGTAAATAACATTACCTAATAAACAAGTAGAAAACTTTTAATTTACCGAGTCCAAAAACACTAATGCTTGCATGACACTTTCTACTGCAGTCACTGCATATATCAAACATGGAAACACTTAGTTAACAACAGTCTAAAAGAATGATAGAAGATATTAAACATGGAAACACATAGTTAACAACAGTAAAAAAAAAACATGGAAACTTGCACAACAAAGAACCTCGGACATTATGGCGCATTAAGGCCATGGAAATAACATGGCGATCGACATGGGTATCATCCACAACAAGCACATGGGGGGACGACATTGCAAAGTTTCAGTGTAGAGTTACTTTGAATTTTAGTTGAGGAAAACGGACCTATAGTGCACTTATTTATAGTGCAAAATTCTCAAATCGCGGAGATATTGCAAAGATATAATATCAATTCACTGGCATGGACGTTAGCTGTCATATCTCACAATATCACTAGTGACCGTATATTTGATAATTTTGATATATTATACAATGTATAATGATAAATGACTTTGTCCTCTTTCGTACCTATAGAGGTGTTCATTTTGCACAAATTAATTATAGTAACCTTGCAACAATTGTATCAAGCTAGGAGGAAAAATACAGTCTAATGAATGAGCTAATATTTGATATATCTATAACGATAAATGTCTTTGTACTATTTAATTTGTACATATTGAAATGTTCAATACAATAAAGAGGCTTGTATAAATTAATTAATTGGTCACGCTTTGGTTTGATAGACGGTATGGTACTAAATGAAAGAAAGCAAGTGAATAGTACCATACATGGGCATGGTGTGGCCCATTGGTCCAAAAGGCCCACATTTTAAAGCTTGTACTTCCCCTCTATGGTTTTTACAAGACCTTATTTCGTAAGGCCCATCTCGTGGTCTTGTTTTCGTGCCATCTATCAGATAGGCCATCCTTAGTAACTTACTATTTACACGCGATTGACCACAATGCTGCAGTCACCATAGATTTAAGGCAATGCATAACAATAACTACTTATTTAATATTAAAATTATCGCAAAACTATAGATTTTAATGTTTAAATCCCTAACGCTACTGATATATTGAAGTTATAAATGTTATAATACTTGAAGAAACAATTTATTGAATCAAAAGTCTAGTAGATACATATCAAAATGATCAGTACAATATTATTAGTATAACATATTACAATATTAATCAAGCAGACCCCTAGAGTTCTCCTCTATGTCGGCCTTCTTCTCCAGCTCGACAAGCTTGGACTTGGCCTTCTTCTTGTCCAGCTCAGGGCCACGGTATTGGCTCAAATCAATGATCTCGATCATCTTCCTTAGGGCCACGACATTGATTCAAATCTTCTCCTCTAGCCCAACCAGCTTGAAGAGATATATGGCCACACAACAGAGTGTCTCCTCGTGGTGACTCACAACAGTGTTTCATCATCCATTGTTCTCCTAGGCTCCCATCGCGTGCTCCTTCTTTACTTGGGTGTTTTGGAATGGAATCAAGGATGGATGATGAACCATTGTCTGGCTAAATAATGATGTTTATAGATGAATAAACCATTGGGAACATGCCTTCACTCGGAAACGATGGTGATCAATGGCGCCTCCTCAACTCTCGAGCATAACGACATGTTTTTAGATGAGATAACCACCCCGGGCTTTAGGATGCAGTAATTGGACAAAGTGTCGGATGTAAATAATCAAAAACCAGGGTATACGTAAGCACCCTGATTTGGATAAACAAATGCCGGGCAAATGGAAACAGTTCATGTGAACATTGGAAAAATTGTCTCCTTTATGTTTTTTGATACTTACATGTGGGACTTCCTGACATATATTGCTGGAGTTCTATGATGAAAATACTTTGCTGCCGTGTGCTAGCTCGACTCTTGTGATGAATAATGCCTCATTTACGACGATTTTGTCATAGAATCTTATACTTACAAATGGGACCGGCTATGTGGACCCATGAGGATCAAGGCTACCAAGTTCTATGACGGAATACTTTGTCACCATGTGCCAGCCTAAACTTCTAATGAAAAATTGCGCAACATTTGTGATGACCATGTTTGCCACCATGACATTTTTTGTGACCACAAACTCAAGTTGCCTGAACTTTATAATGATTTCTTGAAAATTCTTCATAGATCAATGATGGACCCTATATGTCACAGTGAATCCGTAATAGAAGGCCAAATCTATTGTACTGTTTCATCATAGTACGAATGTAATTCACATGGAGAAGAATGGATGTGACAACTTGATAGGAGTCCTATTTATGACACACTAAAAACATAAAAACACAGAGATATGAACGTTAGGAAGGAGCTACATCATGTAGAAAAACAACCAGGCCAGCATTACCCGATAGACTCAGGAAGGCAGAGAAAACTAGCCTATGTGAGTATTTGCATAGTGTAAAAGTTCCATCCGGCTACACTAGTAAGAAACATCAATTGTTCTCTAAAAAAGTAACATCAATTGTTGCTGGTTCCAAATGGTATCATTTTAGCCGGTTTATACTAGATGTGGCAATCAAAAGTTTTGGTTGAGCACTATTACTGTCGACCTAAGAACTGGCAATGATACTGCTTCTAGAAAAAGAAAAGAGAGAATAGGCTAGCTCTCGCTCTCCCCCACTACTGGCTTCCCCGCTGATTCCTTGTGTGCACGACACCACCGTGTGGTGATGAAGTGCCATCTATTGTTGCCTTCCCTCTGTTGCCATTGCCACCGACCTAGTTCCTACTGGATAAAAGCTAGATATCCATTGTCACTGATATTAGGGTACCATACCTAGCTCAGCCATGTCTTACATCAGTTGCCTATTGCCATGGCCATCCATGACCTTAATTTTTCACATCAATCTCACTTCTTCTTGTTGACCTTGTCCCTGCTTGGAGTGGCTAGATCCGGTAGCCACGATCCTAGGCTGGCTGGATATGGCCCTCTTGTGCCTTTCCTCCATTGCCATCGTCTGCGCTTGTTAGTGGTGGTTGTGGGGCTACAAAAAAAAAAAAAACCCCGGCCACAAGAGGATTATCCTATAACCTACTAATGTTAGGTGGGCCTAATGTTTTTCTCTCTCCCTTCTAAGCAAAATAATAATCATCTATTCTGGTATGCAATATCTTCTCATATATTTATTTTTTAAAAGATATCTATACCCATGCTTTAGAATTGACTCATATTTGCAAATCGATATGTTTACCGGTATCTTTTTATGTATGATGAATTATGTATGGCGCAAAAATTTTACTTTATTTTAATATATCATTTTTATTTTTTGTTTGCCTTAATTTATTGATTATACTATATGTTTATATGTTTAACAACATAAATATGGATTTTTTGCGTTTAGTTGTTCTTATTGAGACGAGCATCTTCGCCCCATCTTTTTTTAATCCTGCGTCCGCCACTGCCTGTCCGTCTACCGCTGCCATCTACATCTTCCTCCTCTCTCTCCCCCATCATCGCTGCATGCTTCTCGATTCATCTCTATCCAAAAGCCACCACCGGCATGTCACACATCTAGGCTCTAGATCTTCCTCTCACCTCCACCCCTCGCACTCGAGGAGGCTGGGGTAGATCCCATAACCTCTCTCACACACACATCTTTCTCCACCGCGCACCACATCCTCTCCTTCTCTACCCTATTGCCACCATCTTCTCTCTCTTCTCTCTCTCTCTCTCTCTCGTCCCGCCACCACCCTATCCCTCCTCAACCCTGCCCCCCTCTCCCCCACTCCCCC
>CM020187.1:115182-131075 GCA_009805545.1 Oryza longistaminata | reverse complement strand
TTTGAGATGTTGTAGATTCTTTAACCATTTTTGTTCCAAGTTCTCCTGGAATGTTGTAACACATCTGGTCGCCACCTCGCCACCTTCAAGTGGTTTGTTTTTTGACCAACTTAACCGCTCGAAATAGAACATGGGAGGCAGGATAACATCTCAGGCCTGTTTGAAGTTGACTGCCACCCGAGCGAAGGCTGAAGCTAAAAGGGCCACCGAACTATAATCATGAGAGCAATGTCTCGCAAAACTAGCGTAGTTCCAAGCCTTATGTCGACACTACCCAATCCTCAAGGCACACGACTAGGGGGTTTACCCCATAAGTTCAATAAATCCTAGGAAGTAAGTAGGGTCAGATAAGTGTTCCACTAATGCTTCGTTTGATAACCTTTGAATTATTAATAATCAGTATATCATACTAACTCCAGCATATTACAAATGTGCACCCAATCAAAACTAAGCCTAATCCTTGCAAAACATAAATGAAACAAAACACCATGGGCTCAACCAGCCAGAGCCTGTGCCTGTTGGACCAAGCTTTTTTGTGAGCACAGTACCGATCATACCGAACCCCTACATTCATGAAAGCCTCTTGATCAAAGGGATCGGCCAACCAGACGCCTAATATGACAGCCTGCGGTGATATGGAGTCGCCAACCACCTCGATCTAGCCAAAGGTGATTTTGCAAAAAGAAAAGCTAAACCGGCTAGCGGCTGCCGATTTGAGATCAAAATCAGCCTCTAGGCCGATTTAGATCGATATGAGGATAACTACCCTCTCGTGGGCAAAACGGAAGGTTTTCAGGACAAACCTACAAAGGTGTCGCACTCTCGCAGCGGCGGGGGGACGGGTTACGGCCGCAAACCGACAAAGATGGACTAAACTAGGGTAAAATAAAAAACATAGTAAAAGAACGATTCAAATAGATTGTATTCGGGGGTTTTACAATGAACCGGCGTTGTCCCTTAAATAGGGTTGGTCTTTCCCTCTACAGGCCCTTCTCCACGTCCAACCGGGATAGAAACCAAAGGAAACACGAAACATGCCTTCCCCGAGCAAGGAAACCCGAGACCCGACGAAAACAGACTCACGACTCGGACCCTGCCGTCTGACCGCCCACATACCTGCGGTCAACCGACCCTACTAGCCGGTCAGACCGCCCTATAACCTGCGGTCTGACCGCCCTAGAAGGAAACCCGTCACTTTGCCAACTTTGGCAATTTTCCCCTATTTCGTCCATAGGTGCCCAATTTGGGTGTTAAACACATGCCCCCCTGCCTTTTTGGTGAACATACGTGAACCTAAAAGCATAGAACATGTCATCTCAGGGCGATAATCCAATTACCGGCCATAGGACTTCCTAAGCATCTTGCCAAAATGCTCGGGAAGTATTCTTCAAGTATTTCCCATTAATTGCTCTCTGAAAACACCGTCTTGAGTGTCTTCATCTCCTTCAAAGTCTTCAAACGCTTGTCGATGACGTCTTCAAAATTCCTTCCCATCGGTCTTGTAATCTTCAACCGACAAGTCGTCTTGCTTAAAATACCGGAAGAGAGCCAACATTTACCTCAACTGGCAAAACGGCAATTTCAACAATGTTTTATTACTCGACTCGGCTTATCCATTAGCCTGATGAGTAGTAAAGAAAAGAACTTAACAACTTGATATCATAAGATTCGGCAAAACTTCCCACTTCCTTGGACATAAAAGAAGCTCCTTTAACATTTGAGGAATACCGAATCTATGAAACATATGCTTCAAAATAAAGTCAATTACCTCCGTACAAGTAATATTCTCGAGCGGTACGGTTTGCGCCCACTTAGTGAAGTGATCCATTGCACTAGCTAACGAACCAATCCCTTTTGATGACGAAGGAAAATTTGACCAATGAAATCCAAAGCCCAACCTCGGAACGGCCATGGTTTGATGATAGGATTAATATAGCGACATGCGCCAAATGAACATTGCATCCGTTGACAAGCTTCACTTCCTCTTATAAACTTTGAAACAATCATCAATTATTTTCGGCCAATGAAACCCACTCTCTTAAGAACCAATTTATTCTTACGGGACCGATGATGATGAATTTCACAAATCCCTTCATGTACTACTCTTCCTAGCAACTTTAGATGATCATTATCTAATAATACTCCATCTATTTTTCGGCAATATAATATTTGAGCGCTTGCCGCTAAATCTTCGATCAACCTTAAGTATAGGATCTTTCAAATATCTAATCAAAGGAATTCTCCAAGTATTTCTAACTCATGGGCAAAATGTCCGAATTCACAATTAATTCGGCCTTTTATTAATTGTAACGTGCCCCCCAGCCTCCTGTCTAGGATCGGTCAGGACCGGCCACGCAATGCCGGTCAGACCACCCTTCTGCCCGGTCAGACCGGCTATGCAGAGAGCCGGTCAGACGCCGGTACCACCGGTCAGACGGCCGTGCAATGCCGTCAGACCGCCCTCCGTCTATGACTTTGCCAATTTCGTCCAACTTTTAAAATCAAGCATCGGCCTTTAGTATATAATTTTTCTTCACATAATAGCCAGATGCTTGGTGTATCAAATTATTGGACCAAAATTCCTCTCTCTAGACATATGAATAACTATAACATCCATAACAAATGTCTAGATGAATACTAATTCAAATGCTTTTGAAACAATAATCATCATGGCATCAAAACACTTAGCCAATTGAGTATGATCAATAATGAATACCAAAGTCACATGTGTCACATGCATAGATTCCAATAAACTAAAAATGTAAGTAATCGCTTGAGCATGTATGCAAAACATTAAACAATGCCAATGTTCCTAAAGAAAACCACTCTAGAGCAAATCATCACATTGACCATTGACATTAGCCGAATTACTAGTAAGCAAAACTTTCATGGTGCAATAAATATGAAATCTATATCTTATATGTGATCCATAAAACACATATGATTTGGCTTTAAATAAATATCAAAGAGTCATGAGCCAAATCATACTTCAAACAAATTTATATGCCAACCTACCAATTCTACTACTAGAACTGGCATTTGCAACATATATGTATAATTCAATTTGATAAACAAAACACACATGTGCTAGATAGCAAGCAATTTCTAATAACATGGCATAGGCAAATAATATAATGGTAAACACAATAAACTCTATACCTTGCCTTAGATCCAACAAACGCGGGCTCAAAGAGTGTGATGTTTATCCATCGCCGTTTCATCTTCTCTGGTTCCCTCATGAGCATATTAATGTCTTGCCCCCCAAGCAAAATCGGCTTTCTAGATTGCCATTTCGAAGGCAAAACGGATACCGCACTAACACCCATAGTCATGTGAAGGAGACTTATCTCTAATGACCGATGATTCTTCTCTCATCAAATTGGATTTTATCTCACTATGGGAAATCACCGGTCTCTTAACTTTACCTCTTTGGATCTCCACACTTGCCTAGGTGCCTTCGAGGCTCTAAATTATTACATGTTTTGTTCTCCACATCTTCGGCCTCCTTTTCCTTTTGACTATGGCCCGAAGACGTTGTAGCCTCCTCTTTTGAGAGCGAGATAAGCCGGAGGTATCCACTTCGGCTGTGGTGTTGTCTCTAGAGCTAACAATGATTTCTTCTATTTTTTGTCGAAGTGGAAGTCTCCTATGTTGCTCTCAATTTTTCCACTCTTCTGCAATACCCCGCGGTCAGACGGCCTTGGCCCGGTCAGACCGGGCCCAACGTCGCTGGTCAGACCGGCTAGAGGGTCGGTCAGACCAGCCGTAGTCTGGCGTTAGACGGCCAACTGGCTCGGATCAGATCGCCGATTGTCGACAGCAACGCGTCGCTTCGATCTCCTTGCTTGCATGGTTTCCACCGCATCTCCAGTAGGTACATGAACATTTTGAGACTCCTCTTTGGCAGCAACGACCTCTGGAACTTTGGCTTCTTTTCCACGCACACCTTCTTTACCTTTTTCACTTTTTTCACCTTTGATCCACCGGCGATTCTTTTGTAGGAAACAGTCTTGTCTTGAGTTAGATGAATGATTTGCACTGTCCTAGGTGATTCCTTCCACTCTTGATAATACGGCATAGGTGGTTGAGGCATCCATGGCATATAATATATAAAAGGATAACCATATAGTGACATTAAATATGGATACCATGGCATCACAACCGGAGGTTTGTATGGAATGGGTATAGTTGATGGTTCCGATTGCCTTGGTGTTTGACCAAATCTTCTTCCTACGAGATGATCTTGGTCTTTTTGAATCACTAGTTTGACTATCAAATCGTTGACGGCTAATCCTTTCTTGTACTTAGCCATAAGCATCTCAAAAGTGAGCTTCGGCTTTTTGTGGTCCTTTGGAAACTAGATGACTCATCCTTTGCAACTTTATGATCTTCGGCCTTCGCTTTTTTATCCTATTCTTGGCGAGGATCCCCAATAATAACACTTTTCCCTTTCTTTTTTCAACACCAACTAGAACTAACAGGGAGAGGATCACTAACAATTCCGGTCTTAGGCATAGATATAACCCAAATAGTTTCACAAGTGACCGATGAATCATCAACGGTCTTTTCTCCATCAAACTTGCATCTTTGAAAATAATCATGAAACTCATGCTCCATTTGTGACCATGTAGAAATTGAACTAGGAGCAAGTAAACTATACCATGTAGATGCAAAGTTTGACAAAGAAAGGGAAACAACTTCAACTTAAGCAAATCATCGCTACCGGTCTTACCACATTGATCAACAAAGCGCGCCGATATGCTCCATTGTAGTCATAGCATTCTCACCTGTGAATTTCGTGAAGTTGGGCACTCAAATCCTTGCGGGTATGGGACCGAATCTACATGTCAGGATACGTCCTTTATATGTATGCATGGCTACTTTGGATTCTATTTCACTACTATCCCGCAAGACTTGTCATCATCTTTTCCAACATCCATATGCGATTTGTGACTCGGTCTTAGGACAATGCTATTCACTTTCGCTGTTGATACAATCCAAACCGTCATTTAGTTTGGCTATATCTTCAATGATGCTATTCTCTAAGCTAGCAACACAATCCGAACCACCACTTGGTTCGGCTATTCATCATTGTCTAAACTAGTAACGAATTCGAACCGTCACTTGGTTCGGCTATTCCATCATTGTCTTAAACTAATAACACAATCCGAACCGTCGCTTGGTTCGCCATAATGGTTGTTGCATTATTATCCAAGCTAGTAAGACAATCTGAACCAACATTTGGTTCGGCTATAATGTTATGGCGTCATTGCACAAGTCATTAACACAATCCGAACCATCGCTTGGTTCGGCTATACATGATATTGCACTTTCATTTAAACTAGCATTTAAGCTATTATCATCCACTTGCTTTCCTGAGCCATAGCTTCATGCAACACATGATCAACATCAAGAAATATTTGGCCATTCAATTCTCTTTAATAGAATCAAGCAATCCATCATATGCAATGTGGGCCAAATCTTTGTCAGTTATTTTCAAACTATAACATCGGTTTCTAATATCTCTAAATCTCTTTTATATAATCAATGACAGATTCTTGTATTATGCCTAACGATGTTAAATCAGACAACTTAAGCTCAGCTTTCATAGTGTGTGAAAATAATCATGAATTTTTTGTTCTAATTGAGCCCAAGGACTAATAGAATTTGCCGGTAAAGAAGTAAACCATGTGAAAGCATTACCGGATAAAGATAAAAGAAAACAAGCGCAAATTTAAAAGTATCACTATTAGCCTCACACATTGCGCAAAAAATTTACCTACATGATCCCATGTAGTCCTACTATCGCTCACACTTAAATTTGGTAAAGTTCAGGGAATTCTTTAACCACAGGGATATGATACATTATCATAATAATCAGGATACCTTTGGATAACCTTAGCACGATTCCTAGTTTCAATCCCAAATCTATTCCTAAAAAATCTTCACTAATTATCTCCTTCATATTATCAGCCTATGTTGAATTGGTGGTGGATTTGGTGGCCTAATAGGTTGTGTTTGGGCGCAATAGGATCATATTGGCCTTGTCTAGCTATCGGGAGGATATCCCTCAGCAACATCGATTATAAGCATTATGAACATTGTTGAGGGGAACTTGGGGACTACTTGTAGCAGTAGATACAGGAGGATCAAATGTTTTAAAGTGATACAAATAACTAGGCATTAGTCTTGGATCTATACCCTGTATTGGAACAATTGGCCGGTCTGACCGGCCCAAGGCCCGGTCGACCGGCGTCCAGGTGGTGCGGTCTGACGGCCGGCTGAGAGCCGGTCCTGACCGCAGGCAGTAATATCCGGTTGACGGCCGTCTGCCGGTCGGACCGACGGCTGTATCCCGGTCTGACCGGCCAATCAAGCCCGGTCGGACCGGCCGTGAACACGTTCCGTTCGGTTTTACTACCGTTGGTGGTATGCTTTAGCTTTAATATGTAATTCGATCCATAAGAGAAACCCAGCCTACTCCTTAAAAACCCATCAACTTTATCTAAACATTACATCTAATCGATCTTTAAAATTAGCCATAGATGAATCTAGTGAGATGCAATTTCTGTTGGATAGATTGTGATACCTCGTCATTTACTTACCACGTCGGGGCGAGCATTGTGGGATCGTGGTCCAGGGCTTGACGATCACACTTGACGGAGTCCTAGTAGTTGCTCTCATCAACGCCTCCCGTGTGAGCTCGTTGATGTACTCCTCCATAGCTTAGATCTTCTCCTTTCGAGGGTCATCCAATGTGACGATCACATTAGATGGCTCCACCTCCGTCTTGGATGGTCGGCTCATCATAGCGAAGTCGAATTGAGTTGCGATGAACGGATCTCTTCCCCAGCGGAGTCGCCAAAAATCGTGTTGGCAACTTTTTGTGACAAGTCACAAGCACCGATCGCAACACCTAAACCCTTGCGGTGATATGGAGTCGCCAACCACCTCGATCTAGCCAAAGGCCAAATCAAGATGGGTTTTGCAAAAAGAAAAGCTAAACGGCTCGCACGCGTGCCGATTTAGAGATCAAATCAGCCTCTAGGCCGATTTGATACGATATGAGGATAACTACCCGTCTCGTGGGCAAAACGGAGGTTTTCAGGACAAACCTACAAAGAGGTGTCGCACTCTGCTCGCGGGCGGCGGACGGTTTAGCCAAAAACGACAAAAGATGGACTAAACTAGGGTAAAATAAAAAACATAGTAAAAGAACGATTCAAATAGATTGTATTCGGGGGTTTTACAATGAACCGCGTCTGTCCCTTAAATAGGGGTTGGTCTTGCCTCTACAGAGCCCTTCTCACGTCCAACTCGGGATAGAAACCAAAGGAAACACGAAACATGCCTTCCTGAGCAGGAACCGGACCCGACGAAAACAGACTCGGACTCGGACCCTTGCCGGTCTGACGCCCACATACCTGCGGTCAGACCGACCCTATAGCCGGTCAGACCGCCACTATACTGCGGTCTGACCGGCCTGTGAAGGAAACCGCGTCACTTTCAAACTTTGGCAATTTTCCCTATTTCTCCATAGGTGCCAAATTTGGGTGTAAACAGAGCCTACGACAGAAAAACTACTAGAGCCGATACTCGGAATTCTGTCCGGAAGACTCGAGGACTGAAGATTTTTCATTCTTTTCTATTTCCACTGCTACTCTAGAAACTATACTAAAATTAAGAGAATCTGTGAAGCTTCTTGCTGAGGATTCCTAACTCATACTCATGTGAATCTAGTTCCCAGGATGTGCATTAGATTCACACTTTCATCTTAAGCATGAATAAACAGTAGCAAAATACATCTAAAGCAAATGAAATTCAGATTACAACTACCTAATAGATACATGGGCCGACCGGCGAAATATAACTATATCAGAGAACAGCGGAAGCTTGACTACCCAATCCTCAAGCACACCGACTAGGGGTTTACCCCATTAAGTTCAAATCCTAGAAGAAGTAGTCGAAACCCGCATCAATCACCATAAACTAAGCCTAATCCTGCAAAACATAAATTAAACAAACACATGGCAATACTGGCAAGAGCACTATCCAACCTACATACATGAAAGCTCTATGTCAAAGGAAGGCTATTTGAGGTCTCAATTTTCAGCATAAAGCAAATTTTAGTTCACAAACCATTTGCAACGTAATTTAGGCAAAACATTTTAGCAATATGTACAGCATATTAATCATGGCATGATATCAACATAAATAGACATCATTCCCTTACAACACAACGGGAAGTAAGGCAATCACATCACATATACCAATCTCATCATCACCTCAAATCATTTAGTTTCAAAAACATTTAGAAAACACAAGATTATACCCCATAGAACATCATAATGTCGCTCATGACCGTGAATACGGCTAATCGATTAGTTTTTAGAACTCTGCAGAGTTTGTACAGCTTTACCCACATGATGTGAATCGCTCTAGTTTGTCCAGTACCCGTCGGTACCACCATACTCTACACATTGAATACGGTCTAGAGGTCACAACGAGGCTTTTACATTAAGAATTGTCTAACCTTGCATGAGCACGATACGTGTTCCTCCATCCTAGGCCATACACGTTATATGACCTAAAACTGTTAAGTGGCGGGCCAACGCCTTAAACTTAACGCCATGGTAGCGAACACAACGGGAACCCATGTTGGAAATATAATTCCCAGCAATGGCGCAGAAAATACTCCTGGAATATTATGGTTACAGAGTTTATCCGCAAGCGCACGTATATACCATTGTAGCATTTTACCCGAGAGTATTCCAAGGGTATCGTATTTATTTTACCCCGTGGGAAGATCATGTAGAGAGAATATGACTAATAATTTATATATTACTTGTAATAATCATATTCTGAGCAGGGATTAAGATAAACCAAGGGTAGAGTGACACACAAGCATTGGCTACTCACTCTCATAATATATTATCTAAGCTCAATGGGAAGGAAAGAGAAAGATAATCTATTCCTATACTTCTAATATACATAGTATACATACATTCTAGTTAACAAATATACTAGTTAATACCCTCTATCCGATGCCCTCCTGGTACTTCGAGAAGCCACACCTGACTGCCGAGTTCCTTACGACAGCCCGTCATAACCACACAACCGGGGGTAAATACGGAGGAATACCCTCCCCAGGGAATTAACTTAGGATTATATACAGGCGTGGAGGAATACCTATACTGAGTTGTCACCATCAGCGGCCCACTTCTCATCCGCAGCATATAACCCCAAATAATGATATCCCGTAATCTAAACACCACGTCTAAACTACCAGACACTACTCTAATATCATCGTCATGACATTGAGTAATTGCATATGCAAACATTATACCCGCACCAAAGCATCTCCCAGATAAGCTAGCCGTATATTCAGTATAACATGAACATAATGTAAAGTAGGCATTTCATATACTCGGAAAGTATTTCAATACCATAAATGTATATAGAAGAGTATTCTAATAAAAGTACAAAGCTTACAAAAGAGAAGAGAAAAGCTACTAGAGCCATACCCGAACTCTTCCGAAGACTTCCGGACTCTTGATTTCTACTCTATTCCTATTCCACTAGCTAGATACTACTAAACTAAACTTGAGAGAAATGAGAGAGCCGTTGCTTGAGGTGTGTGAGGGAAGTGAGAAGGTGAGGGGATTATATAGCATCCCAATGACGATTGTGATGGTTGGAATGGTCGGAAATACCCTCCAACTGTCATTGGGAGCTAATCCACACCGTCCAGAAGAAACCCTGCATCCAGCGGCGAACCTGGGGCTGGCCTAACCAGCCCATGGTTTGGCTGGCGGCATCCTCTGTTGTTCTTCTCCGCAGACTTGTGAATTTTGGCCCAGTTTGTCGTGTCAATTCTGAGTTCTTGGCCCATTCATACATAAGTCTGGATGTCGCGACATCGTCCGATTGATTTATCGTCTGAGTTGATGTCGATTCTCCTCCTCTTTATTGTTATTCTCTACAAAAGGTTAGTAGACCTAATACTAGTGGAATATTATTGTTCTAACATATATATGCATTGCAAGCATCACTAGTTCTCCTCTGTTTTGGTAATATTGACGGTCGAAACTGATCGATAATGACCGTCAACAACCCACCAATGTGGCACAATATCGTTGTATTGGACAGACTTAGACGCCCATGACGAGAGGCTGTTGTAGGCTCTCCGGACCTTCCATTATAATTGAGAGATGAAATGAATAAGTCATCAAACAAGCATAATGAAATATCCGACGCCTCGAGAGAGGAATATTGGAGACATTGCTGGGCCTTTAGCCTGCCAGTCAACTTCAGCCTGAGATGTGCCCGTCAAACCACTCGAAGGCGGTGACCAGATGTGTTACACATTCAGGAGACTTGACAAAAATGGCTAAAGATCTACAACATCTCAAATATTCTTAACTCATACTCATGTGAATCTAGTTCCCAGGATGTGCACTAGATTCACACTTTCATCTCAAGCATGATTATACATAGCAAACACAAATAAGATGAAAGCGATTATAAACTACATCTACTTTAGTTACATTGGCCGACCGGCCAAATAAATAATAGAACAGCGGAAACTTGTCTACCCAATCCACAAGCACACCGACTAGGGGTTTACCCCATTAAGTTCAAATCCTAGAAGAAGCAGTCGATCACCCGCATCACTCAAAGGCTAAGTCTAAAACCTGCAAGCAAAAGATTAATTCAAGAGCAAGAGTCAGTACATTATTTCATTATTAGAAATAATGTACTGGCAAGCACCAAGACAAGTCTAACACCCTACTTGCAAGGTATATAATCAAGGAAGGCATAGTATGGTTCTTTTTAGCATAAAGCAAGTTTTATTTGCATAAAACATTTCTAAATCAGGTTTACTTTCAAATAAATTTCAGCAAGCTAGTATTTGACATATTGGGCATCAAGGTAGGCATTAATCATGTATAAATATGCACCTCATTGCCTTCCATGGCAGCAAGGAGATCATTCTCAAATCTCATCACAATTTGAAGGTAAATTTCAGCATTTAGGAGAATAAACACAAGTCTATACTCAATACATATCCACACGCCGCTCATGACCTTTCATTATAATTGAGAGATGAAGTGAATAATTCAAGTCATCAAACAAACATAATGAAACATCCGACGCCTCGAGAGAAGAATATTGGAGACATTGCTAGGCCTTTAGCCTGCCAGTCAACTTCAGCCTGAGATGTGCCCGTCAAACCACTCGAAGGCGGTGACCAGATGTGTTACACATTCAGGAGACTTGACAAAAATGGCTAAAGTTCTAAACACGCGAGCTTCCCAGAGAACGAAGCTCTGCCCTCGGCCAACTCACGAAGGGGGGTCACGCGAACTCCCCGCCGCATCGGGCGGTCTTCCTCGGACAAAGGGAAGACCGCTAGAGCAGGCAAGAAATGGCCCCAGATAGAGAAGATATTCTGATAATTATATTCCAGGACAAATATAGGCATAGGTGGGCACTAAGAGAAGGAGATTTGAAGAAAACCAGTAAAATTTCAAAATCATAAGAGTGATGGTGTATATTAAACTTAGCTGGCCACATGACCCTATGATTAGCCAAAACATTATCAGCTTTGGAAAGGATAGTAGTTCAAAGATATATGACAAACACACAATATAGAGAAACCAAGTAGAAGATATGAATAACATATTTAGAACATTACTAGGGAATCTGCAAGTCTTAGTGGACAATGCGGTTGAGAAGAACCCTAAGTAAACTCATGAAGAACTAAAAAAGAGCTGCAGTAATCCGCATAAACTTTTGCAAATGTAATATCTAATATGATTATAGCTGAAGATCTAGAACTTGGTTATACAACCTTGCAAATGAGAAGATTAAAGGCAAACAGGAAAATTAAACCCTCACAAGTTGCGAGAGCATAAAGGAATTCTCTCAACTTATTATATAATGCTACATCTAAGCCAAGGATAACAAGGATAGTTTGAAACGCTACTTTATAAATTACCTGACCCCATTAGGGAAGTATGATCTTCTGAAGAATAGTAAAAGGAAACTGAGAGCTGAAATTAATACTCTCAAGCTACTTTTTGTTTTCAAGAAATTAGAAAAATGATGCACAGTATACAGTCCAAAAGGTCATGAAAACATTCAGACTTAATTTTTGGCAACAAAAATAGTAGCATATACCCTTATTCATACGAGAGAAGAAAAGCCTAGAAGTACAAGAAAAGTTTTTAGACATCAAGTAGAAATAACCAATAATATAAAGACAAAGAAAAGGTATTTCCTGAGAAGATCAGACAATAGAACACCTTTTCCTACAGGGAAAAGAAATGTAAGAAGATATAATCGAGACAATCGTATGACAAAACATGTAGGAGCTTTATATTGCAATTCACCTCACCATTTAACTAGAACTTGCCCAAATAAAGCTTCAAAAAAGTATTCCAGTAATATGAGAACAAGAAGGAGTCCCTTAATGTATCGATGAGTGTAAACGAAAATGAGTATTAGTTTGTGATGAGTGAAATAACAATATGACAAACAAATATATCTACTCATGAAACATACGAGATTGAAACCGCCACTTTGAGAAATAGTGACGTCGACCGATTGAAGAATTACGGATTTAATGATGACGCTAGCAGGATTAAAAGTTGAATTAATGGAATCAATTAAATTGTGAAAATGATGTGGATTAGGAAAGGTGATAAAATAATGTAAATGAACGGCTTTTGCATTCTATTACCCAGCCAAGACGAGTACACTTGTAGTACTATCGTCCTAAAAACAAAGCTTGCGCTGAAATGATATAAAAGCAAATAAACAAACATATGAGAAAAGAATTAGACATTAGAAATCAGATGAAAGATTTTATCTAAGATAGAGTAAGCGAAGTTTTAGAAACATAGACTAACTAAAATTAGAAGCTTAGGCTAGAGAACTTAAAAATAAACTATTAAATCAAAGGCACTTACCTGAAAATAGAGGACATACAAAAACACCTGGAGGTTATAAAGGAACAATTCGGGTACACTGAAAGGACAGTATAACTTCTAAATAACTTCAGCTAAAAGATGCGTATAACTATTTTGGAACGTAGTAATATAGTAAAATTACCTTCAAAGAAATTCTTAGGGAATAAGATTTCTGTTAAATTAAAATTGTCAGCCTAAGTATCATACAAAATATTGCGACTAGTGACACTGGTCTGCACAAAAAAATATTACTTCATGGATAAATATTTTCACAAATGACCAGAGATAGTTCCATGACGATCGACGATTAACCAAGCAGAGAGTTTCCGTACATATATGTTCGGAATAGCAAGAAAAATCCATAACCAATATAGCTTACATATTGAGTATACATGTAATGGAACCAAAATATATATAGATGATAATTACAATAGGAACTTATCCATTGATAAATGATTGAATGATAATTGGGCTTAAGGTTTCTACAACAATCGTAGCAACCCCATTCATTCATGAGAGGGAATCACATTTATTCCTTACCAAGATAAATGTTATATTATTCAGAAGTAAAAACGAAGCGTGTTGGAACTCCACCTTGATAAATTTGAAACACCCAATCTTGGTAGTATATTAAGTAACCTCAGTTGTCACCAAAACTCACTATTATAAAGTGGTATAGTCATATTGTTCTAAGGTTAGGAATGAGGGATATGGATATATGTGGAGTTAAGGTGATAATGCAGAGTAGGGTGTTGTCTACAAGTTTAACAAAAATTTTAATAATTAGTGTACAATCACATGCAAGATTTTGCAAACATTTTCAATAACTCAAAACATTGGTTCAAAGTGATCAAAGAGAGGGAGGTGGGACTTGCCTTGCAACTGGAAAATGTCAGCACCTAAACATCTTCTTCACCGATTAAGCAATCATCTATACAAAGTACACGTTATGCAATATTAACACCGAATATGTGAAAAAATCCAAAATGCTCTAAAATGCATGATTTGTGCAGCAGTGGATAGGCTACTGTCTAAATGAATTTATGAGAAAGAATTTCTATTTTATCTCATTTCTATTCATTGAAGTTATGAGATTTTAGAATTTCTTCGGTATAGTGTAGGATTTACTTAGGTACTATTGTGAAGTCCGCTGTCGTAAGGTAGTTCTTATTAAGTTCATGTTGTTTGAGGTGAGATATGATGTTTTCTAAACTAACACATTTGGTTTAATTTTTAGAGTAATATGAATTCTTTAGTATTTACAAGTTTTAACGTGTTCTAGCAGTATAGTCCCTATGTGTACATGGCTTTGAGATTTAGGTCCAGAACTGCTCTAACTTGCTAGTGTTGTATAAATTAGTATTTAGTTAACTAAATCTAATCTTAGTTCATAATTTTAGAGTTTATATCATTTACTACACATTTTTAAAATAGAGATGTTCTATGTTAGTTACTTAACTCTATCAACCTAAAAGATTGTTGCGATGAGCTAAGTTCATCTAAGTTTTGGTATGAAGGGATGAACTATGGCTCCACTCGGTCCTAAAAGTTTTATTTGGATTTTATAGGACAATACCATGCCATATATAACTTATTCATATGTATTGTTTAACCACTATTATGTGTTTAGTACATATTCTACCAAATTAAGGTTTTAGAGCTATGGTCTGTACAGAGGGGTGCCAAAATTCACTCTACTAGGTTGAAGTATATTATTGCTGGTTCTTATAGAAATTTGTGTTCACTTCATTAGACTAAAGATGAAATTTTCTACAAATTTTACATTTAAGGTGTCTCCATGTTGCTTATTCCTTACATAAATGCTTGGGGTTTTATTATACTGTAGTATGTCTTTTAATTTAATAACATTAGAGGTGCACGACTCTAACGTTCTACAGAACTTGAGTTTACTCAAAAGGATCTAAAGAATTTTATATAAACTTCTAAATTCAGGCTAGCAAAATAGTTATTTTAAAGATAATAGTTTTAGGGCATTTGATGTAAGTGTTTATATGTTTTATTTTACTTATTTTAGAGAACATGTTGGTGGGTTCTGTAGAAACTAAGTTTGCTCTAAAATGAGTTGAAATGAATTTTGTATGCATTTTATAAGTTGTTGTGCATGCTTTAGTGTGATTTAACTTGGATAAATTTAGAGGCTAATTGTACTGTGAGTGCAAGTTTTTATTCCATAACATCAAAGTTCACAATTTGGTGAGTTCACAGAAATTTGAATCATTTAAATGAGCTATAATTTAATTTTATATGGATTTTACAAGTTTTAGGTACTTTTCTTTTATAATTTCAGATTTTTTTCCAAGGGGTCCACTGTCAGTGAGAGATCAATATACAAAAGATCCTGCGGTTTCTAAGAATCAACCGCAGACCTAGGCTCATATGTCGTGAGGTTGAAAAGTTGCACATTAAACCTTATAGTTTGTTTTAAATTCTGAAAACAAGGTCCTGACTTCTTTATCGCAGCAAGGGCAGAGGCAGACCATGGCTGAGCTCGATCCCGGGCTTCACCGGCGGAGTTGGTGGCTCGGTTGGAGTTGGGGTTAAAAGATAAAATAGAAGAGCATGTTCTTGCGATTCCATTCCTATAGATTTCTTGGTTAGGGGACATCGGAGTAGCGCCAGCGGCGGAGGTCCGTATAAGAGGATGTTTTTCGGGTGGTGGTGCATGTGCTTCTACAATCATGTATTGGTTTAATTGGGGCATGCGATGTATGTTCTATGGTTCTGGGTGCTCACCGACGATGCTAGACAAGGCGGGGATGTCTGCAGAGTCACGGAGCGACGGCTGAGAGCTAACATAGGCGCATGGCGCAGACTGCCAGTGGTCTGACGTCGCTTGGCTCGATCTGTAAGGAAGTCACGCCGATACGGGTGCATGGCAAGGAGCGTAGCAGCAAGGCG
>CM020187.1:94289-115157 GCA_009805545.1 Oryza longistaminata | reverse complement strand
TCAAAGGCTATCTAGAGAGGCCATGCATGCATGGAATTTGACTGACACTCACCAAAGAGAATGGAATCGATGATGGACGCGGTTGAACGGAGTTGGAAAAGACGATGTCGATCTCCAAGATCGCTGCGCCATTGGATGGGTTTCTTGGAGGTAAATGGAGAGGAGGTCGAGGTGAAGCTGGTGGCGTGGTGGCTCGCACCGGCTTGGTCTAGATCGATGGCAACAGCGACGATGCCGCCACAGCGACGCTTGGAGCGTGCTCTGGAGCTCTTGTGGGCACGTCGGCGTTCCCGTCGATCCACTGCACGAGAGAGGATGAAATCAAAAGGAGAAATATCCGGTATGGTGAGGTGAGTTCGGAACGTGGAAGATATAGGATTGGCGAAGACTCGTCGGCGAGGACGAGCGTCGTCTTCTTCGCGGCCGGAGGCAAGGATGAGAGCGACAGAGAAGTTGAGAGCCTCCTCCCTCGGTTTCTTCGGCTTAGAGGTGGAGAATGATGTGTGGAGATGCAGCTGGAAGGAGGAGAAGGCTAGAATAGGAGTTTGATGGCGTCGAGACGTTGTGGCCACGCGTCGTACACAGCCGGCGCCGATCTCTCTCCCTCTCCGCTGTCTCTGGTCGACTGGAGGATTTGCACAGGGTGAGGACAAGCCAGAGTGGCTGCCAAGTGGGTCCAGGTCGTGGCAAACTAGGCTAGGGTGAGAGGGTTGGGCAGAAACGTGGGTGAACAAAAGGTTTGGATGATTTTCAGGATTATTTCTCTCTCCCACTTTAGTAATTCAATTATTTAATTTGTGGGTAGATTAATTTAGTGTGGATTTTTCTGAAGGTAGATGAAGATACCTAGATTTTATTTTCTTTGGTTGCACTCAAAAATTATGGATAGATTGCTCACAGAAATTAGAGGAATATGGGTTCTTTGGAAATTAGTTTGAATTTTTACAAGACCTAAACAGAGAAGATAAATTCTGGAAAAATTATATCTATTCATGATAATTAACATAGTATTTGAATAAAGTATTTTCTCCATACACTTCCATGTAGTTAAATGCACTTTTAGACAAGGTATGATTTTAGCCAAATAGGAATTATAGTTAATCTAGTTTTTGATTAGTTTGACTGATTTATTTGAGGTACCAAATTTAGTTATTAAATTATACCAAAATTACAGTTAGTTGTATGTGTTGAGTGGAGCCTACATGAATTTTCCCATGATTTTATCTTGCACGAATTATTTTAGATAACTAGCAAGACTTATCTCTTATATGCGTTTCCCTTTCCTAAATGCATGTAAATATTTTTAAAAATTATATTGGACTCTTCTTATCCATAGGTGACGTTGATATGTTAGAATTTCAGTTTACCTTACACAGGTCATAAGTTTCTTACCTATTTATGTATAAGTTTACTCTAGTATTAAATTAAGAGAATGCTTATAGAGATGATTAAGATAAAATATACCCTATATGAGATAATTTATTTGTTCACTTCCATGTTCATGACTAGTCTTCAGATGGATGACCAAATTAATTTTGTGGGGCTTGCTAGTGGCCTTGTTGATATATTTTAAGGTGTATTATGGTTCCTATGCACTATTTTCCATTAGTTAGCACTAGGCCCAAATTGTTTAGTTGTTTGTCTAGATGAGACCTATTATGAAATGCAAATCGAAAATCCAAATGCATAACACGGACTCAAGTCAAAACATGTCCTATGAGAGTATGCATGTTTACACATAAGTTTATATTTTTGTCCTAGGTTATAAATGAAAAAGTTTTAATTTACCCTCAAATTTTATTCATGCAAGAGTTAAATCAACTTCACCTAGGTTTAAAAATGAAAATTTTTGGTTCACAAAATTTAAGAACTTCCCTTTTAACTAGTTTTCATTGAAATTTCTTAATCCTAGAATTCGGGTATGTTACAACCTATCCCCCTTAAATAAATCTCGTCCCCGAGATTTGGGTGGGTTAGGTGTTTACATGTCAACTGTATTGCTTCCTAAAATTCTACCTTTTAGGTGGGTTCTTACTAGAACCTGACCATGCATGGTGTCTAGGTACGTTGATAGGGGGGAGTTTTTGCCTTTTTTTTTTGGTGACAGACTAGTAAGTATTACTTAGTCGTGTTTACCTTAGATTTCAAAGGTATTTATTTTGAGTACGCTTTCTTCCAAGATCCAACTACAGAACCAGAATAATTTTTTTTTACAAACTGGACAAATCATTATTTAGTTTGTGTCATTTGGAGTTAAAGAGATTATTACTGATTTAAGTTCTAGTTTGCACTACACTAGCTCATTTCACGTAATAATTTGTGTTGCATACTTTGCTTACAGAAATGCCAAGTTATTATATGGATAATTGAATAGTATGGTTTTGTGAGGCGGATACTGGACACATGTTCACTGCCAAATTAAGTTAAGATGATTTATATATGAACTTTTCTAAGTTGGGAGAATGCTCTATTTCATTATTTTTTATGTTGAATTAATTATAGCTATTTCGTCTGTACGACAAGCCAAATTTTTGCGTGCTTAAATGATTATCATAAGTTTTTGAGGTTCACAGAAATTTGATTCGATCTCAAAGTGAGCTAAAATGGATTAATTATTTTACAAGTTTGGTCATCTGTTTCTGTTTTGAACAAATGATTGGTTGAGTATGTTTTTTATTATTTTCCAGGAATTTTAAAATAGACTGGCCCGATACTGGCCAACGAATATCAAAGGCCCCTATGATATTCCGAGTAAGAGAACCCGCAGTCCAACAACATTAGTCTACTGCCACAAGTTTATAAAGAGTCCCATTTTTCTCTTGTATTTCTCTTAGTCTCTGTACTCACATGTCAGTGAGTGAAATGTGCTTACACTTTGAGTCCTTACAGTTTATCGGCAAATTATCTTGAAAAGATTCCCGTGGGCTCTCATTCGCGTGTACAGGAAGCAATACAGGGCAGCGGCTTCGCCGAAGCTTGCGCGCAGACCGAGGAGCGATTTACGCAGCGTGCACCGAAAGAGCAAAGAGCATGGCAGCGATTCTTCCGAAAGCCAATGTGGTAAATCTGTGTACTTACTGGTGGCCGTAGGATCGACGACGGCGCTGGCGTGCGAGCGAGAGTGGTTCTCGGCATCTAGCATTCGGCTCCGGCCTATGGTTGGAACGCGTCATCGTACGGATAGACATAAATCAAGAATTTTCTAGTGCGCAGTCAACACAGGAAACCATGCAGTATTAGATCAGTTGAGATCGTTACCACTCACGCGACTTGCGCAGTGGAGAAGACGCTGAAGAAAGTCGAAGGAACTGCTCGCGCAGGAGATAGCGGGCGCGGTCGATGTGTAGAGGAATAGTCGATCGGCACAGCGTGCTCGACTTCTCCTCTTCTGGCGTCCTCCTGCGCGGCGCTTTTTGACCATTCCCCCCCACGGCGATCAAGGCACCGCAAGAGAAACCGGAGCGGGCCGCCGTCTACCGGTATCCACACGTACAGGACGAACGGCCTACGCAGATGTGCTTAGCACCCGCGCGCGGCTAGGGTTGTTGTTCGGGAGGGAAGAGGCGGCTTAGGGTTTCTCACGTTGATGCAGATCCTCCCCGCGTCACACCCCTCACGAATATAAGGATCCATTAAACTCGGGCCTCAGAGGCCGCGTAGGACGTTCCTATGTAGGTCCCTACTTAATTATAGGCGCTTTATTGGATCCCATATCCAAGTCCCTTATTCCGCCCATTAAGCGTCGGACCCGTAGGTTTCATGTACACTCGCCTGTAAAACCCCGAAAGCTCTTTTCGGTCCACACTTCAACCAGCGCCCGCAGCAGAACGTGATTGACCACCGGGCATACGTAAAAGATCACTATCGGCTGACCCTCTAGTGTTACTTGTGATGAACGCCCCTTGCCCCAACGATGCGATCATTACAGCTCAAGAGCCTAGATAATTTGCCATCCTCTAATAAGCTCAATTATTCACCCTCGACACCTGTTAATAGATTATATAACTTGTATTGACTCCTCAATCAACCGTTTGGCATGCCATTGCACCTTCAAGTCATACAACATCGAGGGCCCAGAGTATCTCTCCGATAGGAGGGGCAAATCCCATCTTGATTATTCGAATCCCACTACAGTGTTCAGTGCCATACCCGAAATACTTACTTATAACTAGCCCATATACGGAAGTAGCGTTGTAGCCATGCGCCTAAATAAAGCTGACTGTACACATGTGCAAACCATGAAATCTTCAGCGTCTAAGATTCACACACACACTCAAATGAGATACTGTAGTACACAATACGTATGGCTGCTTTGCAGTGTCGTCATATTAGTCTACCAACAACATGGTTCACCCCAATAATTGTCCACATATCAATTTACGGTATCTTATACCGATGAATCATGAGACGTTAGTCACTCATAATCCATCTAATCACATGTGGATCATTTAAACATATTTCAACACATGATGATATGTGTTATCTGGACATTTAAAAATGTAACAAACTAACATAAAGGGTCTCTGAAAGAATCACTAGATTCATTAACCCAATAATGATTATCTATTAAACTGTCTGAAGAGTTGACTGAGGCTTCCCAACTAACCAGTCTCCCAGCTGCACCTTAAGAGTCCAATGCATGAGTGTATCTTATGATACCCATTTATGGCCCCTAAAAGTTTGTTGTATCCTCATGGTTTGAGGCTGAGGGAATGGCCCTTTGTCAACGATCTGCCAACATCTCAAAATCCGAAATATGATTATCTTCACATCTCCTTCTACCACCTATCTCGTGAAATGATGATTACCCCCGGTAAAATGATTTTGACTTTGATGCATTCTAGCTCCTGCTTGTGCAATTTTGGGCACCACTATTATCGCAATAGAGGTCCATTATGGCGAACACTATCATTACACCAGTTAGAAACAAATTTCTTTATCCAAAACAGCCTCCTTTGCTGCTTCAGAAACGGCAATTTATTCGCTTCTGTTGTAGAATCAGCGGACCTGTATCTGCTTGGAACTCTTCAACTCACGCCAGCCCTCCATCAGCAGAACACAAAATCCAACTCTTTATCTAAAATCATCTTGTCGGTTGGAAGCTTGCATCAGTGTAACCATTACAAACAAGTCTTCTGTCCTCCATAGACAACGGAACATTATCCCTTAGTTCTTCTCAAAGTACTCAGAATTATTCTCAGCTATCAGTGACTCTCACCTGATCTATTGTATCGTTGTCGCAAATAAAGTGTAATGAAGACATCTAGACGTGTTACATAAGCAAGCATACATGATGGATCAATGCCGAAGATACGCGAATCACACTCATCTTGCTGTCGCTCATCAGTCGTTGAGGACACGTAGTCTTTCAAGGATTAATGCCATTGACATCGTAAGAAACCTTTCTTATCTTGCATGTGAAATCCTCTTCAACACCTGTCAAATGTATATCTGCGCTTTAATCCAATTATCCTCTTTTTGATCTACTCCTATTAGATCCTTATGCCCAGAAAATATGCTGCCTTCCCCTAAGTCCTTCATTTTAAAAAACATTTATTCCCAACCATGTCTTACCGAATCAAAGATAGTGTAATCATTCCCAATCAACAATATGTCATTTCTACCATCATAAGCAGTAGAAACACCAGTCGCTCCCACTAATCGTCTGTAACACAAGGTTCTTCTTCGTTTTTACAAAGCCCAACGCCTTGACAACTTCATCAAAATGAATATTCCACTCCGAATGCTTGCTCAACCCATAAATGGATTTCTTGCACTGCATATCTTTTACTTGATTGTGATCGACAAATCCCTTGGCATTGTGTCATTCAATCCTTATCCAGATTTCTATAAGAAAAGCCTGTTTTGACATCCACTTCCATATGCTCATAATCGAAATACGCAATCGCTAAAACATCCAAATAATTTAGATGCGACTGGTGAGAAGTTTCATCATAATCAACACCTTGAATTTGTCTGAAACCTTTTGCCACCAATCGCGCCTTGTAGATGTGAACATTTCCATCTACATCTGTCTTTTTCTTAAAGACCCATTTGCACTCAATGGCTTTTACACCATCAGGTGGATCAACCAAGTTCCAAACTTGATTGACATGCATGGATTCTATTTCGGATTTCATGGCTCCAAGCCATTTCTCAGAGTCTGGTCCCACCATTGCTTCCTCATAGGTAGTAGGTTTGTTGTCGAAATGACAACTGCATACGTCTAAAGATGTGGTTACTCAACAGTGGTTGGAAAAGAAGTAGAGTGTGTTAATTTGAAACTTCTTACTTGGGATCCCCCCTATTACATGGCCCTATGGGGCTAGCCCCATTATAGGTTCTTTCTATTAGGGCTTTAGTTATACAGGGGAATTTACATGGTTGCCCTTCTGAAAGGGACATTTACATGGGTACACAGTGTAATTGTGGTCCATGGGCCCTTAATGGGCCGTCAATCGATTGTCGACCCAATTAGCTCCTAGGCTTGGTGAGCCGGGATGGCTCCTTCGGTCCACCTGGGGTCGAACTTGCTACGGCGAAGCCGTTCCCCTTCGGCAGACGCTCTTCGCCTTGCGCCCTTCGCCTAGGAGGCCTCTAGCTCGGCTGCAACTCCCGGCCTCTCGCCGCTCTTGCTGCATAGTCTTCGCCATAAGGAGAGTTCGCCTTGACTAACCCTGGTCGCCTGGTTTCGGCAGGTTTGGTCGAATGGCCTCATGTCATATCGCCAACAAGCCCCTCACGGGCAAGGATGAGATAGGAGCTTCGGCCGAGACCGTGCAAACCATGTGATATGATATGTGGCGCTCCCTTTCGACCGGTGCTCCTGCCGAAACCTACATCATTTCTGCAAACAAAGTTTTGTTTGTTTCTGTGTTAATAATTTTTTTTGTCTTTGAGAAGAAATTCCCTTTGGCATCCGCTGCAAAGCGTCGAAGGGGGGTTTTTAAGCCTCTTTTATTACTATGAATAGTACTGGGCCCCATGGGCCTTTCCTTCTCCGCGTTCAGGCTTTTTACTGTTCAGCATCGTTCCGATGGGAATTTACCATTTCGTCCGCCCTTTGTCACGTGTCAGAACCCGATTGGTTGGCAGGCGAACAGTCTTGCCGCGGGGTTATATATATATCCCCTAGCCGGCTTCCCTTCTTATCACTTGATACTCTCTGCATTCCTTCCACTCTCCTGCTTTTTAACCTTTTCGCCCTCACTGTGCCCTTAGCCTTTCAACCTAGCCCCTTTTCCTGTGTAACAAAGCCGATGGCTCCTCGTAAGCCTGCCAAGGACAGGCCAACTGGTGAAGATCCTGGTAGCCTTGTCGAAGGATGGTTGTGCTTCCTTGGCAAATCACTTGTCAACGAGGCCGACTTGGGCGAACTGGTATCATCTGGTTCTCTCGCGGGCGGCCAAGGATCGTGCGGGGGCGACGCCGTCGTTCCCTCGCCTAGGGATGGGCGAACGGTCGTCTTTGCCGCATACTTCGCCGCTGGGCTTCGTCTTCCGTGTGACGACTTCTTGCCTTTGGTGCTCTCGACGTACGAAGTTAGGCTCTCCCAGCTTAGCCCGTCGGCGTTCCCGAAGCTGACGGTGTTTGCTTGGATGTGCCGGACTTGCGGGTTCGCCCCTACTGCCGAGCTTTTCGCTGCTCTATTTACTGCATGCGCCTCGACCAAAGACGTGCAGACACCGGCAGGTCCAAAGAAGACCGTTTTTTGGTTGCGTGAACTTCATGCTTTGGCCGGAGCGTTCAGATGCTTGGCCAGTGCCTGCATCGATGGCAAAATGGGATAGGAATTGGATGCAGAAATGGTTCTACGTCAACAACCCCTACTCCTCCGAAGATGCTTAGTCGAACTAGCTGCTCGTTGAGCGTTCTGCCGTCTCCATCAACGTGAAGCCAAACGTGGAGATCGACGGGACTCTCGAGTCCCGGCTCATTCTTCTTCGCAAGGTTGCCCGGCGGCTGAGCACCCGGGATCTTTGTGAGGGTTTTTGTCTCCTTTGGATTTCGCCTCTCGCCCGAGTGTGGGATGTTTCTGTGAACGAGGGCGAAGAAGTTCTTGGGCTTCCCCGCCTAGTTCTCCCTGTCGGGGCCGAAAGTAAGGTTTTGTTTTTTACTTAAGCCGCACACTTCTTTTGCAAATGCGCTTTGTAGGCTAAACGGTTGTGTTCATCTGCTTTTGCAGTGCGTTCTTTGGAAGACGCTGAGTTAGGCGATTTTTAGGACGTGACATTTTCCGTCGATTCTCCTCCATTTTATGTAGCAATCTCTACAACCAAATAATATCCAAGTACAAGTGGAAATAGATTATTCTAAAACAAATATGCATTGCAAGCATAGCTAGTTCTCCTTTATTTTAGTTATATTGACGGTCGAAATTGGTCTATAACGACAGTCAATAATACTCTAATGATTACTAAATTTTACAACGTTGTAACTTAAGTGAGTTTGTATTTATCTACTTATTACAACAACTAATGTTTCACATACTATAGAATATCAATATATTGTCTTACAAACGCTAAGATTAAAGTAGTTTCATGTCCAAGTGGGACGCACTGAGAGATTACAATAAATCTCCTAGTGGGTCCGTTGAGCAATATACAATGAGCATGTCGTCCATCGCAGAAAGTGAAGCAATATCCTCTAAGAGAAGATCGAGATTGTTCTCAGGTTAAATAGGAGCATGCTGAGAACTTCCAACTTTAGGTCTTGCCTCATTTGTAAGATTGAAATGAGCTTCATATCTTGGTTCCTTAGAAGACTTTTTCTCCTTGAAAAATTTCTGATACAGGAGAACAAGGTATTTTGGGATACGGCAATCTTAAGCAACATGATAGTTAGATCCACGCATGTTGGAATGCTTGTTGCTGTTGTCACGAGGTTGTGGTGCCTTACCCTTTCCTTTTCATTTCTTTCGACAATTGGATTTACGCCTGTTGTTGTGTTTGTGTTTTCCAATCGGATTATGTTGATTCAGTATCATGTCCTCCAGAAGGATAGTAGATAGAGTTTTTTCTATCTTCTCTGCCCCTGTTGACTCTTTTTTTACAAAACTTCAACTTGGAGCGAATGTTATGTATTTTGCCACGATTTTGAAATCTTGTAGGCATAAGTGCTTCCACTCATAACTAGCATTAGGCCAGATGAGTTCCTTTTGCTGATCATAACGTTCTTTGAGAGCTTTCCATAAGTTGAGTGGGCTCATCTCCAACATATACTCATGTTTGAGATCTTTATGGATATAGAGCCTAAGAAGGAAAAGGACAGTGTTTTTCTTCCGGCCCTCAATTGGGTGGATCCCCACTGTTGGGTTTCTCAATTGCATTAGAAATCCCGCGAGAAGCAAAGTTTATTTTGATATCCGAAACCCAAATTGGGTACTTACTCCCATCAAGGGCGAGTTCATCGAACTCTTTAGTTGCCATATCCCTACAATCATGACTAACATTACTAAGTTACATAGATAAATTAATAAAACATGATATCGAAGTTGTAATCTCAATGCGAATTGTAAGACCTCATAATTTGGCATGTTTCGAAAATTGTAGGTAATAAACCTTACAATCTAAGTTAGAATTAGAAATTAGGTGGCACAATGTGGATAATCTCCAAGTAATTAGACAGTGGAGCACATATCTTAATAGTGGGCAAGATGTACTTGCTGCCTAAAATATGGTCTCTAGGCAAATATATTCTGATAAACAATCGCATCCAATATAGGACTCCACTACCTTGTGCGCATCCAGATTTCAAATAATCTCATATTTTCAAAACATATTATCAGAATAAAACATGTGGGTAATCATCGTAAGATGTAGATCTCTTTATGATGGGTGAGATACTCATTGCCTAGATTATGACCATTGTGGCCAATGTGTAGGACTCCATCTGGGTAATCATCTTAAGATGTAAAACACTTAATGATGGGCGAGATACTCGATGCCTAGGTTATGGTCGTTATGACCAAACTAGGGCTCCATCAACATGTGGTTTAACGTTATGACCAAACTAGGGCTCCATCAACATGTGGTTTAATTACAAATCAAAATATGTAGTCGTAACATGCATTAAATTCTCCATTAATCATGTTATACAAAATTAAGAGAACTTGCTAAATTAAAATACAAAATTAAAAGAATTTTTCAAGTTAACAGAGCGAGTAAGTAGAGTGTGTCTTTAAATAATATGCAAAAGGCATTTTATTAAAACAACAAGTAAAGCAGGGTATTAATAAACACGTATGTCAAATAACATATAACATTAGGGGTCTGAATGACCATTAGATAATTGTTTTACAACTGATGATCTGCTTAACTAAATTAACTAAAATGATAGGGACTAAAAGTTAAATTTGCTAATTTAATTAAAACTAACATTGAAAGAAAAGAAAAGAAAACAATTAAAGGGGTGGTGGGTCAAAATCAATGGCCGACGTCGATGCGGTGGTGGGCCGAATCCTGTTGATTCCGGCCCAACACCCCTTTACATGTTTTCTTTTCTTTTCTATTATTTTCTTTTAATGTTAGTTTTAATTAAATTAGCAAATTTAAATTTTAGTCTCTATCATTTTAATTAATTAGTTAAGCAGATCATAACTTGTAAAAACAATTTTGCAATGGTCCTTTAGACCCCTGATGTTATATGTTATTCGACATGTGTTTATTAATACCCTACTTTACTAAATTTACTTGTTGTCTTAATAAAATGCCTCTTGTATATTATTTAAAGACACATTATACTTACTCGCTCTGTTAATTGGCAAAATTCTTTTAATTTTGTATTTTAATTTAGCAAATTCTCTTAATTATGTATAACATGATTAATGGAGAATTTAATGCATTTTGACTCCATATTTTGACTTGGAATTAAACCACATGTTGATGGAGCCCTATACTTTGGTCACAACGATCATAACCTAAGCAGCGAGTATCTCGCCCATCATTTTTTGGTCTACAACTTAGGATGATTACCTAGATGGAGTCCTACACATTGGCCACAATGGTCATAATCTAGGTAGCGAGTATCTCGCCCATCACAAAGTGGTCTACATCTTACGATGATTGTGGTCATGATCTCCCACATGTGCCATTCAGTGAAAATATGTTTTGAAAATATGAGATTATTTGAAATATAGATGTGCACAAGGAAGTTGGGTCCTAAACAATGGTTGTGGTATATTTATCAGTATATATTTGCCTGGAGATCATGTTTTAGGCCGCAAGTATATCTTGCCCACTATTAAGCGATCTACTCCACAGTCTAATTACTTTTAGATTATCCACATTGTGCCACCCTAGTTTCAAATTCTAACTTAGATTGTAAGGTCTATTACCTACAGTTTTCAAAACATGACAAATTATGAGGTCTTACATTTTGCATTGAGATTACAACATCAATATCATGTTTTATTAATTTATCTCTATAAATTAATAATGTTAATCATGCTTGTAGGGACATAACAACTAAAGAGTTCGATGAACTGGCCATTGATGGGAGTAACGGCCCAATTTGGGCTTCGGATATCAAAATAAATTTTGTTTCTCGTGGGATTTCTAATTCAATTGAGGAACCCAACAATGGGGATCCACCAATCGAGGATAGGAAGAAAAATACTACCCTTTTCCTTCTTAGGCTCTATATCCATAAAGATCTCAAACATTAGTATATGTTGGAGACGAGCCCACTCAATTTATGGAAAGCTCTCAAAGGGTAAGACACCACAACCTTGTGGCAACAGCAACAAGCATTCCAATAGGTCTGGATCTAACTATAATGTTGCTTAAGATTGTCGTATCCCAATACACCTTGTTCTCCTGTATCAGAAATCTTTCAAGGAGAAAAAGTCTTCTGAGGAACCAAGATATGAAGCTCATTTCAATCTTACAAATGAAGCAAGACCTGAGGTTAGAAGTTCTCAGCAGGCTCCTATTGAACCAGAGAACAATCTTGATCTTCTCCTAGAGGATATTAATTGCTCCATTTTCTGCGATGGACGACATGCTCATCGAATATTGCTCAATGTACCCACTTGGAGATTTACTGTAATCTCAATGTGTCCCACTTGGAGATGAAACTACTTTAGTCTAAGTGTGTGTGAGACAATATATTGATATCCTATAGTTTGTCAAATATTAGCTGATGTAATAAGTAGATAAATACAAACTCTCTTAAGTTACAAGTTTGTAAGATTTACTAGTCATTAGAGTTTGTACTATTAAATCTATGTAAACGTCATACTATATTTTTTAAATTATTGTACGTATGTATATATATTAAATAAAGAATTCTTCACTAAGCAAGTATTCTTTCACTATAGATGTCTAAGGATATCGCTTCGATTGGAGATGAATTATGCCTTGTGGACAGTGGTAACACAAATTTTGTATACTTAGGGAGATCAAATACTTTCAAACTCTTAAAAAGAGAGAAGGCAAAGTTTTGACCATCGCTGAACGCGATACTGTGATAGTTGGCTCTGGACGAGCAACTATTACACTCCTAATGGGTACACAAATTACAATCGAAGATGCCTTACTGTATCCTGATTCAACCCATACCCTACTAAATTATAGAGATATCCGTCAAAATGGGTTCCACATTGAAACCCATATGTATAACCGAGAAGAATTTCTTGTCTTAACTAAACAAAATGGATATGGAAAATGCATTTGCGAGAAAATTCCATCTCTCACATCGGGATTGTACTATACGTACATTAAGCCTGTTGCCATGTTGCGTATAAAGTAATTTTTCAAAATGTTGATGCATTCCACACTTGGCATGATCGACTTGGGCACCCCGGTATCGGGATGATGAGAAAAATTATTGGCAACTCTATTAGTCATCATTTGATCACTGGAAAATTTCCCAAATCCTCCATAGGATTTTGCATTATCTAGATATATGCCGTTGATCTTAACATCATTGGCAATACACAAGATATTAATGAAGCACGTCATCATTTAAAGACGAAATTTGAGATGAAGTATTTGGGTCAAACCAAATTTTGCTTAGATCTACAACTTGAGCATTTACCTCCTGGAATCCTTAGCACCAAGGTGCATATACCCATAAAATATTGGAGAAATTCAATATGGATAAGTCATATCCTTCCAAAACTGCTATGGTGGTTCGATCTCTAGACATGGAGAAAGATCCATTTAGACCAAAAGAACATGGAGTGGATGTTGTAGGACCTGATTATCCATATCTCAGTGCTATCGGTGCACTTATGTATCCTGCAAATAGTACGAGACCAGATTTCTATTAGCAAGATACAGCGTTGCTCCTACCAACCGCCATTGGACTGGAGTTAAGAATATCTTCCGATATCTTAACGGCGCAAGAGATCTATGACTTTTCTTTAAAAAGAACTAGGATCCGACTTTAGGATTCATATTTTTACAAGGTGGAACTACTATTTCATGGAAGTCTTCTAAACAGACCTGGTAGCCACATCCACAAATCATTCTGAAATAATTGCATTATATGAGACATCACGTGAATGTGTATGGCTTCGCAGAGTGATTAACAACATATTAACATCTTGTGGTATTGGTTCATTAGAATCACCTACAATTATCCATGAAGATAATGCCGGCATGCCGCTTGTGTTGTTAAAATGGAAACTGATTATATTAAGAGCAACATCACTAAGCATATTGCTCCTAAATTATTTTATCCTCATGAGCTTCAGCAACATGGAGAGATAAACATCTTGCAAACTAAGTCATGTGATAATCTTGCTGATTTATTCACAAAATCACAACCATACTCCACATTCTTTAAATGTGTTGAAGGAATTGGTATGACATGGCTTAAAATTTTGCAGATCAGGGGGACTACCTCTCTCTGGGAAATAACCTATTTTCGTTATATTACACTTTTTTTCCTTTGTATGAGTTTTACCCTTTAGGTTTTCTCATTCAAAGTTTTTAACAAGGTAATATCAAAATAAGTTATATGTCTTATCATTCCACTTTCCACCACTGGGGTTTTTACTAAATGATAAATATAGACATTATACTATTTTGGACAATATTATGAGCTTTACTCATAAAAGTCTAAAAATAGATAATAATATATCATGGTTTTTCTCCTTATTTTTCCCACTAGGTTTTTGAGGAGTTTACATGATGTATCTAATATAATAATTATAATTATTTCTAATATTATCTTTACAGATATCTGTAACAATGAAAGAGCAATGATCAAAGGCTGGATTCGATCAAGGTGTATTATGAAATAAATAGATGATCTCATCAATATAAATGATGGGATCTGTGGACACCCTGAGTATTATACCATCCAGTGTCCAACGCGGCCACCACATACTATTGGAGGAGTGGGATCCAAACACGCAAAAAAAAAACACTCGTCCTCAATGTGTCCATGATCACGGTTGACACCTTCTGCTATAATAACCGGAATGCCGAGTAGTGATCGCAAGAGATAACCATAAGATAACTTGCCAGGCTACTCCGTCATATGCCCGTCAACCACACGAAGGCGGCGACCAGAAAACAAGGCATACCCCAGTGCCTCGATCCAAAGCGTTATCCCCAATTATCTCAAGCGATCAAAACCCATTACTCATGCTCAGCTAGTCCCCAGGAATGCGACTAGCCTCACACATTCATCGCAAGCAATTGGAACATCATCACAAGTGCATAAAAAGGGGTTAAGTACAGCAAGTATCCGGTATAGAATAGGGTCCGAGGTCCCATCTAACAGCACACAAGTAGCAGCGGAAGATTCAAACAAAAGCCAGAAGCACAAAACAAAAACTGGTGGTGCCACAACCCCACGAGGGCAAACCAACTGGGCAAAAGCCAAGCTGAAGGCAGCAGAAGATCATTCACTGCCCTCGCCGCCCCCGGCAGAACAGTGACCACACAGGAAGCATAATTCTACGCCGGAGTCCTCACCTGAAAAACAGCGGAGCCGGGTTAAGTACAAGATTGTACTCGCGAGTCTTACCCACAAAAATATATATGAGGGGAGAGAGAAGTATGCAGGTTTACCTTAACCTAGAGCAACCTAAGCTCAACATTTGCATAAAGCCAATTTTATTGAGCAGATATAAGTGAAAGCGAAAACACAATTAACTGATTAGCGACATTATAAAATTCTGGACAGCAAGAGAATTAATCTGAAAGATACAATTAAATGAGCCCGAACGGCGCTCACAACATCCACCATGGAACTACCAAATTCCATATCTTCATGGCACAGCCTGCCAACATCACCATCAAACATAAACCCACCAAAATAACCCAAGTTTGATGCTAACATAACTGAGGCACACATCAAGCATTGTCCATAACCGTGGACACGGCTATTCGAATAGATTATACTCTGATCAGAGGTGTACAACTGTACCCACACGAGATGAACAAGGATCAAATGCCGCCCACCACACAGGTGCGACCTACAAGTGATTCAAGCTCATCACATGTCCTTTCCTAGCCCCACCCCAACCATTTAAACCACACCGGGGCCCCCGACGACTCAGTCACGTGCGTGTGATGTGACTAAGGCGGGCTCACCACGCGGGAGATACCCCCTGCCGTACCTCGGCCAACCGGGCACTCCGTGGATCCCAAATCCTCACGTTTCTCCGATGGGCGTAAATGATCACAGTAGGTTTAGTAATCAAACAGGCCGGTCCCAGGATACGGTGTGTGGTAAGTACGTAGGGTGCTTGAATAGACGTCAAAATGTTCAGTCCTTAACGACCCAGACCTAGCTACTGCATTAGGGGAAACATACCTCCCATCATCGCCCTACCACCCATCCAAGTCAATCATATTTCATCAACCATTATTTAATGTAAGTGCTCCAGTTTTAGCCCATTAACCAAGTTGTCCATATCCCAGAATTAACAAAACTGTCCAGCCATATAGTTGTATCCCCACTAAGCAAAACTAAGCATAATGAATAAAACATCCCAACTATTCCCAACCAGGAGAGTAATAGGTATATGGCAGCTATATATAACTAAGGTAAATGCACCAATTAATTATATACCATGCCACCCAAAACTATTAACTAAGCAAATGCAGATATATATATAAATAGATTCTCAACCAAAGGAATTTAAGTAAAACATGGGTGCTAGATGCTTAGGTGCTCGCCTTCCCGCTGAGGGTAGTCACACTCAGGCTCTGGTTCCGCTTCAGCGCTCTCCGGAATCTCCGAATCTATCGAAAAGAAGCAATAGGCGAATAAGATTCAAATAAACATGCATATGCAACATGCTCAGTAAAACATAGCCTAATTACAGTAGGTAGAGAGTATGATGAACATATTTTAGATACAAGAATCATCTCATTTACATTTATGGTTTGAGAGATATAAAAATAACAAGCCATATACACTGAAAATGGCACTATGCTAAAACTGAATATAAACTATAGATCATTTGGTGATCCCCACATAATCTAGCAAATTTTCATGAGTGCAACTTGTACCGTACTAAAGAGTATAACTTACTGGTTATATGAGAAGTATTTGGATCATTTAATTTGGAGTTTGAATAAGTTAGTAGGTAATTAAGAAATCTAGAGAGTGAGGAAAAGAAAACTGCTGCTTGCAGCACTGCATAAGATTTGTTTCCAAAGTTTACTTCCCAAATGCACCGTGATTGAGGAATATGAGGAATGCATGATTTAACTCAACTATTGGTTTGTGAACACAACATGAATACGAGGTGTTGGATAGTTCAGCGAGGGATTAACTCACAACATGAAGTTTCTAGCTAGCCTAAAAACTAAGAAGCTCAAAGACAGCAACTTGCTTTCCAATGGCAACTCCTAAAGGTCGTCCAATGGTTGCTGCTTCAATCCATGCATGCATACACTTTACAATGCAGGTGGTGTGGCACTGAGGTTGCGAAGGTTGGAGCACAAACTAACCATAGAACAAGTACAAATCGATGACGAAAAAAAATGGTGATAGCAACCTGAGTAAACCGAGAGAGATAGGGGTTGTAATCGCTGGAATGGAGAGATACGAGTTGCAGCTGTTCCTTGCTCTAAAACCTTGCATCAACGACCTGCGGAGAGAGCTATGGGGGCTCAACATAATGGCACACACAAGAGGGACACCATGGATAGGAAGGAAACTCACCAAGTGGAGGAAAAACAGGGTTGTTTTGCTGCTGAAACCAGCAGCAAGTTCCACCTATTTTCTTCCCGATCTCCCTCACGAACCCATGCATGTGGAAGATATTTGGATGGATGGGAGGCTTGGATACTTGAGATTGCTGTGGTGTGACATGCAGGGATGGATCTCAAGTGTTTGGAGGAGTTTTGAAGGGAAGAAGTGAGCTGGGAGCTCAGTTTGCAAGAAAGAAAAGAACAGAGAAAGAAAGGGGAAGAAGATGAAAGGGTTTCCTGCTTGTCTTATGGACCTGAGGTGGGCTGCACGACCTGGAGGGTGGGTGGGGCTTGGTAGAGAGCCTAAGTCAGTGACAGGTGGGACCAAGTTGAGCTGGGCCCACGGGACAGATAGAGGAAGGCCAGACACATTGAAAACATTGAATTTTCAGGAATTTTCTTTCTCTCGTTCTTGGGTAACTAGTTTGTCCTAGCTAAAAGAGAGTCAAAAATGTGTGTTCTGGTGTGGAGATAGATTGAGTTGACTAGTTTCCATTTTTCAAAGTTTCACTCAAAAATTCAAAATATTTTAATTATGGCAAAAATATGAAAAGGGGTATGCTGAGAACTAAATTGAATTTTAATGAGGTCAAAATTAAGTGCAAAAATTCTAGAAAAATTATATTAACTCATGATAAATAATCTAGTATTTGAATAAATTATGATAGCTATACCCTTATGTTCAACATAGAGCACAAGTAGATGATGCTTTGATTTGCCGATTATGGTTTTAATTTGCTCAAGAAAAAAAATAATTGAATACAGAGGCTAATGCAAAAATATTAATTATGCAACCTAAAAGACAATAATGCACTTCCAAATACCTCCCATCCTTCATGAAACATGTCATGGCAAGTACCTGAAAAAGACTAATAAGGGGGTGAGAATAAATCTCAGCAAGCAAACGGCTTTAACAACTATTTAAACCACAGATTTATTATATAGCTAATTAAATACCAAGTTATGATTCGCATAAAGACAAGTTGATATGCCAAGGACCAAAACATCATACGTCGACGCGAAATCAAACACATAATACTCCAAATCCAGAGAAGAAAACACTTCTCAAGGACATCCTTCGATCGATAATATTCATAACATTCTGCAATATGTGCATATGCATGCAATGAATATGTTACTCCCTGCCTTCACACCCAACAGGTGTGAAGCTTGGCAATCGTATTCGACAATATAACGATGCTGTACGGTACGGTCGCAACCATAGGTTCACAGGACATACTTCAAAATGCAATGCATGTGTGATGCAAATGCAGTATGAATTCCCAGAGTAATAACACCGGAGCCACATTCCTTCGATGGAAGATCAATATAAGGTTATTATAACCAAGAGCATAAAGGATAACCATAAACCATTGTAAAATCAATAAGTATGATTCAGATAGTGGTAAATCCTATGTATAACATATAATAATCTGGTTGATGATATATAATTTCAACGTGGGGAATAGATCAAATAACAAGTCAAAACTGTAGCAAACCACCACTACGTTTACTTGCCTCAAACAACGAAGAGACGATACCAAGAAATGATCCGAAGCATCACCACCTATTCACAATTCAACCTTAGCTATAAACTCAAACATGCATATAAAACAATAAATAATATGCCCCTACGGCCCCAGCCCCGTTAACACCAAATACAAGGAACGCCACTTGGACTATAAAACAACACTGCTGATTCAAACATTTTATCTCCAAATATAAAAGGATAGACGCAAATAAATACATTTGGAAATCTACAGAACAATACCTACAACTTTTATGTAGAAAGCATATTTTTTCTGCCATTTAAATGGTCTAAATTTGCGCTTGGAATACAGGCTTCAGAATCTGTCCAGAATTTCAGAGGGTACACACAAAAACAACCATATCTGGGAGTTCTACTCATCCGATCAAAGTGTACTTTACCAATATGGAAAGCTTAGAGAAAATCTACAACTTTATCTATAGGGGTCCTGACTGATTCTGCTGTTTAGTCCGTTCAAAAACAGTTTAATCTACTACTTCGCAGATTATGACATAAAAACAACAGTCATACTCAAAAAATTCATAATAGCCAAACCACTTAAGATAAATCACGCCTCTGGTCAGCTGATAGATCTATGAATTTTCCTACAACTTTCTAGTTATACACTTCGCAGGAAACATCATTTAGACCCCCGAAACAACAAAATCCGAACACTGAAAATCTGCCAATGGAGGAGAAACTACAAACCGAAACCACAACAAACAAACCCCTTCTCTAACATTCGTTTACCACGAATTAAACCCACTGAAAACACCCTAGAACAACCAATACAATAAGGGGTTAAGACTCACCTAGGGTTTCCTTCGAGATTCCGCGGGAATAACCACGGGGAGCAAACGATTACCTGCCTTCCTTGTTTCATCTCCTCCTCCCCTTGTTCCGTTTTTGCACCTTGTTTTCATGCTTCAGGCCTATGGTGATGTGGATCCATGGAGGGGAAGGTCTAGTGGAGGGGTTCGCATCCTCTGCCATTAGGGGGTAAATGGCAGGGGGAGCAGTAAAAAATGTGAGTACTACTACAGTGGTTTTTCCATTGCTACAGTAAAACGCTGTAGAAACAGTAAATCACTGTTAGGCTATTTTATTGAAATTACTGAAGCGATTGATCTCGTACGTCCACGCTTGATCCGACGGATGTTAGTGGCCAATGGCATGGATCACTGTAGCCCTCTGCCATTCCAGATGATACGAACCTAGTGGAGAGGAGGAAGAAAACTAACGTACGTACACAAGGCCACGAAGAAAGGACGGCGCCCCCAGGAGGGTAGAGGGGGTCGGTCCCTCCCTCTTCTAGGTTTAGGTGGGCACTAGGTGGGCTGGCCTTTCTGGGCTTGGCCAGATTGAATTGGCCAACTTAAAGCTATTTTCTTTTATTTAATCCGACCATTTTTTTTTTTTTTAACAAAACAAACAAGCAGCTATAAAACAAATAAACATCTTGATTTTTTTTTTTTGGATATTAACACTGAGCCTGTTCTAGGCACGCGCTGATTATCTGGTTGTACTCCTGCTCAACTTCTCTGCTTTGGGCTGCGCAAGGTCTCTCTTCTCCACCCTCTTCGGTGCTGGCTACTTGAGGATCGGACGCCAGTTTAGTGATATGCCTAGAGACAATCATAGAGATGATTGTATCACATACTATGTTTACATATTTATCCGACATTGTTTAAGATAACTCCTTATTGGTTAATAAATATGTGATTCTTCATGAGACTCTTTATGTTGTTTGTTACTATTTCAAAAGGATCCCTGATCAAATATATATGTGGAACAAAATATGTTTATATGATCAGCACATTTATTAATTGTGAATCATGTCTCATGGATCATGGTATAGAGATACCAAATTAATAATGTGGACACATGTTGTGAACATGTTGTTGGATAGACCCAACATGAACACTACAAGAGCATATGTGTTGTGTCATCATGATCTCATTAGTGTTTGGTGTTGAATCCTTAGACTGAGATTATCATGGTTCCCAACATGTTGTAGTAGCTTACTTAGAGAACTGCTAAACGCTACTCCGTAATTGGGTAGTTATAAAAGTAGTTTTCGGGTATGTATGAAACATGTAGTGGGATATGAATAATCAAGATGGGATTTGCCCTTCCTATGGAGAGGTATTGTAACAGCCCTAGCACAATACCCAGGTA
>CM020187.1:8164-94264 GCA_009805545.1 Oryza longistaminata | reverse complement strand
TCCCCATATTATATATATATACATACATACATATATATTAATATATATATATATATATATATATATATATATATAATATATATATATATATATAATATATAATGTATGTATATGTATATGTACATGTACATGTACATATATATATATTGTATATGTACATGTATATGTACATACATACATATATATATATATATATATATACATACATATATATATATACACACACACATATTATACACATATATATAGAACTACTATATGGCGCTATAGGCCCATGTATTAGATGGCACCAGACACACAAAACCAACCACCCTGTTCCACCCCCACGCGCCACTCAATTTAAACAGACCATGTAGTTAATTTTTAACTCAGCGACCACCACCCCGCCACCCCCACGCGAACTCGATCTGGCGCAAGCCCCACCCATAGTCCGAGTAAATTTTAAACTCGCGCACCACCAAGAGCCACCCACAGCCCACGCAAACTGATCTGGTGCAAGCTACACATTGAGTTATTTTTTAACTCGACGTACTGACTTTATCTGGTATATATATATTACGGATTTCCATCGTAGAAACCGTCCACCCACTTTTTCCACTCCCTCTCCACATTTACGGATCGGTGACGGCTTGGCGACGAGGAGGAGCGCGCGGCGGCGGTTCGGGGACAAGGAGAACCAGCGTCGAGGAGGAGGTGGCGTGGCATGCCAAGCCTGATAGCGTCATCCATCGGCAGGGCGCGGCATCGACAGGCAGGATGCGAATCCAGCACGGCACGACTGCGGGCGTGGCATTGGCGGGTGGAGGGCGCGGCGGCTCCACCTCTACCGCGAGCGGCGGTGGGTGCGATGAAGGCGGATCCGGCACAGCACGGTTGCGGGGCGCGCGACAACGGACGACTGCGGGCTGGAGGCGCGGCGGCTCCCACCTCCATCGCTGATCGGCGGCGGGCGCGACGTCGGCGGATCTAGCGCGGCACTGCTGCAAGCACGGCGGCGACGAGCGACTACAGGTAGGAGGCGAGGTGGCGGCGCATCCGGCCACCGCTCCGCGCCCCATGCGCGCGGATCCGGCGTGGATCTTGCATGAGTGACGGCTGGGCGCGGCCGTGATGGGCAACTGCGGGGAGAGGCAAGGCGGTGGCGGATCCGGCACCGCTTCGCCCCACGCGCACGGCGCAACCTCCACGGCGGCGAGCTCGGATTTTGATGGATATGGAGGAGCGGTGAGCTCCGCCCCCACGCGCACGACGCGACCTCCACGACGCGTCGCCGTCGATGTCCGGAGCAAGCGCCAACAAAAATTTAACTTATGCTATAGATTGTGAGGATGTATATGTTGAGTCAAAGTTTTGTTGTCATACCAAGTTAATTTACTCTGTAAGGATACCAAGCATATGATGTATATGAAAAATGGTTTGTAATGAATACATAGCGCATGCTTTATTAAGAAAATATATCGCACGAGAAAGCCCTATTTTTTTGGGCACCTCATCTAAACCGTTTTATCATTTAACGCCGAATCAATACTCCCTAAGATCATGCATATTTTTTAGAGAACTAAAGTTATTTTTTAACTACGTATTTCAGACATCATGTGGGTATTTTATAACAATAAGTTATTTTTTAACTATTAATCCAACGATTATAACATCACACAAATTTCTTGATTTAGTTTTTAACTACAATTACAAGATCTTATATCTACGAGTTAAATTTTAACTACATATTTCAGTCCCGTATATGTGTTGTACAACATCATATTTTTTAACTAATAAAACAAATGATTTTAAAGTTAGTTATTATCACATCGATTCAAAGTTAATAGTTAACTCATCCATATTTTGAGTTTACTTAACTTAGATAAGTCACGTTGTAAAGTTAAATTTAACTCCACAACGATGTCATCTCAACTCACCACCCAACTGTATCTAAGTTAAATTTTAACTCCACGCGAAGGTTGGTTGCCTTGGGTGGGGGAAGTTGTGAGTAGCGCTACGAAGCTTCGTAGCGCCAGGCGTCTGTGTGTGGCGCCCATGTAGCGCCACCGCATATATATATAATATACATACATATATATATATATATATATATCGTAATATATATAATATAATATATACGTATATATACATATATATATATATATATACGTATATATACGTATATATATATATATATACATATACATATATATATATACATATACATATATACATATACATATACATATATACATATATATATTACATATATATATATATACATATATATACATATATATACATATATATACATATATATACATATATATACATATATATATATATATTATGCATTTGCTTAGTTAATAGTTTTGGGTGCATGGTATATAATTAATTGGTGCATTTACTTAGTTATATATAGCTGCCATATACCTATTACTCTCCTGGTTGGGAATAGTTGGGATGTTTTATTCATTATGCTTAGTTTTGCTAGTGGGGATACAACTATATGGCTGGACAGTTTTGTTAATTCTGGGATATGGACAACTTGGTTAATGGGCTAAAACTGGAGCACTTACATTAAATAATGGTTGATGAAATATGTTGACTTGGACGGGTGGTAGGGCGATGATGGGAGGTATGTTTCCCCTGATGCAGTAGCTCCGTCTGGGTCGTTAAGGACCGAACATTTTGACGTCTATTCAAGCACCCTACGTACTTACCACAGCCGTATCATGGGACCGGCCTGTTTGATTACTAAACCTACTGTGATCATTTACGCCCATCGGAAACGTGAGGATTTGGGATCCGCGGAGTGCCGGTTGGCCGAGGTACGGCAGGGGGTATCTCCCGCGTGGTGAGCCCGCCTTAGTCACATCAACGCACGTGACTGAGTCGTCGGGGGCCCCGGTGTGGTTTAAATGGTTGGGGTGGGGCTAGGAAAGGACAGTGATGAGCTTGAATCACTTGTAGGTCGCACCTGTGTGGTGGGCGGCATTTGATCCTTGTTCATCTCGTGTGGGTACAGTTGTACACCTCTGATCAGAGTATAATCTATTCGAATAGCCGTGTCCACGGTTAGGACAATGCTTGATGTGTGCCTCAGTTATGTTGCATCAAACTTGGGTTATTTTGGTGGGTTTATGTTTGATGGTGATGTTGGCAGGCTGTGCCATGAGATATGGAATTTGGTAGTTCCATGGTGGATGTTGTGAGGCCGTTCGGGCCATTTACTTGTACCTTTCAGATTAATTCTCTTGCTGTCCAGAATTTTATAATGTTGCTAATCAGTTTATTGTGTTTTCGCTTTCACTTATATCTGCTCAATAAAATTGGCTTTATGCAAATGTTGAGCTTAGGTTGCTCTAGGTTAAGGTAAACCTGCATACTTCTCTCTCCCCTATATATTTTTGTGGGTAAGACTCGCGAGTACAATCTTGTACTTAACCCGGCTCCGCTGTTTTTCAGGTGAGGACTCCGGCGTAGAATTATGCTTCCTGTGTGGTCACTGTTCTGCCGGGGGCGGCGAGGGCAGTGATTGATCTTCTGCTACCTTCAGTTGGCTCTTGCCCGGTTGGTTTGCCTTTGTGGGGTTGTGGCACCACCGGCTTTTGTTTTGTGCTTCTGGCTTTTGTTTGAATCTTCCGCTGCTACTTGTGGTGCTGTTAGATGGGACCTCGGACCCTATTCTATACCAGATACTTGCTGTACTTAACCCCTTTTTATGCACTTGTGATGATGTTCCAATTGCTTGCGATGAATGTGTGAGGCTAGTCGCATTCCTGGGGACTAGCTGAGCATGAGTAATGGGTTTTGATCCTTGAGATAATTGGGGATAGCTTGGGATCGAGGCACTGGGGTATGCCTTGTTTTCTGGTCGCCGCCTTCGTGTGGTTGCGGGCATATGACGGAGTAGCCTGGCAAGTTATCTTATGGTTATCTCTTGCGATCACTACTCAGCATTCCGGTTATTATAGCAGAAGGTGTCAACCGTGATCATGGACACATTGAGGACGAGTGTTTTTTTTTATGCGTGTTTGGATCCCACTCCTCCAATAGTATGTGGTGCCGCGTTGGACACTGGATGGTATAATACTCGGGTGTCCCAGACCATCATTATATTGATGAGATCATCTATTTATTTCATAATACACCTTGATCGAATCCAGCCTTTGATCATTGCTCTTTCATTGTTACAGATATCTGTAAAGATAATATTAGAAATAATTATAATTATTATATTAGATACATCATGTAAACTCCTCAAAAAACCTAGTGGGAAAAAATAAGGAGAAAAACCATGATATATTATTATCTATTTTTAGACTTTTATGAGTAAAGCTCATAATATTGTCCAAAATAGTATAATGTCTACATTTATCATTTAGTAAAAACCCAGTGGTGGAAAGCGGAATGATAAGACATATAACTTATTTTGATATTACCTTGTTAAAAACTTTGAATGAGAAAACCTAAAGGGGTAAAACTCATACAAAGGAAAAAATGTGTAATATAACGAAAATAGGTTATTTCCCAGAGAGAGGTAGTCCCCCTGATCTGCAAAAATTTTAAGCCATGTCATACCAATTCCTTCAACACATTTAAAGAATGTGGAGTATGGTTGTGATTTTGTGAATAAATCAGCAAGATTATCACATGACTTAGTTTGCAAGATGTTTATCTCTCCATGTTGCTGAAGCTCATGAGAAAAAAATAATTAGGAGCAATATGCTTAGTGATGTTGCTCTTAATATAATCAGTTTCCATTTTAACAAACACAAGCGGCATGCCGGCATTATCTTCATGGATAATTGTAGGTGATTCTTAATGAACCAATACCACAAGATGTTAATATGTGTTAATCACTCTGCGAAGCCATACACATTCACGTGATTGTCTCATATTATGCAATTATTTCAGAATGATTTGTGGATGTGGCTACCAGGTCTGTTTAGAAGACTTCATGAAATAGTAGTTCCACCTTGTAAAAATATGAATCCTAAAGTCGGATCCTAGTTATTTTTAAGAAAAGTCATAGATCTCTTGCGCCGTTAAGATATCGGAAGATATTCTTAACTCCAGTCCAATGGCGGTTGGTAGGCAGCACGCTGTATCTTGCTAATAGAAATCTGCGTCTCGTTACTATTTGCAGGATACATAAGTGCACCGATAGCACTGAGATATGGATAATCAGGTCCTACAACATCCACTCCATGTTCTTTTCGGTCTAAATGGATCTTTCTCCATGTCTAGAGATCGAACCACCATAGCAGTTTTGGAAGGATATGACTTATCCATATTGAATTTCTCCAATATTTTATGGGTATATGCACCTTGGTGCTAAGGATTCCAGGAGGTAAATGCTCAAGTTGTAGATCTAAGCAAAATTTGGTTTGACCCAAATACTTCATCTCAAATTTCGTCTTTAAATGATGACGTGCTTCATTAATATCTTGTGTATTGCAATGATGTTAAGATCAACGACATATATCGACATAATGCAAAACGTATGGAGTATTTTGGGAAATTTTCCAGTGATCAAATGATGACTAATAGAGTTCCAATAATTTTTCCGTCATCCCGATACCGGGGTGCCCAAGTCGATCATGCCAAGTGTGGAATGCATCAAACATTTTGAAAAATTACTTTATACGCAACATGGCAACAGGCTTAATGTACGTATAGTACAATCCCGATGTGAAAAGATGGAATTTTCTCGCAAATGCATATTTCCATATCCATTTTTGTTTATTAAGACAAGAAATTCTTCTCGGTTATACATATGGGTTCAATGTGGAACCCATTTTGACGGATATCTCTATAATTTAGTAGGGTACGGTTGAATCAGGATAACAGTAAGGGCATCTTCGATTGTAATTTGTGTACCCATTAGGAGTGTAATAGTTGCTCGTCCAGAGCCAACTATCACAGTATCGCGTTCAGCGATGGTCAAAACTTTGCCTTCTCTCTTTTAAGAGTTTGAAAGTATTTGATCTCCCTAAGTATACAAAAATTTTGTGGTACCCACTGTCCACAAGGCATAATTCATCTCCAATCGAAGCGATATCCTTAGACATCTATAGTGAAAGAATACTTGCTTAGTGAAGAATTCTTTATTTAATATATATACATACGTACAATAATTTAAAAAAATATAGTATGACGTTTACATAGATTTAATAGTACAAACTCTAATGACTAGTAAATCTTACAAACTTGTAACTTAGAGAGTTTGTATTTATCTACTTATTACATCAGCTATATTTGACAAACTATAGGATATATATATTGGTCTCACACACACTTAGACTAAAGTAGTTTCATCTCCAAGTGGGACACATTGAGATTACAGTAAATCTCCAAGTGGGTACATTGAGCAATATTCGATGAGCATGTCGTCCATCGGCAGAAAATGAGCAATTAATATTCCTCTAGGAGAAGATCAAGATTGTCTCTGGTTCGAATAGGAGCCTGCTGAGAACTTCTAACCTCAGGTCTGCTTCATTTGTAGATTGAAATGAGCTTCATATCTTTGGTTCCTCAGAAGACTTTTTCTCTTGAAAGATTTCTGATACAGGGAGAACAAGGTGTATTGGATACGACAATCTTAAGCCAACATTATATATTAGATCCAGACCTATTGGAATGCTTGTTGCTGTTGCCACAAGGTTGTGGTGTCTTACCCTTTGAGAGCTTTCCATAAATTGAGTGTGGCTCTCTCAACATAACTAATGTTTGAGATCTTTATGGATATAGAGCCTAAGAAGGAAAAGGGTAGTATTTTTCTTCCTATCCTCGATTGGTGGATCCCCATTGTGGGTTCCTCAATTGAATTAGAAAATCCCCGAGAAACAAAATTTATTTTGTATCCGAAGCCCAAATTGGGCCGTTTACTCCATCAATGGCCAGTTCATCGAACTCTTTAGTTGTTATGTCCCTACAAGCATGATTAACATTTATTAATTTATAGCAGATAAATTAATTAAAACATGATATATGGGGAAAGTCAAAATATGAACCAAGGTACATTTGCTCCTTGATTTCTAGCCGTCCATTCCTATGATGATTCGTGCAGGGGGGGCGGCGTAACATCCAAAGATCAGGCAGACGAAACAGTGCACTGAACATTGATTACATGATACTTTTCACAGGCAGTGAGTGATGAGGGGAAGGTACATAAGGTGCTATTACTATATTGCCCATGTGTATTTTTGAGTTTTGCTGGAGATTCTTACACGCTAGGAGCATCAGATGTTGGGAAATCATCTCTACGTACGGATCAAGATGTGTTTGGCTGGATTACATATTGACTGGAAAATCGTCTCTAAAGATTAATCGTCTCTAAGGAGGAGCAAAACATGTACTCCAGCCAACACATCTTTTTTTTGGGGGGAATAATGTGACATAATAGTCATTAAGGATTATAAAATGGATACTCCAGACGGTGAGGCAGTATCTGTAAGTGATCGCTACTGCTCATTTTTGTTCTCATCAATTTAGCTCACGTTTAAATTGTAGATTTAGATTAAATTAAGAGCAGATTTCAAGCTAAACTTGGGCAGCTATGCTAAGCTGTAAGACGGGAGGAAGAGAGCTCCGTTAGAGGGTAATGAAGTACTAACGTTAGATCTCAATTCACTGGCATTCTTTACCAAATGACTAATCCGCACTACATCGCTGTGGGCAGCTGCTCATCTCTTTTAAAGCGATGTGACAACACATTTTTTCAGTCATTTATTCCCCCCTCCGATGAGTTCACTGCAACCATACGCAACAAATGAGAGCACATTTTTACAAATGAGTAAAAAGTTAAATGATGTTTGTAAGTATATAAAATTTTTTAGAGTTGGACATAATCATTAAGAAAATAGTTAGGATTAAATGTGGAGAGGATATGATTGGTGAAAAAAGTAAATGATAAAGGGTTGTGATTGGTCTGGAAAACAATGTAGGTGGAGAAATTATTATATTTTAAAATAAATTCTAAGAGATAAATGTTGTTACATTTTGGAAATAATATTTTTCGTGTCATGCCTAGTCAAACAATAAGGACCACAATTTTCCTTTCCGTACATTTTTTTTTAAAATTCGTTTTCTTAAATCCTCCACTCTCAAAATCCATAATCTTATTGGGTATATACATTGTATTTATTATGATGATCTAAACTAGAATGTGATAATAATTTTATTTTTTCTCTTTAAGCAGTTATTGCGTCTTACATTTTAGAATGGCGATAGTAAATTATAAATTAAAAGTACATACTACCAAAATGTAAAGAATTTTACTCATGTAACTATATTAGCTAACCTCCATATCCAAATATAAGGATTTTATCCATATTACTACACGGAAATATGTTATTTTTTTTTATATGTAACTATATAGGTAAAATCTCTTATATTTTGGGATAAAAATAATAATTTTATTTTGTAAAATAACAATAATTTTATGTTCTAAATTCAATCTGCTAGCTGCACCCAAAGGTCCAATCTTATTGGGGATTATTGGTAAATAAAAACGAGATTGAATAATGAGAAAGTACACTGCAAAGTGGAGATTAGGAATATATTTTTGGTGTGAAGCCCTGTTGAATTGAATCAACTGGGCCACCATGCGCGGACAAAGACTGCTACTAGTACGTGCATTCATTTTTTTCTTACTGAATCACACGTCGTACATGAGCGAGGGGTAAAACGGACAACCTAACATAGTAACATGTACCTAGCGAACAGCTGAATGCATGGCCTATATAGCAGCTCAAACAAGGCAGGTACAACTTCCATGGTGATTAGGAAGCATGGGGACTGCGGATGCATGGGGGGTTGTGTACACGTGTCACTCCGGGGATTGAGGTGCATATGAACCTTGGTTCGTATTATCCAACTCTATATATGTATATATATGTGTATATATATATATATATGTGTGTATATATATGTATATATATATATATATATAGATTCGCAACCAAAGGAATTTAAGTAAAACATGGGTGCTAGATGCTTAGGTGCTCACCTTCCCGCTGAGGGTAGTCACACTCAGGCTCTGGTTCCGCTTCAGCGCTCTCCGGAATCTCCGAATCTATCGAAAAGAAGTAATAGGCGAATAAGATTCAAATAAACATGCATATGCAACATGCTCAGTAAAACATAGCCTAATTACAGTAGGTAGAGAGTATGATGAACATATTTTAGATAGAAGAATCATCTCATTTACATTTATGGTTTGAGAGATATAAAAATAACAAGCCATATACACTGAAAATGGCACTATGCTAAAACTGAATATAAACTATAGATCATTTGGTGATCCCCACATAATCTAGCAAATTTTCATGAGTGCAACTTGTACCGTACTAAAGAGTATAACTTACTGGTTATATGAGAAGTATTTGGATCATTTAATTTGGAGTTTGAATAAGTTAGTAGGTAATTAAGAAATCTAGAGAGTGAGGAAAAGAAAACTGCTGCTTGCAGCACTGCATAAGATTTGTTTCCAAAGTTTACTTCCCAAATGCACCGTGATTGAGGAATATGAGGAATGCATGATTTAACTCAACTATTGGTTTGTGAACACAACATGAATACGAGGTGTTGGATAGTTCAGCGAGGGATTAACTCACAACATGAAGTTTCTAGCTAGCCTAAAAACTAAGAAGCTCAAAGACAGCAACTTGCTTTCCAATGGCAACTCCTAAAGGTCGTCCAATGGTTGCTGCTTCAATCCATGCATGCATACACTTTACAATGCAGGTGGTGTGGCACTGAGGTTGCGAAGGTTGGAGCACAAACTAACCATAGAACAAGTACAAATCGATGACGAAAAAAAATGGTGATAGCAACCTGAGTAAACCGAGAGAGATAGGGGTTGTAATCGCTGGAATGGAGAGATACGAGTTGCAGCTGTTCCTTGCTCTAAAACCTTGCATCAACGACCTGCGGAGAGAGCTATGGGGGCTCAACATAATGGCACACACAAGAGGGACACCATGGATAGGAAGGAAACTCACCAAGTGGAGGAAAAACAGGGTTGTTTTGCTGCTGAAACCAGCAGCAAGTTCCACCTATTTTCTTCCCGATCTCCCTCACGAACCCATGCATGTGGAAGATATTTGGATGGATGGGAGGCTTGGATACTTGAGATTGCTGTGGTGTGACATGCAGGGATGGATCTCAAGTGTTTGGAGGAGTTTTGAAGGGAAGAAGTGAGCTGGGAGCTCAGTTTGCAAGAAAGAAAAGAACAGAGAAAGAAAGGGGAAGAAGATGAAAGGGTTTCCTGCTTGTCTTATGGACCTGAGGTGGGCTGCACGACCTGGAGGGTGGGTGGGGCTTGGTAGAGAGCCTAAGTCAGTGACAGGTGGGACCAAGTTGAGTTGGGCCCACGGGACAGATAGAGGAAGGTCGGACACATTGAAAACAGTGAATTTTTAGGAATTTTATTACTCTCGTTCTTGGGTAACTAGTTTGTCCTAGCTAAAAGAGAGTCAAAAATGTGTGTTCTGGTGTGGAGATAGATTGAGTTGACTAGTTTCCATTTTTCAAAGTTTCACTCAAAAATTCAAAATATTTTAATTCTGGCAAAAATATGAAAAGGGTATGCTGAGAACTAAATTGAATTTTAATGAGGTCAAAATTAAGTGCAAAAATTCTAGAAAAATTATATTAACTCATGATAAATAATCTAGTATTTGAATAAATTATGATAGCTATACCCTTATGTTCAACATAGAGCACAAGTAGATGATGCTTTGATTTGCCGATTATGGTTTTAATTTGCTCAAGAAAAAAAATAATTGAATACAGAGGCTAATGCAAAAATATTAATTATGCAACCTAAAAGACAATAATGCACTTCCAAATCGGAAATGCTACTGGGCGTCGCCCAGAGCGATCGGTTCCCTCCCCCTCCCTCTCTCCACCTGGTTTCCTTTTTTGGCACCGCATTACTTTCCTATTTTAGTAAATTTATACACCTAAAGTTTATACACCTCAAGTTTACACATCTAAAGTTTAGAGACCAAAAGTTTATATATCCGATTCAAATTTGAATTTGATTCAATACTTTTTATATATAGTATTTCTATACATCCAAAGTTTTAGACCTAAAGTTTATATATCCGATTCAAATTTGAATTGGATTATGTCCGATTCAAATTTGAATTTGAATTCAAATATCCGATTCAAATTTGAATTTGATTTCAAATTCCGATTCAAATTTGAATTTGAATTCAAATATTTTCATATATAGTATTTCTATACATCTAAAGTTTATACACCTAAAGTTTATAGACCTAAAGTTTATATATCCGATTTCAAATTGGAATTTGAATTATACCCGATTTCTAATTTGAATTTGATTATACCCGATTTCAAAATTTGAATTTGAATTATATCTGATTCAAATTTGAATTTGAATTCAAATTTTCTGATTTAAATTTGAATTTAAATTCAAATATTTTTCATATATAGTATTCTATAACCTCTAAAGTTTTATAGACCTAAAGTTTATAGATCCAAAGTTTATAAGTCAAAAGTTAACGTAACCCGATTCAAATTAAATTTGGAATTCAAATTTTTTATACATAAATTTTCTAACTTTTTGTTTTTTTTTAATTTTTTGTGTGGTGTACTGTAATAGGAAAAGAAGGGGAGGGAGGAAGCGGAAATGCTTAGCTAGCGATTGATCGCTAGGGGTAGCTAGCAGCGATCAATTAGATTTCCTCCCTCCGCCTCCACCTTGGTTTCCTTTTTTTTGGCACGCATTACTTTCGTATTTTAGTAATTTATACACCTTAAGTTTACACATCTAAAGTTTAGAAACTCAAAGTTTATTAAATTAAAAGTTTATATATCCGATTTAATTTTAAATTTGAATTCAAATTTTTTATATATATAGTATTTCTATACATCTAAAGTTTATACACCTAAAGTTTTAGAACCCAAAGTTTATAAATCAAAAGTTTATATACCGATTCAATTTGAATTTGAAATAGATTCCGATTCAAATTTGAATTTTGAATTCAAATATTTTTCCATATATAGTATTTCTATACGTCTAAAGTTTATACACCTAAAGTTTATAGACATAAAGTTTATAGACTAAAGTTTTATATACCCGATTCAAATTCGAATTTGAATTTGAATTCAAATATTTCTATATATAGATTTCTAATACATCTAAGTTTATACACCTAAAGTTTATAGACCCAAAGTTTATAAGTCAAAAATTTACATACCCGATTCAAATTTGAATTTGAATTCAAATATTAGTTTATAGACCCAAAGTTATAAGTCAAATATTAAATTTAAATATTTATGGTGTAGTAGGAAGAGAAAAAGGGGAGAGAAAGGGGGGGAGAGGAGGGAGCGTTGGAGTACAGGGAGGGCCCGGTGATCGCTCCCAGCGATCACCCGCCCATTAGGTGTCCCTAGGAGGAAGGGGAGAAAGGAGGGGCGGGACCGATCGCTGGATCGCTCGCTGAGCGATCGATCGCCCATCAGGCGCCCCCCTTCCAAATACCTGGTAATTGTGCTAGGGCTGTTACAGGATCGGCAACTGAAGGTTTGGCACGGCGGTTGTGCCATGCCCCGCGCCTTCTCGCCCTCTCAACGCTCCTCAGCAACGGGCGTGATGGTTCCCAACCATCGCGCCTACGGTTGCTACCCCTTCCTCACCTATATATTGTAATCGCATTGATCAATAAAGGTACAACGATTGTCTCGCTCTCACAATCTCAATTGCCTTTTCAATGGATTCGAGTAATATCCCCAAGGAGCTGCCATAGCTCATCGAAGCTGGCTGTTAATCTTATGTGTTGCGTAGTAAAACCTCTTTGTCTATAAGCCTGGTTCGTCCATAGACTCCTTAATAGGATGAACTCCGTTTGGCAGTGTAGGAGCGTCATCTTTGCAGTGCTGGACAAACAAAGGAAAAGATCCCTATGGGCAGGAACTGGAGATCTCACAAGTGGAAAATGCAAAGTTAACTGGGTAAGGACATGTTCACAGACCACAAATAGGGGCCTTGGGTCCCTACACCTCGAGAAATTCATAAGAGCGTTACGAATGAGATGGCTATGGCATTAATTGAAATAGCTGGGAAAAGCTTCGTTAGGAATGGAGACTCCATGTGACAACACTAACAAAATCCTCTTTGCGGCAGCAACACAAATCAAGGTGGGAGACGGAACCATCGTGCGATTCTGGGACTCAGCTTGGTTCAATGGCTTGCGGCCTAAGGATGTGGCACCAAAAGTGTATGCAATCTCAAAAAAGAAAACCAAACACTAAAGCAGGCCATAACCAACAATCAATGGGTGTAGGATCACGACTTGCCGATTGTACAAGGTATGACAACAAACCTCCTGGACTAGTTGGTCAACCTTTGGAATGGGTCCAGCTGATCGAGCTGTCCCCTAGTGAAGCGGATGACAACATTTGGAAGATCACAAATAATGAGACATACTCGGCAGCCTCAACATACGAAGCGCAATTCTTCGGCTCTACCAAAACAAACTTCGACATGCTGATCTGGAAGCCTTGGGCCCTAGTTGGTCATGTAGAACAGAGTCCGGACGTCCAACAGACTGTATTGATCTACTGTAATAGTTTTCTTTTCTTTTCAGGCTCTTGCCAAGTTTTGTACATACTCTTAGTTCTTTAATATATACTGTGGGGGCCTCCCTCACTGTGCTTTGATAAAAAAACAGACTATCTGTGAGAGGTTGACCAAACAACACATACTGCCCACTTTGCAAACATACCTTGGAGACAGCTTTACACCTCCTGGCAGAAAGCAAATACACTAGAAGAATATGGAACATGATTGCAACGTAGACAGCGCAAGAACAATTCAAATCGGCATCATGAGAGGCGATGACCACAGTACATGATTGGTGGGAAGCTTTGGCTACATGTAAAGGACTGCCCAAGAAAGGGATGAGAACCCTCCTGTTGCTGACAGCTTGGGAAATTTGGAAGAAATAAATCAAAGAGTCTTTCAACATAAGAGCAGGTACAATAGCAGGCTATAAGCCAGCTATAAACATATTTTAAAGAAATAAAGAAAGAGAGAGAAGAGCAGTGGACTACAGATCTGTAGCTAGCTGCAGCACGGACTTTAAGACGTAACGTGTGTATGATAAGTGAGACCATGTATTAATAGTATAGTAAGCAGCTATTATATAAATTGGCTATTACACTGGCTCTAGATGATTTGGAGCTGGTAGTTGGCTATACTATTAAACTTGCTCTAATGAACTCCCAACAATAGCTCTTCTCACCAAGATTAAAGAGGAGGGGAGGACTTGGGTGCGTGCTAGAGCAAAGCATCTAGCCGAGATTGTTTCTTAAGCTTGTATAGCCCTTTCCAGGTTTTACACTTGTAAAGACTTTTACTCATTCTCTATTCAAGGAAATTGGCATCGTCTTGTGTCTGTTCATTAAGAAGAAGTAACAGTCATGCTCTGAAGAAAAGCAGAAACCGACATCGGCAAGGCTCTTCGTGGGTGCGGCGTTTCGGTTCGGCTGGGCTAGAGCAAGAGGCTCATGTCATCATGTGGATGTCTGCTCACCGTGCCGGGTGCCAATGAGAAAAGAGGAAGGGGAGTATCTAAAAAACTGTCAGCAGTTCAGCTTGTGGGTTTGCAAATCCTGATCGTCCATGCAAAGTAATGGTTGGGATTGGCCAATGGCACGGTGCTGTTGAAACAGAGAACGGCCGATGATGCGCACCGCCGCACCCCCAGTAGCCAACGGGAGGAAGCAAAGAAAACAAAGGAATGAGGAAGGAAAAAAGAAAAAAAACAATGGAAGAGAGGAAAAAGGAAAAGAGAAAGGAAGAAAAAGAAAAGGATATGGATTTTTCTTTTCGGAAAAATTCCAAATTTGGAGGATTTTGGAAAAAAAATTAGAAAATTTTATGGATTGGGAATATTTAGGATTTGAGAGAATTCACGGAATTGAGCTCCACTTCCAAAAGCCAAATAAAAATCAAATAACAAACAATAGAACAAAAAAAGAGTGGCATAATTAATTTATTTAGTAAATTTAACCCTTTTTTATTTATGAAATTTCTATTAAGCTATTTTAGGCGAATAAATATTAATGTGAATTTTCGAAATTAGGCAAATTCAAAAACGTGAAAAACGAGACGTGGCATTAGTCCTCCACCATCCGATCTCTCTTTACGAACTCTTCTTGATTGGTCCTTTCCTTCCCCGTCACTTATTTGTCAAAATCGTAATAGCTTCCTTTGGTTTCTACACCATCACCACCACCTCCATCCCTGCTGCCACTATTCCTAACACCGTTGTCACCACTATCACTTCTTCCCTACTACAAGCAAAGCCCGGCCTCCAACCAAAAGAAAAGAAGAAAAAAGGTTCCAGTTTCTCCCAAAAGAAGTACTCCCAAAAATAGGTAAATTACGAGACCAAAGCATTAGAACTTCTCTCGTGTTCCCCAATATGAGACTTCTGCAAAAGCTACCATCCATCAGCTTCCTAATTCCTGTCAGTTGCTTTTCATGAAACCTGAATGAAATAGAGAAAGCATTTGAATGATCATATGAAGAGAACGAGCAGCATATAAGCATAAACACAAGTAAACAAGAAGCTAAGTTAGTTCATCTAGTCCTTTTTACTTTTACTTATGAAAATCGAGAGATAGCAATATGTGTTTTGTTCTATCCTGATTCAGAAGAAGATTACAGAACACAGATATATTTTATATTCATGTCTTGATTCGGCAGATGACTACACCATGATCTTGTTATGAAATGGCAAGCTTCATTTCAGGCTTGATACGTTGGTACTCCAATATTTTTAGGACTAAAGAATGACAATGGTTCATCATAATGACAAAGCTGGGCATCCTTTAAGATCTTACAAGACACCATGTTTTGTACGTAGAACTTCTAGTTTGCACTTAATTATGTCTGCTAGTTCAGTATAGACGCAAGCCAACAGAAATACCGGCATACTCCCATATAACCTATCTGTATTTTGTTTAAAGCAATGTACATGGTATGGTTACTTTCTATCAATTTATTTTTTTTTTACCAGGAAAACTGCCAGGGCTTTGCCCAGCAGTGTAATCTATCAATTTATTTCATCCCAACAAAAATATAAAAGCAGGGTCACTTGTCATAAACAGGAAAGCTTCATCTCAGACTTGATCGCCAGATGATATAATGTTTTTTTTTTTCAACAGTTAACATGATGACAAGACTGGGTGTCATTCAGTTTCTTAAATATTATGTTTACTGACAAATTGTAGTTTGCACTCAGTGATGATTGCTGGCTCAGAAAATATTAATACGGAACAGAAGTAAGAATTTTCATTGGCATCAACCTAATACTTGGTAGGACACGACAGCGAAGGGTGACAAAGCAGGTCGAAGAAGATGAGGATAACTAGGAAGAAAACATATCTTCTTTTTCAGAGGAAGAAAGGTACCCTACATAAAAAAAACTGTGTTTAGGCTTCCACTATTGAGTTAACCTCGGTTCTTTTGAAGTTGGAACTATAAACAGAATGCTTCAACATAAGTGATCAGCCACAATTTGGGTACCAGCCTAACCAGTGACAACGTCTGGCACATATAGTACAAACCGACTTACTAGTTTTAGCTAAACACATGAAAGGTTCTATTAGAAACAAAATGGCACACACGAGGTGGGTATTTACTGCATAAAATGTCTAAGAGGTGAGTGCACGAGTATTTCAGTAGGATGGACACCTTCAGAGTTCAGACTAGAAGGGATGACAAACTGGATATACGACTAATAGTGGATGAAACAAGAAGCAGTAGTGGAGAGAGTACCCAAACATTGTTTAGATGAGAACCTGGTACATCATCTGTTCTAATCACTGCTCGAACGAACCAGGACGTCTGCCAAAGTCTTGTTTTCAGCACCTTCCTCCTTGCCTGAAGCGGTAAATTTAATCATTTGTACAAGTAAAACATCACAATAGTAACACAAAACATACTAAAACAATATGGAATTCTCTGTATTTAAATATAAGGTTTGAGCTAGCAATAAAACTCTTCTTGTAGGGTAGGTAATGGAAAATTCAGCATAGCGAATCTATAATTGGCTTAATTAGAGGAATAAAGTTGTTATCAATAACTTTCAAATGGACAGTCTTATGTGTGATACAAACAATAGGCATACCAGATATATGCAAATAAGTTAGCTCGCTAATTTTTGGTCCAGGGTTACACTCTTTAATTAATATAGTTCTTGACAAGTTGGAGAAGTAAAGAAGTAAGAGAATTACTTGAAAGAATGAGTTCATTTGCTAATTTTAGGTCCAGAGTTACACCCTATCTGATAAAATACTTGACTAGTTAGACAAACGAAGAAATGCTTAAATGGACATATCATCTGTATTATACTATTAATTGTAGTCTATGAACACAAAATTATAGAAAGATGGAAATAGAATGTGGATCATGTGGTGTAAATTCGCAATTCACAAACATTAGATTATTATGAGTTCCAACTAATATATCCTCAAACATACATGGAAGGGTTTGAACGATTATACAACAGAACAGTAACAGAAATATATGTATATATAAGTTGATAGTTGAACTACTAAATTCCACAGCATGTGAGGTCATTGTCCTATTCCATGACCAAGATAACGAGATTAACAGACTATAACATGTCAGTTTGACGAAGGATACTGAAAATGCATGTAAAGCAATGCTAGAATGTAAAAACTAACAAATTACCAGCACAGAGAACAAATTGTAACTAGCAAATAAAGAGGACAAGTTGAACATCACCTGCAGAAGGGATCCGACATGACCCAAGCCAAGGTGGGAGCACACACGGTAAGAAGGTGCCAATGAGAAATGTTCGCTCATGGAACTCACATTCCCCCAAATCAGAACACCCCACCACCTCCCTCCTGTCCATGTCGACGGCGAGGACATGATCTCCGACGACGACGCACACGACGCTGGCATTCACCGGGTCAATTGCACAGATCCAAGGGATTCTATCCTGCCATGGCCGTCCAGCTGCCGCGTTCTCCAGTGGCCGGCCAAGCGCCACCTGATGCTCGAGCGTCCAGCAGCCGTAATAATCGTCGTCGAGGGCGAAGGAGCTGAGCACGAATGGCTTCTTCCGGGACACCTCGACATAGCGCAGCCTCCCCTCGCTGACCCCAATGCGGCGGTACATCCCCTGAGCCAGCACTGACGCCATGAACTCCTCCCCCGTGGTTGGCTCTGGCAGCACACTGCTCCGCGGCAGCTCGATGAAGCGGAGCTCTGGCCGGTCGCTGAACGGGTCGGCGGAGACCACGCCCCAGCCCAGATCGACCCACCATATTCGTCCGGCGAAGGCTACCACCTCGTGGTGCGAGTGCACGTTCAGCTGCCGCGCGAGCGGGAGCGGCGACGGCAAGCTCTCCAGCTTGTCCCACTCGCCTGTTTGCGACAGGAACCGCCACATCGCGAAGCCCCGATCCTTCCCGTCGCGGCCGTTCCCCTCGCTGAGAGATGCGACGGCGTACTCGTCGGGCGGCCCGTGCCCGTGCCCCTGCGCGGACCGGGTGAGGAGGCCCGGGAGGTGGCAGAACATGGTCTTCTTGGTGCCGTTGATGTCCGGGAGGCGGAACAGCTCGCCGCTGATGGGGTTGCAGACGAGGCGCGTGATGTCAGGGTTCATGTTGACGCCGGCGAGCTCGCGTTCCTGGGTGTCGCCGCGTGAGTTGTGGAGGTTAAAGCTGAGGCCGGTCAACTTCTTGCCTTGCTGCTGAGCCTGAGCCTGCGCGCCGGCGCGGCGGTTGGCGACGACGCGGGCCGTGGCGCGGATATCGGTGAAGTCGAGGAGGAGGAGGCCGTCGCTGGTGGCTCCGGCGTCCCCGACGACGGTGCGGAGGATGTCGCTGTTGGGGTCGACCGGGGGCTCGGGGTCGAGACCGACGAGGTGCTCGGGGACGACGAGGTGGGAGACGGCCGGGGGCTGGGCGAGCTCGATCGACGCGCGCTCCGCCGTGGACGCGCGTATCCTGGTGTACTGTATCATCGCCCACGGAGGCTGCGATGCGGCCGTGGAGAGGCCGCGGCGGAGACGGCCGGAGGAGGCGGCGGCGGCGGCGGAGAGGCGGCGGGGCAGCAGCATCTCGGTGAAAAAGTGGGGGTTAATTTGATAATTTTCTCCCCTCTCCTTCGAACAGAGAGAAGGTGAAAGGAATTTTTGCGCGAGGAATTACGGAGTTGATGAGTAGTACTAGTAGTTGGGTGCAGCTGGCCTGGTCTACTGGGCTCGGTCCAGGGATTTGAACGACATTTTACGGCAAGGGCTGTGTTTATTTCCGCGCAAAGATTAGATTTTGGTTAAAATTGAAGATGATGTGACTGAAAAGTTGTTTGTATGACAGGTTGATGTGATGAAAAAAAACTCAAGTTTGGATCCAAACTTTGGATCTAAACACAGCTAAGGTTTGCTGCACCCCTCCCTATTGGTGCGGCAAAATAAATTTTCGGAAAAGTAAAACAATATGTATCACAAAATTTTAAAAAAGGGCAAATGCACAAAAAATTTTAAGCTACGCATCAGAGCATCGTTTTGTCATTTTTGAACTTTGCAGGTCGAGCTTTTTCTTTCTTTGGCAAAGCGTCTGTACAAACCGAAAACATTATCTGCTATTTTCAGGGGTTAGCAATGACTAACATTCTCAGGGCTACTGAAATTCCGCAAGACCCTAAAATCTTAACACATTTGCACATACTTTCTCAGTCCCAAAGTAACGTAATCATTTTATTTTTCTATGTTTCATAATACAAGGCACCTCTTTCTTACCACACCTCTTTCTTCCCAAAATTTGTGTTTCTTTAAATCATCTAGGTTCAACATCTCTAATCCTACCCATGTATTGTATTTATTGAGATGATTCAAACAAGAGTGGTAATAATTCTTTTAAGTCTTTGACTATACTAATGGTGGTTATGTCGAGAAAATAATTGGAATGGCACCTCTATTGTACTGCCACATACTCCCTCTGTCCCAAAATGAATCTAGACACACATCCTAGATGAATCTAGACACACATCCTAGAGTTTGAGAATACTCCCTCTGTCCCAAAATGAATCTAGACACACATCCTAGAGTTTGAGAATTTTTGGGACGGAGGGAACAAACACCAATTTACGTACAGTATTCAGACAGTCACACTCACACATGCTGAATTTTGCATTAACAGACAAGTTGTGAATCAACATCTAAGACGTGCTCAAACACATGGCATTTTTGCCCGGATTCCACCTTCAAAACGGACTCAAAATCTTCTGCCAACGTCGTTAGCCGCAGCTCAAAGCCACAAACTCATTAGTGTCTAGGGAACGTCTGCCTAGCTGCTTTTAAGTATAATATTAATCAGTGAAACCCAAAATTCAGCGTTCAGCCAACGTTTAGCAACAATAGAAAGAGGGGGGGGGGGGGGGGGGAGTTTGTGAGTGCAGCACCCAATGCCATTGTAGCGTTGCTTCATAAGAAGAAGACTTCCTAGTTCATCATAAGTTCAGAACAGCTTTCACAAAACAACTTCAGAAACCAACAGAACAGATATCGCCTGTTAAATTCCATAGACCTGGAGAGAATGAATTAAGCATTAGCCCATCTCATTAATGATGCCAAGAGAGCGAGTGCTATGAGAAAGAACCTATTTTTCTTTGTTACAATATGGATGCATGCAAACAGAAATAATACTATAATCCCACATACCTTTTTCTCAATTTTATATAAAAATAGGCGTAATGTTTATTTTCTATATACCATTTCTTTGTTCCATAACAGCAAATATGTACATCTGATTGGCAGATCTAAAATAAAACACGATAGCCCTAATTTTTAATATGGTCAACATTTAAATCCGAAGTGCTACTAAAAGACCACAGTATAGGAATCATGGACTATATGAAATTGAAGTAGCCATCTGGTAAATTAGGCTGTCTTGATCTGAGGTAACACTTAACAAATGATGATGGGTAGCAAAAAGTAACTAATCAGGAATGCAGTTTCCTTAACACAGGAAAGAATGAAATAGATGATGGTTTAAACAATGATAGCTAAGTACCAAATATACATTATATATACCATTTTTATGGTGCAACAAAAACTAATGATTTCAGTCCTTGTGAAGAAACAGGAAGCTATGAAGTTGATAACTCATGATAACAAAAACAGTTATTTAGTTTTTAATACACAAGCTTTATTTAGGTTTCCATCTAGATAAGTTTTACTGGTACAACGCGAAGTTGATTCTCGGTTATAATGGGCAGATCGAACCAGACAATCTGTACAGTTGATGACAAGAGTAGGGAACGGTAACCATAATTATTTGTACACTATTTCACATTGAAATTTGAAGTACCAATAGCTTAAAACTGAAGTAGTATATCATATCATGTTCTACAGTACACACTACAGAAGGACTCAATTGACGCTACAAACATATATGGTCAGCAAAAGTAACTAGTCATAATTCTTGTTTCATTAACAGAGGAAAGGATGAAATAGATTATGGATTAAACAAGAATAGCAGAAGAAAGAACCATATGTATTTGTTTCTTCACCTCAACTCTTCATATCCCTGTCTACACGAACCAATGTGTCTGCCATGGTTTTGCTTCTGATGCTGGCCTTGGTGCTTGAAAGTGTTCCTACAGTGAGGGAGTTGAACCATTATAACACAAGAAATGGAAATAAACACTTCCCTACATTTGTTTACAATATGAAAGAGCATAACATCTCATATCGACACATTCAAGATGATACGCTGAAAGACATTCGCTGTAAATGAGTTTGTTCCCATCATAATTTAGCTACATTAGGTTGGCATAGACCAACAACATATCATCAAAAAAACAAAATGGAATTGCTAATTTGCTATACATGTTGACTGCAATTTAAGCAAATCTCAGCATTTAACATTGCACATTTCCTTTTAATGACTTCGTAACCAATTTAACAGCAGAGGTGGCTCATGAAACAATAACATTCTCACAAGCCTCCAACCACATCGTTTAGTTTTGACGGGCATGCAAGACAGGGCTTTTCCCCAGATTCCTCCAAATAGAGGAGATTCCAACAATCTGATTCCAATGAAAACCAGCAACCCAAACTCGTCTAGGGATCTCTGCTCAGCCAATTTTAAGTTCGGTATGCATCAGCAAAACCCAAATATAAATGCACATCCAAAGTTTCCCCAAAATGACAGCTCGGGTTGCAGCACCAATTGGCAATTGCATCATAATACATCACCTCATAGAAAAGGATAAAAAAGTCCTAATCCATCAGAACAGTTCTCACTGTTAAATTTCAGAAAACTGAAAAGCAAAAGTTATGATTGGGAACATCTCATTGATCAGGCAAGGGAAGCGAGTGACAAGAGAAAGAATCAACATTTATTGGTTCATCATGAACACAAGCAAACAGAATGATATTATAGTCCCATATAGCTGGTCTTGCGGTATATGAGACATCCATGTGGTAGATAAAATGGATCAAATCACCCATGGTAGTATGAATAGAAGGAGTGAGAAGATAGTATTGGAAAAAGTTGATTGGCCATACAAATCAATAGTTTCTTAATATACTACCGATATTGCAAAACATAGTAAAAGGCACCAAACCACTCGCCATTGCATTGCCACAGATCACACGCGATGCAATCATCTAGAAACATAGTAAGATGGCTAAGCACATTGACTATTGAAATTCAAGAGGAATTCAGGCAGTTGACAATTATCACTTCTGTTTTCTGAAAAATCAACATGCCTACCTAAATTCCCAGAGATTATTCTGAAAACAAACCAACCTACCATAGCATATGCATAATACTGTCGCAGGTAAAACATGCATATCAAAATAAAGCATGAGAAAGAAGAGAACCTGCAGAAGGGATCTGGAATTCCTCAGCCACGGTGGGAGAACACATGGTGTGAGGAACCCGGTGAAAGGCGAAATGGGCCAGTGCTGCAACCTATCTGCGAACGTCCGAGCACCTCACCCCGCTCCATGTCCACGGCAACACAGAGTCACAATTGTGAGGTACATTGTGCTCGCATTGAGTGGGTCAATGACGCCAATCCGTGGCGTGTCATCCTCCTCCGGGTCTGGGTGGCATCCATCCACCCCGAGCCGGCTGAGCGCTACCCGGTGCTCCAGCGTCCAGCTGCTGCCATTGTCATCAAGGGAAAAGGAGCTGAGCACGAATGGCTCCTTCTGGGACACCTCGGCGTAGCGCAGCCTCCCCTCGCTGACGCCGACGCGGCGGAACCTGCTAGCTTCCGTATCCCCTCCACGGGCTCCGTCACACTGCCCCTCGGCAGCTGGACGAATTGCAGCTCCGGTCGGTCGCTGAACGGGTCGACGGAGACGACGCCCCAGCTCACGTCGACCCACCACAGCCGGCCGCGCAGGCCACCACCTCGTGGGAGACGTCCATCTGCCTGGCGAGTGGGAGCGGGGACGGCAAACCCACCAGCTTGTCCCATTCCCCTTTCTGCGAGAGAAACCGCCGCATGGCGATGCGCGGTTGTCTTCCCCGTCGCCACGCTGAGCCACGCGACGGCGTATCTGTCCGGCGGCCAGTCGGGGCGGTCAGATTGGGTGAGGATTCCGGTGAACTGGCACCACGAGGTGTCCTTGGTGCCGTCGATGTCCGGCATGCGGAACAGCTGGCCGGTGATAGGGTTGCAGACGAAGCGCGTGACGTCGAACCGCCTGTCGAAGCCGGTCATCTGGCGCGCGAGGCCGCTGGGGTGCACGCCGACGACGGGGCCCGTGGCGAGGCCGTCGGTGAAGTCGAGGAGGAGGAGGCCGTCGCCGCTCGCGCCGCGCACGCAGCCCCCGAGGAGGCGCATCTGGCTCCTGGGGTCGGTGAGGGCCGGAGGTCGAGAGGTGCGCGGGGACGTGGACGTGCGAGGCGCGCGGGGGCTCGGCGAGCTGGAACGACGCGCGCAGCGCGCGCCAGGGAGCTCCTGGCCGCTTCCACGTGGAAGATCATCGCCCACCGCGGGCGCGAGGGCGGCGCGGCCGTCGAGAGGGCGCGGCCGGTGGCGGCGGAGAGGATCGAGCGGCGGAGGCGGAGCAGGTGGTGCATTTTGGCGGTGGCCGGCGCCGAGGTGGAAGGGGGGGAGAAGAGGAGGAGGAGGGGGGTTTTGCTGCTTTTGTTTGCGGCGAGCGGAGAAGGCGAGGGGGGCGGTCCGCGGTCGGTGCAGGAGGGCTTCGTTTATTCACGGGATGGTGTCTAGATGTGGGCCCATATGGGGTCCACATGTCAGTGAAAGGACGTGGCTTACGACTGCGGGAGGCGGAGACCGGAGGGGAAAAGGCTCACCACTTTTTGAACGCATTTAACAGCCAGATGGCAGCTCCCCATTGGTTGTTGTGCGTGCTTAATCCCGTCAGTCACTAATCTCCCGCCAAAACGCTCTGGTCCTTTTGGGCCCATACGGCTTGTTTGGTTGGGGACTTTGGGGGGAGTTTGAGAGAGGAAATGGGAGTTTACAAGACTGAGAATTTTAATATCTAGTTTAGTTAGAGGGCTTGGAAATTTCGAAAGGATTTGGATTGGGAATTAATCCATCCAACTCCCCACCATCTTACCCTGTTAATTCACGAGACTTGGTGAGAATTAAACACGAGAAGTCTAAAACACCCCTCAACAATACCCCTGTAGCCTCCGCCGTCTGCTGGTGCGAGAAGAAACAAGACGCGGAAACAATTCTCGTTCACCGGGTCGAGAAGGACTGAAATGTGTGAAAAATCCCCTGCCACTATCACGAGGAGTAAAACGCGCACAAAATCCCTTGCCACTCGCACGAGAAGGAGTAAAACGCGCACAAAATCCCCATCTCAATGCCACTTCTCTCACCCACTCCATCAGGTGGCCACCGTGAGAGGGAATATATCCTGCGAAATATCACCATCTTAGCAGCACTTCTCCCATTCACACGAGAAAACTGCAACCAAGGTTGTGTTCTTCTCCCGCTTTTCCCAACTCACATCTCTCGTTTTCCGCGCGCACGCTTTTTCAAACTACTAAACTGTGTATTTTTTTTAAAAAAAAATTCTATACGAAAGTTGTTATAAAAAATTATATTAATCTATTTTTCAAAAAATATTAATTAATACGTAATTACTCATGCAATAATATGTGCTTCGTTTTGCATGCCACCCCTCCTCTCGAACGCAGCCCAAGTGAGGTTCTCACACAAGTTTGTTGTGTTCTCGAAAACTCCCCCCTCTCTCTTGTACAGATCGAGACCGTGTTGCTAGGTCCGCCATTGTGATGCCTTGTCTTCGAGTCGGTCCAGGAGATGGGACATAGGCAACGGGATGTGGGAGCGGTGATAGAGTAGAGACCGGACGAAGCCTAGCCCCCCTCCCCTCGAAGGAAGGAGAGAGAGGGGTGACCCACTTACGTGTGTCTCACTTTTTAAAATCTTTTTTTCCGACTTACATGTAGGCCTCACATATTTTATTTGAACTTTTATTTTTCTTTTAAATCCTGCTTCTAATGCTATGTCAACGTTATGTGGGATGACAACCAAGTTAAACCAGTATGTAGGTATCACGTCAGTTAAAACAACCTTCCAAACCAACTTGGGACCTTCTATGCACTGGTGGTATTACGGTTAAAGAATGTTATTCCATCTCGATGTTAAGACGAGAGATCTAAAGTAAACTTATTTCCTTCCTTTAACGTTTCTAGTGGACCAGCCCATCTTCCTACGTAAACCCAACAGCCGGCCCATTCAGATTCCCATCGTGAGTCTCGGATCCATCGGCGCCGACGGCACGGCACGTCTCCCCTCCTCCGCACAACTCTCGGATCTTCCCTCCGCACGCAGCTCCCCCCTCGAAGCCTCCCCAAGTTTGAAATTTCGAACGGTCGGCGGCGGGAGGATGGAAAAGGCTACCACCTCCGGCGGCGGCGGCGGCAGCGGCAGCCAGCCGCCGCGGGGGGTAGGGCTGCCGTTGGTGGAGGTGCAGGCGGCGGCGGCGTCGCTGCGGCGGTCGGAGGGGTTCTACGTCGTGAAGGAGCTCCTCGGCTTCGTCCTCTACATGCACCAGCAGATCCCCGCGTAATTCCCCCTCGATCCGCTCCCCTCCCCTCCCTTCTCTCTTTCAATCTCTCTCCCTCTCCCAAATGCTGGGGAAGTGGTCGGTATAGGGATGGATTTGGTGGGTCTCTATGTGAGTCTTTAGCATCTAGGTTACAGTCTAAGCAATTTGTTCGGGTTCGAATCTAATTTTCTATAGCGATTGAGGTGGTACTCAACTTCGGATTTGGTCACCAGATTTTGATGGATTTTGTTCTAGCAACCTTAGTGCTTGTGGATCTAATTAGGATACAAGTTGCTCAGCTGTTGCATTGCATCAATCCATCAAATAGGCAATGGTCTGACTGAATGGCTGTTCTGCTGTAGCAGAGTTGAGAATTCCATTAATTCAAAATGGCTCTAGGCGTTCTGGGCCATACTGTTGGCAATGAATTGGGCAACTTCATCGATGATGATTTGAAGGTTCACTTTTGTAACAAATTGCTTGCATTTCCTTTGCTTCCTGGGAGATGTTTGGTATTGATGTGTGGCCTTAGGTTGTGCATTCTCTGTTAGATTAATATGAATGTTGATTGTTATGTTATTATAAACTGTTGATTGACGAGATACTTTAATTTACCTTATTGTAGCATGTTATCTACTCCTGTCCTGGTTCCATGTGTTGGTGCAGGTGTGGTGTTCATGTGCTTTCGTTCTTATGTTTTGTGCACATAATAAAATGGACAAATTCTTTTCCTGGAAGAAATCAAAGTGTGTGTGTGTGCGTGTGTGTGTGCGTGTGTGTGTGTGTGTGTGTGTATCCGTTCTTGTAGAAATTTATGCTGTACAACTTTTTTTCCCGTAATTATGCCAAAAAACTTGCATATATTTGTATTAAGAAGAATAAATAGTAAGAGACCAAAGTAGCAACAAATATATATACACACACAAAGCTTCAAAAGAACAAATGGTCAGAGACTTTGATGTATGACTGTTTAGTTCCTGTGTATGTTCTCAGCTCTGGTTCTTCATTTGCAATACCTGAGCACATACACATGGCCAACCTAGTTTTCCAGTACAACAGAATAATGTTGATGCATTGGTGTGACTCTGTTATTCTATGATGTAGGGCTAATTTTCTGGGGCTTAAGTTAGGCACACAACATTGTTATGCATTGGTGCGTGACTTCTAGGATGCGTACATCACAGAAGATGAAACCTTTGAAGAGGAGATCTCCTGATATTGTGTTGCTTAAATTTGTTATAGTACACCTGCACTGCAATCAAAGAAAAAGAATATAAGTGAACAGCATTTAGCCTGGATTATGTAATTATCCATTTTGCAGATTATATACTAAGTTCGGGCAGTTATACACTGTTGTATGTAAAATTATCGCATGAATTTTGAAGTCTAATTTGTTTTTCTACATTTTCAGGGTATTGCAGAATCTTGAAAATGAATTTGCAAGTTTAAAGGAGGAAATGGCAAGTTTTGTTCTCAGAAAGCATGTTGCCGTTAGCATCTACGTAGTATTTCTTTAACGAGCCTATTAATAATTTGTGGGTATTTATAGGCAGAGATGGCATTGCCACCAGCAGAAATGAAACCATCTGATCAGAGAAAGCACAATACACGGAAAAGGGAAGTTAGACGGAGGATCAAGAAGCAGGAGAAGTTAATGAATGGCCTCTCCAGCGTATTTTCTGCTCTTCAGAAAGCACTCGATGAAGTTCCTAGCATTGAAGGAGTTCTCCTGATCCTGGGTGGTAGCCTTGTAAGACCTCTGTTTGTCTATGACATTACAATTTCTCATGGTAGATTTGATGCTGGAAGTGCCAATGAGCGTGGTGCAAGCAAATTAGCACAGTCCGTTTCTCGAAAGGTGAGCTACTTTCTGGCTTAATGCTCCATGAATAACTATCACCCTTTAGATCCTAGGTTGACTACATTTCTTTAGAATTTGGTAGTTTTTTTTAAGTACCATAGAGTTGAGATCTGAATGTTGATGAAATTCACAATGCAGTAACTTTTAGTACCTACTTTGGACAACAATATGGCAATAGCATATCTGAAATGTTCTAGTGTTGTACTTTTGCTCTGCTGTTTGGCATTTTGGCATATGACCAAACAGTGTAAGGAGAATCTTGCTATGTTTTTGCCCCATTGGTAGGCATAATTCTAATTTGTTTTTACTTATCATTGTGCCTGTTTCATCTTCGTATGGTGGAAGTTTTGGTCCTCTTTGAATAATAACATGCATATGTATATGTATAGGCCATTCGTGCTCTTATATCAAGTGGTGCAGGGAGTTTATCTTATACAGGTATTGGTTCTTCTGTTTTACTATATAGTACCTCTGTTCCAAAATATAAGAATTTTTAGTGTTGGACATGGGTAATTGGGTATTAAGGAAGTACGTGGAATTAAATGGGACAATGTTGTGATTTTTTGAGAAGAGAAAATATGTGAAGGAATTAAATGGGGGAAGACTGTGATTAGTTGATAAGAGAATGTAGGTAGAGAAGTTATATTTTGGGACAAAATTTGAATGCTGAAAGTAGTTATATTTTGAGACAGTGGGAGTACTTGATTGGGAATGCCACCATCCTTTTACCTTAATGCTTCCCCTCCAATTGTTTTGAAGGCCCTACCAAGCTGTTTGTTCTAGTCAGATGTCCCTGTACATTGAACTTACCGCTGGACTTCCTGCCGAAACGTGATTTTCGTTACAGCAAAAAGGTATTGTTTTTTTTAAGTTAGTTTATGTTTTTTGTCGGTCCGCTTTTGCAGAAAGATCTAATGTTTCCCTGATTAACATGAGCCTTATCTTTTTACCACAGGTTGTACCCCTCCAGATGTGTATAAAATGCAATATAGCAGGCATCCAAATAGATAATCAACAAATAACATCGATTCTTGATGCTTCAAGTTGCACTTCAGAATCTTCTATTTCTGATGTTATCTGGTAAATAATTCTTGTCATCTGTTCCCAGTTTTCCATTGATCACTATTTGCTTTCTGCTGCTATTTCCCCTCTTGTGTAATGGTAACCAATAGTTCAGTATTGTCTTAAGTACGGCAAACCTTCCCTAGTACTATGCAAGATAGAGTGCTCTTCATGAGTCCATGCCACCTTATTTTCTTAAAATCAAGGCAAGAGCACTGCTGAATTCTACTAGAAGAGGTGAAATTATGATTACAAGAAGCCCATTAGTGTAATCTTATTAAACTGCATATGAATCTTTTGTGTTTTGAAGGATAAAAGATTTAATTTACCAACATTTGAATTATGTGCTTTTGTGTTTTGTTGGCATCAAGTATTACAGAGAATTATTTTAAGGTTGATACGGTTTGGATTTTTGCACAGAAATCTTGCCCAATTTGGTTTGTTATGTGTATACTGGTTTCCTTCTATTTTTTCCCCTGAAAAACCATCCTGCAACTGCAAATGAGGATGAGCAAAGAGAGCGCACATGTATGTGTTTTGAAACCTTTGAACTTCCCCCTTTTTCAGTCTATTAGGCAGAGCTCCTGCCATTTTCGCTAAAAAAAGAAAAGAGGTGATCTCCAGCGGATCTTTTCTTTTGAACTTAAGTAAATCCAGTTAACGAATATTCATTAATTTTCCAGGTTCCAGTGTAAGCACACGATAAGAGGCCTACCTTGCAAAGCGTCATTAGAAGAGTGATATGGCCCAAGCATGTTGAAGACGCCCAGAAAACAGTGGATGATGTAGCGATATAACTCCTGTTCTGACTTTGTAAATGCATACGGCATTATGCGAAGGATCATCATTCTGTATGTTCGTTCCATTTGTACAGTGCTATAAAGTTCAGTTCGCTCCATTGACTCGCAAAGAAGAACAAAAAACAAGAGCACAATTAAAGTTTAGCGAACCTGAAGTCCTGAATTGAATCTCCACACCATTTTACTTTTGCTCAGTTTTATTTCAAGTTTGCAATACTACATACTAGTATTTACTATTGAAAGAGCAGCATCCTACAATTACAGAATTACCACCAACTTTATCAGAAAATATTGATTTTAAAAGTCCCTATAGCCAAGAAAAATCATTCATCACAAGTGATAAAAAAGAGTTTGAAAAATCCATATTGGGATCTAGACTATAGAGCACTATGCTAAGATTTTTAGGGTACTATTTAATCTGTAAACTTTTTAATTTAATCTGTAATATTTGTTTTTTTTTTTCAAAATTCAGGAATTGGAGCCATACCAAATAGAGCATTAAGTTGGCCAAAACCATACAATAAAAATACATTCGTCGTCCAAACACCTACTATGATGTGAGACCATGCTAACAAAATCAAACCATATGAATGGAAAAAAGTAATAAAGACAAGGGAGCAAGCTTGTCTTCGTTAAACTATTTCGGTTTACTACCTCTTGAAATAGAACATTCTCGTATGGGATGATACCAGTGTACCATTCTAGGATTTAATAAAACAATATAAATATGTCACTGTACAATATTTCATCAAAATTTTGCATTTAATTATAATTAGATATAGTAGAAATGGCCTAATGAAAGAAAATATGGCATTGCTAAATTCAACAATGCTTGGAATGGTATAGTATGTTAATCCGGTCATTTCATTTGATACTATCCAAAATTGGCCATAACGACTAGAATTGACTAGTATTCAGAATAGTAAGCCACTCAATACATACCATATAATATAGTGGAATAGTACATATAGCCATTCCGGCTAATATTGAAATAAAATTGATAAACTTGTAAGAGAGATGCATAACTATAGGTATGGAGACAATCAAGATATTAAATAGCTATAGTAGGGTACTATAGACATAATAGCGATATCACAGTAATACAACTACAACAATATCAGCTCAGCTGTTATATGCCTATAACATGTTGATTATTAGAGTTGATTCTATACTCAACTCATTTTCGTTCGTCTTCTCCGAAAAAACATGATGTACTTCATCGAGGCTTCGTCTGAGTCTTATCCCATGCAGCTGATTGGCTCCGAACCATGCACGTCCGTGCGAGAGTAGAGCAAGAGAGAAAACACGACCACTTCGTCATCCTTGCGAAGCGCATCCACTCACCGGAAGGAAAATTAATCTCATTTTTTAGAACTTTTTTAAGCTCTTTGCTTTCCTGCTAGAGCTTGAGGGATCAAAGAGAACGAATCAAGAAGCGGGTGTGCTCTGGTCTCTAGACAAGTCGCCTATGCTGGCTAATTCTCACGGTTTTGTTTAATATGGTTGTGGATTATTATTGGCTTCTTGCTGCATGGGGTTTTGTTGATCTTGCCAGCACATCGGGGGTTCTTAACTTTGCTTTGGCCGTGGCTTCATGGATGTGGGCTGCCTCCGTAGGAGGATTTGTGGTGGACGGTTTGGATGTTTACTCAATTAAATTGATATGCATGAATTGCAGTCTTGGATTTGCTCCTCCTTTGATCATGTATGTTTGTTGCTTCCCTGCGGTATTGCATTGATTGGGAAGCCAAATCACCCACAAGTCTTCCCTTGTCTACAGTTTGCAATTTTGGATAACCGATTACCAACTTTTAGTTCATCTAATTTTAATTTCCAAGATTTATCTCGTCAAACAAAGTGAATCGCAATCATGTAATATTATATCGTAATTTTAGTTTTTCCCGTGACAACGCACAAGCATTTTGCTAGTTAATTCTAATGTATAAAATTGGATTTTGTAGCTAAACATTGTTTACTTCTTGCATGAAACTTTTTATTTAACAATTGAGATATAAAATTATATTTCATGTATGTGGGAATGTATTCTGCACATATTTTTATCATTTGTATTGATTTTAGACTTCAACTATATTTCTTTACATTATGACAGCATTAATTAGTTGGATGAACAACTTAAAATTTTTAAGGCTTCTCATCCGTTATCATCCGTTATCAGAATTTCAAGAAATTGTATTCTCGTCTAAATTGAGAGTTGTCAACACGTTTACGCATATTCTCAAAATTGAGCGAGTTTGTTATTTTGAGTTAGGATATATCATTTGAACATTTAACTCTTTGGATTTTTAAACATCGCCCCTCTTTTCAACCGAACCCAAATTTCCCTTTTTTAAAAAAAAAATATACTCAGCACGTGATAGGAGGGTTGTGTTTTTACCTTTTTTTTTTCCCAACGCGTCTCGCCCAGTCGCCCGACCGGCCTCCTCTCCCGGCCACGGCGACGCCTCCTCCCCCGGCCACGCCGCGAACACCTTGGGTCTCTGCAATAGTCCAATCCCGATCTGCGGCAGCTACTCAGCTCGTGGAGGAGAGCCGCCGCCGGAAGCCGGAAGGCCGGGTAGCGCCATGGTGAGATCCCGAGAACCCTAATCCTCTCCGATGATTGGATTCGATGGATCTGGCGATCTAATTCGTGGTTTTTTTTCATTTTTTTTTTTGGTGGGGGGCGGTGATTTAGTCGGCGCTGTTCAACTTCAATTCGTTCCTTACCGTGGTGCTGCTGGTGATCTGCACCTGCACCTACATCAAGATCCAGTTCCCCGCCATCCTCAACGACCGCACCGGGTAATTTTTCTTCGTTGCACCGTGAGCTTCCTGATCTGCGAGATTTGTTCTTCTTTTTAGTCGTGGAGGCAAATAATCTAACCCGGAAAACTAAAAACAGTGAGCTGGATGAGAAAAATCTATGTCTACAGTGGAAATTGGGTCTTTGAGGCGCTGTATTAACATGAGAATGTTGTGTGCGCTGACAAAAATAAAGCTTATTATTGTGGATGAATTGCATAACTAGTTTGTTTGTGGACCGGTTTCTCTACTAATGCGGTTTATAGTGACCTGCACGCAATTGAATTATTGTTCTTAGATGATGTTCAGAATATATACAGATGTCTTTGTAAGTGCTAGTTATGCAGAAACTGAAAGTTTGCCTGTGCATGAATGGTTGTGGACAACAAAGTAACTTAGCTTTGGTGACTCCAACTTGATTTGGGCATGATTGATCTGTGCAAGAAACCAGTATAATCAATCACCAACTTATATGCCATGAATCATGATAACACCATGTGCTAACAGTTAGTGACAACTGTACTTGTCACTGTGTTTACAATTGGTTCTTAAATCTTATTTGAAATACCAAATGGCCAACGGATCTTGTTGCTTTAATAAAGCAGACCTCTGGAAGGATATTAGTTACCATGTAATGTCATAAGCTGATATATTCCTTTTTGTACTTGAATTTCTCCACAGATTCCGTGGTTTCTTTTGGAAAGCAGCCAGAATAGGTACGGTTCCTTTCTTCTTCCAGCTCAAATAGCACCACCTATCTTGTTTCCATTTTGCTAATATCTCCTGCATGTTGAACGGTCATTCCATTTTTCACTCTGCACTGTTAGGCACTAGTTTTTTTGTTGGTATATATACAATCAAACATACTTTCGTCTATCAACCTCAACTGTAAATGTTCACTCATTCAAATTGCCAGCACCTAAGTTCATTATTTGGTGTTTAGCTGAGCTCTTAATTTCAGCATAGGCTTATTATATTCTCTATAGAATAATGGTATATAATACTTTTCTATTTAGATAATTTTAAAACAAAACAAGTAAACGAAAATAAATCTGAATTATCTCAAATTTCTGTAGAAGAATGTTCATAAATACAATGTTTTCATTTATCTTGTCAGATAGCTATTATTTAACTATCGTGAAAGTCAGTAGGCTGAATTTCTCAAAGAAAAGCAGCCCTCCTATGATTATGTTCGAGATCTTCAATTGTCATTTTTTTTTCAGCTATGTAGAGTTCTCGTGAAAATTTGCTATCATGGTATACTTAAACTATTTAGCAAAAAGGTCCTGGTTGCATATGTGTTGCTTTATTGTCATGGTCCTCATGGTCAATTCAATAATATCTCTGTTAGGCACACAATGGGCACTTTAATCTTAAAAAACATGGTGTCCTTAGAGATCTATATGGAATGAGGATAGTGAAAGTTTACTAAACATTTAGTGATGATAATTGGAATTTGAAGTCTGATGGTGCAGCATTTCTTGCTCCATTCAAAGTCTAATGGATCTGCTCATGGACTTTGATATACATTAATACTACAGATATGCTGACTATCAACCTTGATGATCAGTAGTTATTCAACCAATGTTTTTATTATCACCTGCTCCTTTTGGAACTCAACTTGAAAGCAATAGTTCCTATAAGATTTCTTACAACTTCCTGGTTATTTATCTTGAGTGGTTCTTTTCCTATTTGTATTGAACTTGATATGACTTGGACAAATGAACTTTTATAATTCTATTAAGGCCAAAGTTAGTCAGTGAGAATCCACTATAACTTATTAGCTGCACATAAATATATAATCCCATTATCACTAAGAAATTCGGGAACTGCTGCTAGTTCATATTGTGAATGTTTTTCCACATCTGGATCTCATTTATTGGGTTTTCAACTGTTTATATGTAAAATTGTAAACATGGTTGTCCAAACTAATGGTTATTTGCTGTGGGCTGTGGCGCAAGGCCCGGTAAAGCTTCGTGACAGACCTGGCTCTGAAGACCATGTGGTTATTGTAGGCCTCAAGTCAATTAATTGAAAAGCCAGTTCTTTAGATACCTGGCTCCAAGAATATATTTCATAATTTGGTACACAAACATGTCAATTACATTATTTTTGTACAGTGATAAAGTTTATTCATCAGTTCATCGTTAATCCACCCATCTTTCTATCATCCCACCATCTACTAAAGTAAGAAAGAATTAAAGCCAAAGAGTTCTATTTAATCTATCTTTCGATCAACTTGTCAGCCTTGAAGCCTTTCATTGCCACAGTTGAGTAAGAGCTCGACTAGCATCTGTGTGCATAACCCTGTCTTTGCCTGCTTGCCCAACCACACAGCATTTTACCAGAGCCACGGCCATGAAGGATTATTTCATTTGATTGTCAGGTTATTAACATATATGTTGTATGTGCTAGCTTTTTAATTACTCAACAGTGACATAATCTTGCCAAATAACATGGTGTTATATATTAAGTTAATGCATCATTTGTTTCCTAAGCATTTGGAATTCATCTTTTGTGGTTTTTTTTATCAGGTGAACGCTTAAGCCCGTGGGTAGCTCTTGGGTGCTTTGCCATGGGGATATCCACTATTTTCTTCTGAGGCCTTCATGATTTTAATCCAGGCTGCAGAAGATTTGTAGGAAGAACAGTGTGATTATTATTGCATTGTTTTTTGTGTTTTTTGGAGGAGCTTTCGTTTCAATTTTAGCTGGGATGTGGAGATACGAGTCTGTCAAATGCCGGTTGTTACTCTCAGGTTGGTGCCCTTGTCAGGAAAGCAGGAGTGATACCATGGTTGCACCATTTAATGGTTATATTGTGTATTGAACTGTTTATGTGGTCTAGTGTCAAAATCAGGAACTATAAGTGCACATGGCATGTTCAGAAAATGCTTAAATGCTCCGAACAGGATATTGCTATTTCTCAGATTCTCCTTGATGCCATATAGACGCGCAGGTTTGCTGTACTGTCAGCATAATTGAGCAGTTCTATGTACTAGGGAAGATATACTTGTAATTCAACCTGTTCGTTTGTCTATATACCCTAGGCACAACCAATGTGCAAGTGTGATTTTGTCAAGGATGCAGTGACCAACCATTGTGCGTGTGCGATTTTTGTCAATGCGCACAGCCCCGACCTTGGTTAAAGGGCAAGGTCAGATCAGTGGGGATATGGTCATCCATGTTTCTTATGGACGGGCTGGGTGGATGGAATGAGCTGCTCCAATTTTTTTTTTTTAGGCTGGATGGATGATAATGGATAGAATAAGAATAATATACTAGTATTAATTAATAATAACACAATATACTCCCTCCGTCCTAAAATAAGTGCGGTTTTGCACTATTAACGTTCAACGTTTGACCGATCGTTTAATTTGAATTTTTTTTATGAGTAGTATTTTTATTGCTATTATATGATAAAGCATGAATAGTACTTTATGTGTGACTAAATATTTTTAAATTTTTCACAAATTTTTTAAATAAGACAGACGGTCAAACGTTGGGCACGGATATCCACAGCTGCACTTATTTTGGGACGGAGGTAGTATTAGTTATCATTAATCATTAACTTAAACATACTAAATTAAGTAACACTCCCTCCGTATTTCAATGTATGACGCCATTGATTTTTTTTATCAACGTTTGACCATCCATTTTATTTAATTTTTTGCGTAAATATAAAAGTATTTATGTTATGTTTAAAGAACATTTAGTAAGACAAATGGTAAAACGTTAATTAAAAAGTCAACGACGTCATATATTAAAATATGGAGGGAGTATAAATTATCTTGATTAGTGTATGTGGATGGCCTTATCCGGCCGAATTGTTTGTCTTAGAATTATGAGAAAAACCAAAGTAAGATTATAATTAATGATGACCAATAATTTGGCAAATAGCTAGAGACTCTATTAGAAAATTTAAAGTTATGTTTCCTCAAAATTATCGTGATTGCATTAACCAAAAAATCGTACATATAATATCAATGATAAAGTGCATATTTGAAGAAACGGTTCTTAGTATTACAAATTCTCATCCAATCTCTTTCACTTTATATTTGATATTTAGTTTTTTTCCCGATTATTATTTATTTTATATAAATATAGGATATCAATATTTTATGTTTTGAAGATTTTTTTTACAAAATTATTTATACTTTTTCTACCTGCCTTTTTCCTATTTCTGTTTGGTCCTGTTTGTGTTATTACTAATTAATTAGCCTGAGAAGGTAAAGTGCAACGTGCAAATACTGTAGCAACAACGCTAGATGACCAGGCCTAGTCCAGCCCATGACAGCCAGTGAATGAACCAATGGCTTTTCTTTTCTTTTTCTTTTTTTTTTTCACGGTCCAGGGTCCGGACTAATCCAGAGGGCAAAAGCAGGCGTAAGAGACATACAGTCATTAAATCGGTGATAATTTAAGATGCCACGTGGACCAATGAAACGCGAGAAGAATGGCTAGCTTTAGATTAATAGAAGAGATACATTCATTAAATCGGCGATAATTTAAGATGCCACGTGGACCAATGAAACGCTAGAAGAATGGCTAGCTTTAGATTAATAATACTAGAAGAGATGAGACATTGCACGATCGACGCTCTAGCTGAATCTCATGGGACACGTGGCTGATTTTCAAAGGACAAACCCTAAAATCATAGAGAGCCACGTGGCCTAATCATATGCTTAATTTTTTACCTTGAATTCGGTATATAAGATAAGATAAGATTAGTAGGAGGGAATTAATTATTTGGTAGCTGACATCCTCGCTACAGTCCACAGCCAAGCTGCCTGTCGTCGTTGCAACTAGAGCGTCCACAAGTTAGGGTCGAAAACACGTGACTTGTATTTTTAATTTTTTCAAGACGGACGGTTAAAGTTGTGTATGAAAAATCCATCTCATACGTGACTTATATTTTTAATTTTTTCTTTCAAGACGGACGGTGCACGGAAAAATTATTATGGCTGCATTTTAAGGACCTAAAACTACAACTCACTGCGTTTTTTTGTTCTCGAATAGAGTTACAATCACCGGGCAGCCCTCCTATTTAACTTGCTCTCCATCTCTCCAAACTAGCGAGGTGGGACTAAATTTGCTACAGTGCCACGCTGACACTGTGCTGCTGCTGCTTGCGGTTGTGCGCCGGTACAGCTAGGCTGCTAGCTGCTGCTCAGCTCTTTTCTTTTTTTTTCCCCTTCTTTTCTCCTTTTCTTTTCTCTAATTATTTGTGGGGTGTTACATAGGCCGTCATCAATAGGGTTATTGTTGTGTGCTATAGTATATCTTAGCCTCGCTCCCATGCTCGCAATGAGTGTATCACATACCCTTAGAGGAAAGGACCGACCTAGCCCCTATTGCTACTCGTGAGGGCTCAGGCTACTACGTCCTCACCATCATCTGCCAGTCCAACTTATGCCGCAGGTAGAAGCTTGTAGCTATGACAATGACCGTGATGCCATAGAACAGGACTATCTTAAAATACCTCCAGCCGATAGATTTGGTCTCCCTAGCCTAGCCACCTCCCCCTCCCCCCTAACCATCATGAAAATATCATAGGTAGAGCTCAAGCTCGAACATGATGTGGAGTCGTGGAGGTCGTCGAAGAGGAGCAAAGGAAAACCGCCACGATGGAGGAGGCAACCTGGCCCGCGGTAGTGCCAAAGACCATCTTCCACGGTGGGAAGGTGGTCATCTTCGAGGAAGAGAGGTGGGCTAGCCACCAGCCTCGCTGCTTGGTGCTTGCCTTTCCATCATCGACCTAGGAGAGAGAGGGAAAAGCGGCAAAGAAAATTGTCGCACTGACATATCTAACTCACTAGGTTTATTATTTGTTTTCTATCCACAAAAATGATATATGACGAAATCAGTTAAAACCATTTAGACAGACAAAATAAATCGATTTTTGATAGGTGTGAGTCTTTTTATCCGATTTAGGGGTTGTTTAGATTCATGGGTGTAAAGTTTTGGCGTGTCACATCGGATATACGGACACATTTGAAGTATTAAATGTAGACTAATAACAAAACAAATTACAGATTCCGCCTGCAAATTACGTGACAAATTTATTAAGCCTAATTAATCTGTCATTAGCAAATGTTTACTGTAGCACCACATTGTCAAATCACAATGCAATTAGGCTTAAAAGATTTGTCTCGCAATTTACACGCAATCTATGTAATTAGTTATTTTTTCGTTTATATTTAATACTCCATACATGTGTCTAAACATTTGATGTGATATGGCAAAAAATTTCGCCGGGGATCTAACACACCCTTAGGTTGAGGGAGGAAAAAATCGGAGTTGGGCATTGTAGAGGGAAGCAAAATAATAATTTTTTTCTTTGCTTTTTGTTACAAAATTTTGGGACTGCGATAGATAGATTCAGCTAACGGATTTTCGTTTAGGCCCTGTCTAGGTTTCAACTTTTTTCGTCAAACTTCACATCGAACTTTTCTACACACAAACTTTCTACTTTTTCATCACATCATTTGAATTTCTTCAAATTTCCAATTTTAACATGGATCTAAACACATCCTTGGATGCAATGGTGGGTTGAGCCCAAAATGTCTTCGTCCAACTCCAATCCCCAATTCCTCGTCTCCTCGAATCCGGCCATCTCTCGTCGTCCTCCACAGCGACGCTGCTCAGCCACGGCCGAGGGTAGAGGGGTGGTTCGCGCTAGCGGCGCCGCCGACCATGGTGAGAGCTTCGCCTTGCCGCCACAACTCTCTGGAGGCCACATCGGTGACGGTGCCGGCGCCGGCGAAGCAGCCATCGCCGTCGTGGGGGCACGAATACCTGGCACCGCGCTGGAACCGCCGCGTCGTCGGACGGGTGGTCAAGGGGTTCTCTGCGGCCCAAACACAGCAACCTCGCCGCCGCGGCGCCGCGCCCCAGGGGCTTGCCGCCGTCGCCGCGCAGTCAGGCGCAGAGCCGCCACCGCCACCGCCGCCGCCGCCCACGGTTGTTGATGTCGCCATAGCGAGGTTCACCTTCCTCACCACCCCCATGGCCGTATCCCCACCCCACCATACCTTGATAATTGATATCTTATCTGACGCCTCCGCTACGCTATCACCAGGGGAACAAAGATGATCTCGCGTCGCTGCCGGATCGGAGAACATGCTCCGCCTCAATTGCTGGTGAGTTCCCGCTTTCCCTCTGCCAGAAGCAGCATTCCAATCCATGGATTTGCATCCAAAGGCTAAACTAAAAACAGCTCACTAAGATTTGGTCGATAGACCGATGAATATCAGAGATTGTTGTAATATATTTGCCAGTTTACTGCTTGATTTACGACAAATTTAATTTCCGATCTCACTAAAAAAAACTCCATGTTCTAGTTCTTCTCATTTTCTCAGTTACTTCCTCCGTTTCACAATGTAAGTCATTCTAGCATTTGCCACATTTATATTGATGTTAATGAATCTAGACATATATATCTATATAGATTCATTAACATCATTATGAATATGAAAAATGCTACAATGATTTACATTGTGAAACGGAGGGAGTACCTTTTAGATGACAGTGAACTTCTGCAGAATATAATGCCCCTTTATTTTCTAGAACTTTACGCTGTGGCACTCCACTATATCATGCATCTCCTACATGTTAACCAAGCTCGCTCACATGTCAACTTAAGTTACATGACATATGTAAAATATGTGCATCATTTACAACGATCATAGTCCATTTTCTACTGGTAAATCTTTGAGTACATTTCTCATCATGTTCTGGATGTTCCCAAATTGTTCAAGAATGAGTCCGCTGCCTCAACTTCTTCGCCACCGGATAGGAACTTCATGCACATCGGTGGTTGCACCTTGAACATGTTGAGCAACGCTGATGGCAGTGTGAACAGCCCTTCTCCACATATCAAGCCTGCCGCAACGGCCGATGACAGCATCTCTGCACTTTTTGCATTCATTCTTGTCCAGGCAAGCAGCAAAAGGCTCCCCACGCACATATCGATGGTGAAGTAGGAGCCAGCGAAGAACGGCAGCGCAATCACCGTCATGCTGGGGATGTACCTGTGGATGCTCCAACCCCTCTTCTGAGAGACCAGCACGACAGCGTCAATGATGACCGTCACGCAGAAGGCAACGACACAGAATGTCATGCAGTGCTTCGGCAGCTCTTTCACCCCTCCAGTGCCGATCACCCCGATGGCGCGGTATAGACCCGCGAAAGGGCATGGGTAATCGGACTGCTTTGAACCCACCGGTGCGTTGGGCTTCGTTGTGGACTGGAAGGCAAGGAAGACGCATGGGCAGAGGATGGAGCCAACGGCCACGCCGAAGATCTGTCCGGTGACCATGGCGCGTGGCGACGTTAGCGTCATGTGGCCCGACTTGAGGTCCTGCATCGCTTGCGACGAGATGTGGAGTGCCGCCACGATCACCCCGCTCGCAAGGAGGCTGGCCACGACAGCACCGGGCTTGGCGATCCATGCTGCAAAGACGAAGGTGGTAAACTTGGCGTAGGTTGGTGCCACCGACCAGTCGGTGAGCCCTGTCGCATAGGTGTTGCAGAAGGTCACGACTGGGATGACCATGTAAAGCACGGCCAGATGGTAGAATTTGATCTGGTTGAACATGGCTGGGATTGCAATCGTGCTGATGGCTGCACATGTGATATAGGCTGCCACTGGCACAGGGATTGGGATCCGGTTAGCCAAGAACACCTCAATCCTCTTGCGATCATCATAGTTGAGGCTTGGGTGTTTCTTGAAATAGTTGGCAAGCCCTAAATCATGCTCTTTCCTTAATTGATAGAAGTTAATTGATGCTGTAGTGATGAGTGTTAGAAAGTTTATCATCCCATCAGTAATGATCAGCGTCACACTGATGAACACCTGTTATATAAGTTATATCCATAGAAAAAAAAAAGCTTAGAAGAGTATGTCTCACTAGTGAAAAAGTAGCTAGCTAATTGATCAAGACAGCAATATAGCCTACATCATCAAAAGTGCTGCAATGACTATGCACATGTTTGGTAGTAGCAACAGATACAGCTCATGGTGAAATTAAATTTAAAGGTGAAAAGCTTGATTGGAATCTCAAAATTCTTAGTCAAGTGTACTAAACGAAATATATGATATGAAGTATGTGCTCAGATTGTTAATGAATGCAATACCTCCCTGATCTGTATTACATGAAAGTGTATGTATGAATTTTCTCCTTTCTTCTGCAATGATGCCAACTTTTGAATTTATGTATTCTTGATTTTTGATGCAATGACACTAGTTACTATAACATACCATCAACAACAACAACAAGAATGTACAGTACCATGAAATTTGCATTGGTATAATGATAATGTGTAATTTTAACCCCAGTAAGGTGGTAAGATACATATACTTGGTCCAACTTATAGCAATTACCTAGTTTTCATGCATGTCTTTTTTTCCCCTTGTTTGCAGGTTTGCAACCAACTCACAGATAGAAGAGTGGAAGTTGTTGCATATTAAAAGAAAGAGCAATTACACATATGTTGGTATCATCGTACGGTTTGTTCAACTTAATTGGTTATTATGGGTGTGAGATGTTGCCATGCTTGGACACCATCAGATGCATTTTAGTAAAGTAGCTAAAATAATTGGTGGGAAAAATATGTCTTTGCATTGATTAGTAGCAGAAAAGGACTGAGGAATTTTAGACAACCCTTCAGTAGTATGCTCCATTTTAATTTTTTTCGTACATACCTTGTATCCATTTTGTCCATTCAAACTTGTAGGGCTGTCAGTTTGATACCATTGCCCACGTTTACTTTCAAGGAAAGGATATAGAAATCCCCAAGAGATGATGGCCCCAAAAAATAATCCAAAATTTACTATATGTGGACAAATCATTCCCAGACCAATATATGTCGCAGAGAAATCAAAGTAGAACCTGTAGGTACAGCATATATATATATGTGTGTGTTAGTACCTCACTTCGACTGATATGCTTATCCTGTAAAATATATTCAAACCTGTACATGGATTGACTAATCATTGTCAATTCCTACAAATGGCATCAATTCAATGATTCCGTAATGCATAAGATTCCTATGAACCATCAATGAAATTTGGATTGAGTTATTTATTCCCTACCCTAGCTTATAGTAAATAAATCACATTGATCAATTCAATGTTGCCATTTCATAGGACGTGTATGATCTAATTGTCATTAGCCATTTTCATATTTGGTGTCATGTCTTTTATGAACATGACGATCTTAGACTTATATATGTCAAATAATTCTTTTTTTTATAGAAATACATGACTTGAATACACACTATTGAGATAATTGTGTAATAAACTATTTACACAGTTTTCTCTATAACCATTCTAGATCTTTTGTGTATGATAAATTGATAATATGTTGATACTCAAAAACATTGATTAATATATACTCTATAAAATGTCATCTTTCTGTGAAGGTGAGGAGGACACAACTGTAATGCATGTAACATCGTTCTTTAGCAGAATTGAATATATTTATCACCTGTGTTTGTATAATCCTAGTCCAAATGTTGGAAAGTGCTGAAATCCACAATCATCGCCTGCAGTATAGAACCATTGGAACATAGACCAAGAAAAACTGCCAAAAAATACTTTGAAAATAGTCGCAACCTGCATTCTGGATTACATGCAAATATTAGTGCACAAAATCATGAATATAGTTAAATGAAATTCAATCTGTCAATTTTCACTAAGAAAACAAGACTTCATTACTTTGCTACGTAAGCTCCTTCAGGGGTATGAAAGCTATTAATAAGCTGAGCTATAACTGTTCCTGTTGGAAATAGTAATTTGTAGTCAATAATCATGACCTGCAGTATAAGGAAATCAACTTACGAATTATGTTTAAGGATGAGAATAATGCAAAACAATCTTAGAAATGTTAAGTAGAAACTTCTAAAATTAAAAAAATATATATGATCAATCAGTGAAAGAAGAAACCTGGTTAAATGGCACATTTATTAACACTCCCGTCATACCAACAAGGAATAGGTATACTATCCATTTTCCGATTGGTACATGGTCCATAATATCTCTTGGATCTGGATCATCAGCAAGTGATCTGGCCACCGTAGAAGTCATTCCAATGATATTGGTCGCAAAACCACCTAAAAAATGTAACAAGAAAATAGGCCAGTTAAACTAGAAAGAGATACAAAATGTAAAAAAAAAACTGGCTACAAATTATTTGAGTATTTTGTTTTGAAAAAGTATTCCAATTTTGGGCTCTTAAATACCTTGTGTCCAAAAGGTTTACTTTTAAATATAATTTATGGAAGGATTTAATTCTAAGTTAATAAAAATGGTTTCAAAAGATAAAAACAATTCTTGATAATTCAATCTCTCCTCCCCCTTCCAAAACCTATTTTTTAGGCGCACAACTTCCCCAAAAGTTTGGTTTTATAGGTATGCTACTTTCTCTACTGAATGTTTTGTTTTTTGATATATCAATATTTTTTATTTCAAAAGGTATTGTCTGTATAAATGGATGGACCCAGGTGAATATGCATTTACAATAACCACAATAATCAATTTCATATCTCATATGACAAATCTCCAAGTTCAAATCACATCTTTTATGTCTCTTTACTACCTTAATTATAAAATTTCTCTAGGTTTTAGAGGCATGAAATTATCCTGTGGCAGTAATCGAGGAAATACAGTTACTACTGGAGATTTTAGCTACGTGAGTGTGATCGTATGGTAATATAGTCCTCTAAATTTTCTCCGTCTTTTCTGGCAGCACCCATGATATTCAAAATAGATGGTTAATTATGACGGGAACTCGCTGATATAATAAGCCTAGATTAAATTTCATACTATCTCCGTCCCATAATAATTGTATTTCTAGGATTCAAAATTGTCCCAGAATAGTTGTGACAATAGAGTACTAATTGTCCTACCAATCACTTCTCATTCTACCCTCAACCATCCTTCTAGTTTTATCTATATATCATTTAATGAGGGGCATCATAGTCTTTTTTCTCAAAACTTAATATATACCAAACAACCTAGAATTACAATTATTTTGGGACAGAGGTAGTAGTTGTTTCCACTGGGCTCCTATGTGGAGTTTAGAGTGAGACTAGTACTAACTACTAACTGGGTAAAAGGTTCATTTATGTATGGAACCTTTGTTTAAAACATAATATATTATATATCTACTTCATATTTACTGTTCTTCATTATTTTTGTTGGCAATAGTGTTTACGTTTTGTTTATGTCATTATTTCCTACGGAAAGTTAAATCTAACTACCTATAGATTCACTTATCTTCTGGCCTTCTTATCAAGCTTTTTAGTAATTTCCAAAGTTTTGATTTATGTTGCCCCTCCAGGTTATTCAAATAATTTCTTAAGAAAAGAATATTTCACGTACTTCTGAGGAATTTATTAATTTATCTTGTCATTACTCATGCATAGATAATTGTATTATTGATGAGAACAAAGGCCCAATACATTTAAAAGGAGAAAAAAGAAAATTTCTTGGTTGCATTTTAATTTTCACATTTTTTGGAAATTCAAGTTTTGTTAGACAAACATCATTCAGAACAGTTTCATGGAATTTTTTAGGACCAAAATTTTGTTTTGTTGTCCTTAGACCAGAGAAGTTTTGATTATCCGATATTTTGAACTCTGTTTTTTTAATCTTTCTGGCTTTTGCAACAAGATTTTCATGTTGGGATGGCTGCTTGAGAACCTGGCAGAAGATAAATAATTTCGATGAACCATGTAACTCTTGACACCCTGAAGAACTACTATGGCTAACACTAATACTTTTAAGCTAGATTTTCAAAACTGCAACTCAACTAGCAGTATTTAAAGTAGTTAAGACTTAATAGTCCTTATTGAACTACCAGAAAATAAAATAGTTTCTGTTCTTGTTTCACATATCACAAAGCCACAACTGGTTGAAGGATAACTGTAAAGAAACCTACTGTTTTGTCACCTCCCCAGTTTAGTTGACTGATAACTTGTAAGATGAGGTGATTTGTATGAGGTCCCATGCTCAGGTGCTAGTTTTATGTGCCCTTTCAGCTGTACGCTGTAAGGGAGAGAGCCACCTGAGGCTGGTGATTGAGTCAGTCTATCTAGTTTTTTTTTTTTTTCTTTTTCTTTCACAAGTAGTAGCACAGTTGTAGGCTTTTCCATCTAAATATATAACATGTAGTATTTCCTATACTTGTGGGAGAAGTATGTTTTCGCAATATTTACCCAGGCATATAATGCTGATGCTTACTTGTGAGGGCCAGGTTGAGGCAGGTGATGATGCAAGTCAGGAGGAACATATTTTCCTGGCGTGTGAATGGCAGCATGGGGAAGCCACAACTCTGTAGCAGCCTGATGAGCCACTTGAGGAGGAAGAAGCTGAGGATGCTGGCAGGCATGTTGAGTGCCGGCACTATCCCGGCCGTCATCTGGATCCTCATGCCGACGAAGCAGATGACGACGCTGAGCACCACCGCCACGGCCATGGCCCGTGGCGTCACCAGCTCCCTGAATTCCGGCGATGGCTGCTTCTCGAACACCGCCTCCACCGATGTCGCTGGCATGGGATCGCCGATCATCGCATCCATGGCGATCAAAGCTCCAGGTCAATGGGGGCAACCTCCTGGAGGGTTTTTGGGTTGTGTTGTGATGGCACAGGTGGGTGGTCTCCTGGGTTGGCTCTCCTAGGAACAATGCATGGGTTGGTCTGAATTGGGAGGTGGTGAGGGAATGTAGTGTCGCTGTGGAGCAAAAATAGCGTCTGTTTGTTGAACCGATTTCGCTGATTCTGTTCCTTATTTCTATATTGATGAAACAGATGCTGCTGAGGGTAACATACCTAATGTTTACAGGGTGGAAACGGTTACAATGAGTGTCCAGAAAGTAGTTTTAACCATTTGCTTTAAGATTTGTACGAGGTCTATCAAAACTATGCTAGGGGTTAAAATAGAATAGAAATTTGAATTAGAATTAGAATTGATGGATGTGACATGTAGTATACCAATAATTTCGCACTCTTTTGCACACACTTCAACCATTGATCAACTCATATATGCTTAAGAACACATTTGTTAACGAGGTTTATAGCCAAAGCATACATCTTGACACTCTAATTATGGATGCTACTCCTCAATCAATAGCACACCTAACTGCTATAGGCCTATGACCATGCTGCCATCCTCCTCGTGAGTGCCTACATTGCATTTTCGTCACCATGCATAGTTACATTGTGGTGTCCTCTATATTTAAAGAGTTGATACGTTACAAGAGTCAAAAGCTAACCCTACCCTATCACCTGTATTAATACAACACTTTGCATAGAAAAATATGCTGAGAAACTCCTGTTGAGTACCACAAGCTTTTAAGATTTTGTACTGCATTATGTTAGAAAACAGTGAACATTTGTGGAATACTACTATAATTCATCTTTCAACTACAACTTTATTCTGTGGCACTTAACTATAACAAGCATCTCTTACATGTTGCAACCAAAGCTGGCTCACATGTCTACTTATGTCAATTACATGACATATATATATGTAAAATACGATACGTGCATCATTATTTACAATGATCAATAATGATTCATAGACCACTTAATTTCCACCGAGATGTGCCAACCAATCAAGGAGTACTAACAGTCAATCTTAATATGATGAGTGCATATATATATTAACTTGATCTCAACATCGATCGATCATGTCTTGGGTACTGTTCCTCCCGAGCTGTTCAGGAATGAGTCCACCACCTCAACCTCCTGCCCACTGGGCAAGAACTTCATGCACATCGGCGGTAGCACCTTGAACATGTTGAGCAACGCCGACGGCAGCGTGAAGAGCCCCTCGCCGCAGATCAAGCCGGCCGCGACGGCGGCCGACAGGATCTCGGCGCTCATGGTGTCGATCTTCTTCCAGAGGAGCAGCAGCAGCCCCCCCAGGCACATGTCGAGGGTGAAGTAGGACCCGGCGAAGAACGGCAGCGCGATCACCGTCATGCTCGGGATGTAGAGGTGGAGCCTCCACCCCTTGAGCTGCGAGACCAGCACCAGGGCGTCGATGGCGATGGTCGCCAGGACGGCGATGACGCAGAGCTCGACGCAGTATTTCGGGAGGCCCTTCACCCCTCCCATGCCGATGATGCAGATGGCGCGGTACAGCCCGGCGTAGGGGCACGGGTAGACGGAGTCCTTGGACCCCAGCGGCGCGCCCGGCTTCGCCGCCTTCTCGAACGCGCGGAAGATGCAGGGGCTCACCACGGAGCTGAGCGCCACGCCGAACACCTGCCCGGCGATCATGGCGCGCGGCGACGTCAGCGTCATGTGCGCCGACTTGAGGTCCTGCATCGCCTGCGACGAGACGTGCAGCGACGCCATGGTGATCCCGCTGACGAGGAGGCTGGCGACGATGGCGCCCGGCCTGGCGATCCACGCCGCGAAGATGAAGGGGGAGAACTTGGCGTAGGTGTTCGACACCGACCAGTCGGTGAGCCCCGTGGCGTAGGTGTTGCAGAAGCCGACCACGGGTATGGCGAGGTAGAGCGCGCCGACGTGGTAGTACTTGATCTGGTCGAACATGGCCGGCATCGCGACCATGCTGATGGCCGTCCATGCGACGTAGGCAGCCACCGGCACGGACATTGGGATCTTGCTGGACAAGAACATCTCGATCCTTTTGCGTTCGTCGTAGTTCATGCTAGGGTTCTTGCTGATGTAGCTGGCCAGCCCTGACGTTTGCTGTTGCTGTTGCCTTATATGGTAGAAGTTGATTGCAGCTGAAGTCACGAGTATCAGAAAGTTTATCAGGCCGTCAGTGACGATCAGTGTCACGCTGATGAACACCTGCCATATAAGTTTATATCCATTGGAGAAAAAAAAACAAGAAGTTTAGAATAGTTCGTGTCACTAGTGAAAAACTACCAAAATTAATATGGCTTTCATCCACCGCATGCATATATCTGGAAATTATATCAGAAGGTTTGTTCTGGATACATGGATCATGACAACAATTCTAATATACGAGGTATTACTATACTTGATACCTTAATATGCATTTCAATTAGTACTACTCCCCCGTTTCATAATGAAAGACTTACATTATGAAACGGAGGAAGTAACTATTAATTTGTGGGACAAAATTCTTTCCGTGCATTGGTTAGTACGTACTCCCTCCATCTACTTTTGATAGTCATATTTCATCTTGGCACACAGGCCAAGGATATGTAATTCTACTTATCATCTATTTAAACATGTTACTAGTCATTCCTCGTAAACAAGCGATTCTGATTCATTAATATTTACATTTCTTGATGCCCATGTAGCCAATCTTGTGTGGAAAAATAGAGAGTCACGCATTAAATTCGAGAAAGTCATTAAGATGATAGGGTGTTGGATTGAAATATGCATATCAAAAATAAATTTTTCAGATTTGAAAATATGACTATCAAAAGTAGATGGAGGGAGTACCACAAAATGAGTGAGATAAAATCTTATTAGATGATCCAACAATTGAAATGATCTTATTATTTACGTATATATATCTTTATTGTTTCTCTGAGTTCCTCAGTTTTGAGGCTTGGAGTTTAAGAACTCTTTGTAACTTTCGGCTATCTGTGGATAAAGAGTAGGTCGGATTTTTATCCATTATATTAAGAAAAGAAATGTACCTTGTATCCATTGAGTCCGTCTAAGTTTGAAGGGCTATCAGTTTGATACCACTCCCCATGTTTAGTTTCAAGGTAAGGATATAGAAAACCCCAAGAGATGATGGCCCCGAAAAGTAACCCAAAATTGACTATATGTGGGCACATCATTCCTACACCAATATATGTTGCAGAGAAATCAATGTAGAATCTGTAGGCACACACAACACAATATGTTAGTAATTCAGACGCTTATATCCTTTAAAATATATTTAAATTTGTACATGGATTTACTGAGATCTGCATCAATTCCTACAATTAGCAGCAATTCGATGGTTCCATTATCCGTAAGACCATCTTCCATCGATGAAATCAGGACTACATTTTTTATTGTCTACCCCCCTAAATCTGCAGACCAGATTGAGCAATATATTGAGTCTCACAGTTTCATATGACATGTATGGCCCAATTATCTAGCTAGCTATTCTGAAAACTCCTTGCCACTTTTCTCTAGTTATCAGCATAATAACTATATTGGCATTAAATATTGTGAAATTACTAATTGTTTCTTACATATTTAATCATTTCTGTTTTGGAAATGGATACACAACTTATATACAAATTGTTAAGAGAATTTCGTGATACGCTATATGTATAGATATATAATTTTCTGTGTGACCGTTCTAGATCATCTGTTGATGATACTATGTTGATACTCAATCATTGACTAATATCATTATTTTAAAAAAGGAATATAGCTATCACCTGCGTTTATATAGTTCCAGTCCAAACGTTGGAAAGCTTGAAAATCCACAACCACTGCCTGAAGAATAGAACCATTGGAATATAGACCAAGAAAAACTACCAAAAAATACTTTGAAAATAGTCATAACCTGCATTCTGTTGACATAAAAATATTAGTGCAAAAAATATGAATATATAGTTAAATGAAATTCAGTGTTTTAATTTTCACTAAAAAGACAAGACTTCATTACTTTGCTATATAAGCACCTTCAGGAGTGTGAAAGCTATTAATAAGGTGTCCTATGACCGATCCTGTTGGGAATAGTAATTGGTAGTCGATAATCATGATCTACAGTAGAACGAAACAACTCATAAATTATATTTAAGAATGAGAATAATGCAAAACTATTAAGAATGATAATATATAAATACAAAACTATACTATTAGAAATGGATATCCCTCTCATTGCATTAAGAATTTAGACATGCTTGTAACATCACTTTACAGGCCTACATATTAAGTACTAAATGAGTAAAAATATAGAAATTAATAGGGAATGCTAACTTCATGTAACGTATTGATGGGTGTACTGACCAAACATGACTAAATGCATGTTGAATTTTACAGAAATAACTAAGTTAAGTTGATTCAGGGGGTGTTTAGATACATGATGTAAAGTTTTGGCGTGTCACGTCGGATATACGGACACACATTTGAAGTATTAAATGTAGACTAATAACAAAACAAATTACAGATTCCGCCTGTAAACTGCGAGACGAATTTATTAAGCCTAATTAATCTGTCATTAGCAAATGTTTACTGTAGCACCACATTGTCAAATCATGGAGCAATTAGGCTTAAAAGATCCGTCTCGCAATTTACACGCAATCTGTGTAATTAGTTATTTTTTTCGTTTATATTTAATACTTTGTGCATGTGTCCAATCATTCGATGTGACAGGGTGAAAAATTTTACCAGTGGATCTAAACAGGCCCTCACTAATATAGCATATAGGATGGAGTACATATGTAGGCTGTGTTCGCTATTTCCAGTTCCAAACCGGAACAGTAACGCATGGAAAACGGAGCGGTCCATTAGCACGTGATTAATTAAGTATTAGCTAATATAAATACAAAACTATACTATTAGAAATGGATATCCCTCTCATTGCATTAAGAATTTAGACATGCTTGTAACATCACTTTACAGGCCTACATATATTAAGTACTAAATGAGTAAAAATATAGCAATTAATAGGGAATGCTAACTTCATATAACGTATTGATGGGTGTACTGACCAAACATGACTAAATGCATGTTGAATTTTATAGAAATAACTAAGTTATGTTGATTCAGGGGGTGTTTAGATACATGGGTGTAAAGTTTTGGCGTGTCACATCGGATATACGGACACATATTTGAAGTATTAAACGTAGACTAATAACAAAACAAATTACAGATTCCGTCTGTAAACTGCGAGACGAATTTATTAAGCCTAATTAATCCGTCATTAGCAAATGTTTACTGTAGCACCACATTGTCAAATCATGGAGCTAGCAATTAGGCTTAAAATATCCGTCTCGCAATTTACACGCAATCTGTGTAATTAGTTATTTTTTTCGTTTATATTTAATACTCCATGCATGTGTCCAAACATTCGATGTGACAGGGGTGAAAAATTTTGCCAGTGGATCTAAACATGCCCTCACTAATATAGCATATAGGATGGAGTACATATTTTAGTTGTAGGCTTGTAGGATGTAACTTTGACCACTAAAATATGTACATATTTTAGTTGTAGGCTGTGTTCGCTATTTCCAGTTCCAAACTGGAACAGTAACGCACGGAAAACGTGATTAATTAAGTATTAGCTTTTTTTAAAATGGATTAATTTAATTTTCTAAGCAACTTTTGTATAGAAACTTTTTGCAAAAAAACGAACCGTTTAATGGTTTGAAAAGTGTGCGCGTGGAAAACGAGAGAGAGGTTGGGAAAAGGGGGTGCCGAACACAACCTAACTTCCGTATAGCTTCTCATACTAATGCATGCATGAAAAAAAAAATATTTACACCATGAGAGAACATCAGCACCACTTTCTGATTCTTGCCCTGCTTTTGCATGAAGGCTAAGCCATCATGTCAGTAAATGCAACTCGATGACAAAGAAAGCTTAATGATTATTAAAGCGTATATTGTTAACTTATAGGAATGCATACTTCTGGAATTACAAATGCAGTTTCATCAAATACATAGCGAAAGAAGAATTTAGTGCTGTTGTCCCAAAATGAGTACACATGCAGTATGTTCACCCGCAGAGCTCTCAAGTCTTGTAGTGATGCATATGCGTTTTAATATAATGGGGGTATATATATGCCCATACTCATGCGGGTCTCTGACATTATTTCAAGTGCACATAGAAAATGCACAAGTGTGTGAGTAATGTATGCGTGTCCAGCTCTACTCACACACACATACAAAAAAGAAATGAAAATTACCTGGTTTAATGGAATATTAGACAATACCCCTGCCATACCAATAAGGAAAAAGTATATAATCAATTTTCCTGTTGGTATATAGTCAATAATATCTCTTGGATCTAGATCATCAGCAAGTGTTTTGGCCACTATAGTACCCATTCCAGTGATAGCGGTTGCGAAACCACCTAAAAAAAGGTAACCAGAAAATACACCAGTTGAACTAGAAGAGATGCAAAATGAAAAAAAAAAAAGGCTATATATAAAATAATTTGGGTATGTTGTTTCAGAAAAATATGAGTAATCCATTCTACGCTATTGACAAATTAAAGCATGGATTCTATGGTATACCTCAGTTATATTATATACCATCTAACAACTAGTCTTTTTTTTTTTCGTATTTCATTGAATTATGATAAAAGAAGTGTAGTTTTGCAACATTTTACTCATGAATTTTATATGTATATATTATGGTGACTAATGCTTACCAGTGATGGCTAGGTTAAGGCAGGTGATGACGCAGGTGATGAGGAACATGTTCTCCTGGCGCGTGAAGGGCACCACGGTCAAGCGCCACTTCTGCAGCTGCCTGGCGAGCACCTTGAGGAGGAAGAAGCTGAGGACGGTGACGGGCATGTTGAGCGCCGGCACGAACCCGGTCATCATCTGGATCCTCATGCCGACGAAGCAGAAGACGATCCCGAGCAGCACCGCGACGGCCATGGCCCGCGGCGTCACCAGCCAGCTGAAGCCCGGCAGCGGGTTCTTCTCGAACGCCGCCTCCACCGACGTCAGCCTAGGATCGCCGATCGACGCGTCCATGGCTGGCTGGCGATCAAGCTCCTCCTGCTATCTTGCTGCTCGATGGAGAGCGAGCGAGCGAGGTCCTTGGGGGGCTTTTGGGTAGTGTTTGTGATGGGACAAGTGGGTGGTGTTTGTGGTGAGTTGGCTATCCTTGGAGCCATGCATGGGTTCGCCTCAATCGGGAGGTGGTGAGGGAATGTAGTGAGCGAAAATAGGGAGTGTGTGTTGAACCGATATTGCACTAGTGCACCAATGCCTTCGAATTCGAGGCGTGACCATAACGGCGGTACAGTAATTTGGAGCGAGAGAGGAAAAGAAAAAGAAGCCAGGAGAGCTTAAGAACGGAGCGACGGTGGCCATCAGGGAAGAGGCGTCAGGGAGGTGGGCTCCACGAGGAGTCTTGCCTTTCTGCCTTCATGGCCCGTTTTGCGGTGTACATGGTCCTCGAAGTTCACGTACACTTTTTTTTAAATTTTTTTTTTGAAATTTATGTGTATAATATTCATAGTATAAATTTTATATACACATTATGTACATAGTATCTATATATCAAGTTTCTATAAATAAAACTTTTTCCGCCCCAGGCTAACATGATGTTGAATTCGTTCCAAATTTATAAGCAAAAAGTTTATTTCTATTTAAAAATGTATGGAGGGTCATTTAACTTTGTTCAGGTGTGTTAATTAAGTAGGTCACTCTACTTTTAAAATGTATATTTGGTTACTAATGTGAGTTAAATGGAGTCATTCACCCATATAATTAATTATCCAGACGATATCTACACATGGCATGCCACCTATTATTGGAAAAATTGCTTTTGGACCTGCAGGAAACCATATGCGTATTCTTTTTCCCTTTTCTCACAACACTAACAAGAAATGAAGGGAACCAAATCATTTCACTTATGTCTATTTTGATGAGTTTTTCTAGTTTTCGGTCCTCTCTCGCTTGCCATCAAACCCGACGGCAATGATAAACTATGGATATAAACAACAATGGAGTCGAATTCCTAGGAGGCAACGCGCGGGTGCGGATGATGTATTTTTGTCAATTCTAGGTGACATGTCATGTATACAAGGCGTCCTCATGTGGATAGTTAGATGACTAAATGACTCAATTGACTCACTAATGTGATTCAGATGTGCATTTTTAAATTAGAGTGACCTATGTGACACATCTAAATAAGTTAGATGACCCTCTCCAAGTATTTTACTCTAACTTTGATATATCGTGCGGATGATGGAAAACGACAAAATATATCTACATGGACCTGCACCAGCCCATGTACCTCTCTCTTTTCCAGGCCTTGTGTCCATGAGTAGTGTCAAGGAAGAGGGCGACACGCTGGCACCAAACCCTAGTTTTTGGATTTGGGGGGAGAAATGAGGAGGGGCAAACTGATCCCATCTTTACCAGTTGCACGCATAGGTGTAAGCGTTCCACGCGCGGATGCAGCCAGTTGCATCCACTCAGTCTGGCTGCGGAGGCCTTTTTTGCATGAGCGGGGCCAGGCTGGGAAGGCCACGCATGTAACCAAACAACCGAAAATTGCATCTACAGATATGGGCCAGGTCTCATACAGGCAACCAAACACACCCTAATTGACCCATCCAAAAAATATTCACACTTAATGCACCTAAAATGTATAATTTTTTTAGCATTTTTTGAAATATATGTTTTATTTTATCTTTATCTAAGCCTATTTTTAATGTATTTTTTATTTTTTAATTGTAAGTTCATTTCATATAATTTTGCATTTTTATATCATAATAATTATTGTTTAGACCTTTTATTTAAATAGAATAGACTTTTTTAAATTAGCAATAGATAAGTGTTGAGAATTATTGGATTGTCACCTAGCTAGAACAATAAAAATGATGCCTGAAATTTAGGCACTCCATTTATTTTATTGTACGGAAAATGCACTCCATACCTATGATTGCGCATGGTTGAGCGAAGTTAATATATCTTGTTGTTTGTTTTGGAACATTGGAAGCTAAGAAATTTAGATGTAGAGGCTAAGATTTAATCTGGTATGTAAATATTTTTGTTTGGAGGGGGACGTGTGCGGATGCGTATGTGATCCAGATTATACCTTTTGAGATCCATGATGGTGGTCACATTTTGACTTGGTTCAAATTATGTCTTACTTCATCCGTTCTAAAAAAAGACAAACCCTGGTTTCCGTGTCCAACGTTTGACCGTCCGTCTTATTTGAAAAAATTTTGAAAAAAATTAAAAAGACAAGTCACGCATAAAATATTAATCATGTTTTATCATCTAACAACAATAAAAATACGAATTATAAAAAAATTTCATATAAGACGGACAGTCAAAGTTGGACACGTAAACCCAGAGTTTACTTTTTTTTGGGACGGAGGGAGTACATCTTAATATCAACTATGCTTTCGGAGGATAGCGAAGGATGCTGAACCATACATTGATCGATGCCGCCAGCACACATGATGCTGAGCTCCCGTGTCCTGGCAGATTTATGTCACGTCGGACAAGATCACAAGATCTCAACATCAATTGTGGTGGAGTTGAGGCGTTTAGCTCAGCACAAGATTGTCGTTGTGGTTATGGTCTATTTCTAGAATTATTTTTTTTCATGGTTTATTTTTAAAATAAGTTTTATAAACGAGTCACTTTGTCAAAATTTCAGATGCTTTTCATCCTTGGCGGTAAAAACTTTTTCTGATGAATGGACCTGGAACTGAAGCCCCCATGTCGTTCTTAGCAAAATGGATACACAAAGTTTCCTTTGGATGTTTGTTTCCAAAGTATGAATTACATATCATGAATGAAACACCGGCCGGACACTACGCAAAATGTCCTCAAACTCGAATGGAGAAGAACATAAACTTAGTCTCCTCCCCCAACTTCTACAATGGAATGCAGTTGCTAGATCTAACATATAACATGATCAAGCTTGCATGTTTCTAAGTAGTAGAAATTAACTTAAACTATACGAATTAATATTTACTCTTGAGGGGCGCAGAAGCGAGCACCACCTGATCTAGCGAGTAGCCGAGAGATATCTACATTTACTTGTCGTCGTCGTCGTCCGCGGCGACGCCGTCGTCCACCGTGTCGTCGACGGCAACCACCTTGGCCGGACCGAACCACTAGTGCACCAATGCCTTCGAATTCGAGGCGTGACCATAACGGCGGTACAGTAATTTGGAGCGAGAGAGGAAAAGAAAAAGAAGCCAGGAGAGCTTAAGAACGGAGCGACGGTGGCCATCAGGGAAGAGGCGTCAGGGAGGTGGGCTCCACGAGGAGTCTTGCCTTTCTGCCTTCATGGCCCGTTTTGCGGTGTACATGGTCCTCGCAGTTCACGTACACTTTTTTTTAATTTTTTTTTGAAATTTATGTGTATAATATTCATAGTATAAATTTTGTATACACATTATGTACAGAGTATCTATATATCAAGTTTCTATAAATAAAACTTTTTCCGCCCTAGGCTAACATGATGTTGAATTCGTTCCAAATTTATAAGCAAAAAGTTTATTTCTATTTAAAAATGTATGGAGGGTCATTTAACTTTGTTCAGGTGTGTTAATTAAGTAGGTCACTCTACTTTTAAAATGTATATTTGGTTACTAATGTGAGTTAAATGGTGTCATTCACCCATATAATTAATTATCCAGACGATATCTACACATGGCATGCCACCTATTATTGGAAAAATTGCTTTTGGACCTGCAGGAAACCATATGCGTATTCTTTTTCCCTTTTCTCACAACACTAACAAGAAATGAAGGGAACCAAATCATTTCACTTATGTCTATTATCAAATACATAGCGAAAGAAGAATTTAGTGCTGTTGTCCCAAAATGAGTACACATGCAGTATGTTCACCCGCAGAGCTCTCAAGTCTTGTAGTGATGCATATGCGTTTTAATATAATGGAGGTATATATGCACATACTCATGCGGGTCTCTGACATTATTTCAAGTGCACATAGAAAATGCACACGTGTGTGAGTAATGTATGAGTGTCCAGCTGTACTCTCACACACACACACACACACACACACACACACACACAAAAGAAATGAAAATTACCTGGTTTAATGGAATATTAGACAATACCCCTGCCATACCAATAAGGAAAAAGTATATGATCAATTTTCCTGTTGGTATATAGTCAATAATATCTCTTGGATCTAGATCATCAGCAAGTGTTTTGGCCACTATAGTACCCATTCCAGTGAGAGCGGTTGCGAAACCACCTAAAAAAAGGTAACCAGAAAATACACCAGTTGAACTAGAAGAGATGCAAAATGAAAAAAAAAAAAGGCTATATATAAAATAATTTGGGTATGTTGTTTCAGAAAAATATGAGTAATCCATTCTACGCTATTGATAAATTAAAGCATGGATGCTATGGTATACCTCAGTTATATTATATACCATCTAACAACTAGTCTTTTTTTTTTGTATTTCCTTGAATTATGACAAAAGAAGTGTAGTATTGCAACATTTTACTCATGAATTTTATATGTATATATTATGGTGACTAATGCTTACCAGTGATGGCTAGGTTAAGGCAGGTGATGACGCAGGTGATGAGGAACATGTTCTCCTGGCGCGTGAAGGGCACCACGGTCAAGCGCCACTTGTGCAGCTGCCTGGCGAGCACCTTGAGGAGGAAGAAGCTGAGGACGGTGACGGGCATGTTGAGCGCCGGCACGAACCCGGTCATCATCTGGATCCTCATGCCGACGAAGCAGAAGACGATCCCGAGCAGCACCGCGACGGCCATGGCCCGCGGCGTCACCAGCCAGCTGAAGCCCGGCAGCGGGTTCTTCTCGAACGCCGCCTCCACCGACGTCAGCCTAGGATCGCCGATCGACGCGTCCATGGCTGGCTGGCGATCAAGCTCCTCCTGCTATCTTGCTGCTCGATGGAGAGCGAGCGAGCGAGGTCCTTGGGGGGCTTTTGGGTAGTGTTTGTGATGGGACAAGTGGGTGGTGTTTGTGGTGAGTTGGCTATCCTTGGAGCCATGCATGGGTTCGCCTCAATCGGGAGGTGGTGAGGGAATGTAGTGAGCGAAAATAGGGAGTGTGTGTTGAACCGATATTGCACTAGTGCACCAATGCCTTCGAATTCGAGGCGTGACCATAACGGCGGTACAGTAATTTGGAGCGAGAGAGGAAAAGAAAAAGAAGCCAGGAGAGCTTAAGAACGGAGCGACGGTGGCCATCAGGGAAGAGGCGTCAGGGAGGTGGGCTCCACGAGGAGTCTTGCCTTTCTGCCTTCATGGCCCGTTTTGCGGTGTACATGGTCCTCGAAGTTCACGTACACTTTTTTTTAAATTTTTTTTTTGAAATTTATGTGTATAATATTCATAGTATAAATTTTATATACACATTATGTACATAGTATCTATATATCAAGTTTCTATAAATAAAACTTTTTCCGCCCCAGGCTAACATGATGTTGAATTCGTTCCAAATTTATAAGCAAAAAGTTTATTTCTATTTAAAAATGTATGGAGGGTCATTTAACTTTGTTCAGGTGTGTTAATTAAGTAGGTCACTCTACTTTTAAAATGTATATTTGGTTACTAATGTGAGTTAAATGGAGTCATTCACCCATATAATTAATTATCCAGACGATATCTACACATGGCATGCCACCTATTATTGGAAAAATTGCTTTTGGACCTGCAGGAAACCATATGCGTATTCTTTTTCCCTTTTCTCACAACACTAACAAGAAATGAAGGGAACCAAATCATTTCACTTATGTCTATTTTGATGAGTTTTTCTAGTTTTCGGTCCTCTCTCGCTTGCCATCAAACCCGACGGCAATGATAAACTATGGATATAAACAACAATGGAGTCGAATTCCTAGGAGGCAACGCGCGGGTGCGGATGATGTATTTTTGTCAATTCTAGGTGACATGTCATGTATACAAGGCGTCCTCATGTGGATAGTTAGATGACTAAATGACTCAATTGACTCACTAATGTGATTCAGATGTGCATTTTTAAATTAGAGTGACCTATGTGACACATCTAAATAAGTTAGATGACCCTCTCCAAGTATTTTACTCTAACTTTGATATATCGTGCGGATGATGGAAAACGACAAAATATATCTACATGGACCTGCACCAGCCCATGTACCTCTCTCTTTTCCAGGCCTTGTGTCCATGAGTAGTGTCAAGGAAGAGGGCGACACGCTGGCACCAAACCCTAGTTTTTGGATTTGGGGGGAGAAATGAGGAGGGGCAAACTGATCCCATCTTTACCAGTTGCACGCATAGGTGTAAGCGTTCCACGCGCGGATGCAGCCAGTTGCATCCACTCAGTCTGGCTGCGGAGGCCTTTTTTGCATGAGCGGGGCCAGGCTGGGAAGGCCACGCATGTAACCAAACAACCGAAAATTGCATCTAAGGCCGTCCTCCCGGTCAAGGTTAGGGCACACCTTCCTCATAGCTTAACTATGCGTTAATTACACGATAGTGATTTGATCAAAGCGAGATTAGGAGAGGTAGCTGCAAATTGCAGTGTCCACGATGACAATGGCAAAGCCACCATCACACACACGTATATATATTGTGGATCATGGTTCATGGATGGATCATGGCTAGTGTGGCTGCACGTTCTGCTATAACCTTTGCTTCACCCAACAATGACCATAATTTTTTTATTGCTCCAACAAGATACGTCATTATCTCGCATATATTCTGCAAGGGATTATGCTAACAATTGTTTAAGAAAAAAAAACTCATGAGATGGATGAATCATCATTTGCTGAATAATTGTATAATTTGTTGTGTAGGGTCAAGTGGCAGCAGCAATGCAGGGGTGACATGCGATTTGACAGATAGATCTGTGCTCCGAAGAGGACAAGTTGCTGATGCGAGATCAAACACACTGGCGAATTTGCAGGCATGTGCAGCGGCAGAGTAGGTGTAGATCGAGTTAATTACATGGAGAGAGCATAATCTTGGTTTGGGATTGGCAGCTTGCCCGACATCGAAATAATATAGGACATGGCGAAAATTCGGCGTTGATTAGGGGCGTACAGTGTGTGATCCGACCGAATAAATGTGGATACTTCGTATCGTCAAAATCGCCATAAATTGTGTCTGTTTTTAGGGAGCCCAAGTACCTTTATTACGTGCGTGCATTCGTTGTCGATGCCAGGAATGGTAAATTGGTACTAGTATAATTTTTCAGATGATATGCTATCGGGTTATCCTGGATATGTAATAAAGTAGCTGATCGTCTGGTTTGGTCTGTTTTGCTTCGACTTTGAGTCTGTCCGATGGGTGCCAAACAGGGGATATTTAAGTATTTATCAATTTTAACATGGTATTTAATAATTTTTCACATTACGTGTTTAAGATACGAGGGTTCTAGCTTAGGTCCATATGTCATAGACACAACATGAGCGATCAGTTGTTAAACGTCACATTTGTCAAGTGGCAAATACTTAAATGTGTCCCCCTTGTTTTGATACCGCATAGCGTTCTTAGTAACCGCAATAGCATTTAACGTCCGTTATTATAGTCCAACATTAGTTTTGTTGGTCGGTCTGCTATTACATTTAAACAGTGTTCTTCATATTTGGACCCTAGGAGGAGGGGATTCGGATTCAGTGACATTGTTGTGGCATGGCACGGTATGACATTGGAGCGATCTGGAGCGTTGAAATCTAATCGAACGGTCCGCTGCGCCGGCCCACGTGCAGGCCTCTGTTTTCACCCGCAAGCGCTCCGTTCCCCCCTCAGACGACGCCCCAATCCCCCGTGGTCGCATCGCCGCTTCGCCTCCCTCGCATGCGCCAGGCCGCCGCCGCGCCAGGCCGCCGTGCCGCCGCGAGTGGGAGGGGACCGGGCGGCCGCCTCGCAGCTTCGCCTCCCTCGCCTACGCCAGGCCGCCGCAGCGAGCTAGCTGGGAGCCGCCGCCGCGCCAGGCCGCCGTGCCGCCGTGGAGTGGGGAGGGACCGGGCGGGCACCTCGCAGCTTCGCCTCCCTCGCCCACGCAAGGCCACCGCCGTGAGCTAGCTGGGAGCCGCCGCCGCGCCAGGGCCGAAGAGGCGCCAGGCCACCGCCACGAGTGGGGAGGGGACCGGGCGGCCGGCCGTCGGGGTGCCGATGGAGGCGATGGCAAAGGTTTAGCAGGCTTCCATAGGCAAAGGTTAAAAAGTATGGTATCAATTTGTTTTTACTTCTAACACTATAATTTGATCCAAACTGTTGATGTTTTGCTTAGGAAAATGGTATGGCATACCTGCTAAAATGTTGAAATTACTGATCAACACAGTACCAAACAAATATCTGAATTTGTATTCCAAATAATTCATCTCTTTTTTGTACATTGTGTCTTGATTGTGTGAAATGAGAAATATATCTTGCTTATCTTGTATCCATGGCAATATGGTATTTCAAACAGATTAAACCATGTGAAAATTGGGCTATGCAATTGCTTAAGTAACTGAACTGAACTTTCTGAGATAAAATCATTTTCAGGTTTAGCTTGAACTAAAGGGAAATCCAGGATAGGAGTTGCCAGTTTCTAGCTGCTTACAATCAGGCTAATGTCAGTGGCGTCGAAGCGAACACCGTGACCCTTGGCAATGGAGGCGACTGGTCGTCGGGGTGCCGATGGAGGCGATGCTGTTCGCAGCTGTTTAGCTGTTTTTTTAGCAAAGGGCAAAGCTCTCCATTTCCATTAGAGAAATGCAAAGATTCTTTTACAGCTATTTAGCTGTTTGTTCTCCAAAATTGCTGTTTAGATGTTTAGCTGTTTGTTCTCTATCTCCAAAATTGCCTTAGGCTGTGCACTGTCCTGAAACAATTGATTTGACTCATGTATGCTGTAATTTGAATGAATGAATGAATCAGTAACTTCTGTGATGTTTTTTTTCTGAAAAATTTGACAGCATGTCCCCATAATTGGTGGATGGATTGAGACAACACATAAAGACATAAACAACCATATAGAAGTTGATAAATTTGAAACTTGAAGCATTCAGGCAGCATAGAAAGTTGGAAACAGCCATATAGAAGTTGATAATGTTGTGAGATAAGTTTTTGGATCATACATGTCATTCAAACTAGTCTGTGGGGCATATAGAAAACTATTCCAAATGTAGGCCATATTCACTGGTACAATTTGGCCACAAAATACTATCGTTGGCCCTGTCCAAAATACTAAACTGAGACCACAAAAGACTATAGTTAGTTCTGTCTAAAAGGCATCTAATCATTCCTGTTCAAAAGCCATCAAACCATCCTGTACAAAAGCCATCTAACCATCATGTCCAAAAGCCATGTAACCATCTTGCAAAGAGTAGAACATATCTTGATCACAGAGAATATCATCATCACATCTTGGTGCTGTCACAAGCTGGGTAAAATCACTAATGATATTGTATTGTTGAAGCTCCACATTTCTTCCTTTGTGGCTGCCATCATCTTGCACTTGTACCTGTGGCTGTAAAGCATCATTTTTCTTTTGTTTCTGCCAATGAGAAGTCAATTAATTAGTTAAGCAATTTTTGACAACAACATACAGAGATGAGCAACTTGCATATGATATACCTTTACTCTCTTTTTTGTTGGTATTGTAGATTTAGGATTTTTGCGCTTCCCCTTGTGTAGCTTATCAATCCAAGTTGGTGTTCTCCTTGACTTGTTTGATTGGACCTCCTTCTTCTTTAGTTGTGCAACACTAAGCAGATCATCTCTTTGCTGCGCATTTGGGTCAACATTTTCTTTGTCCTCATAGGGCTCATTTGTACCACCAGCAGATACTAAATTGAGTTTCTCCTCTAGCTGTGTACAAAGGCAATCAAGTGCATTTTCTAACAATACACAACATTCTGGAGAGTGAGCTACTTTATGTGCCAAATTGTGAAACTTATGAGACATAAACTTGTAGCATAGTTGGGCTTCCAATTTTGGATTTGCTACCACATTCCTTCCTTGCCTATCTTGTATATTTCCATTGCGTGCCTCTCTAGTCCATCTCTTTAAGATATAATGTGGTGGCAATTTCTTTATATTCATTAGATCAAGAACTTTCAGACCATGTGCACATAATATTCCTGTCCTTTCAAACATTCTACAACTACATGAAGCTTTTTGGTTTGGAGGATCACCGATCACTATGTACCACCTCTGAACTTAGCTCACCAAGCAAATTCCCAACAGCCACAGCATATTTGTGTTCTCCATCCAAAACTCTAGCACATGCAGCCATAGATCTTTCATATTCGCTTTGGAAAGCTTCAAAAATAACTGGAGTGTACACTTAGCTTGCTTGAACCAACATAGGTGTGCATATTAGTCTTCTTGGTAGCTTCTTCCTTGCCTCAAATTCAGACTGTAGTTCCTTATATCTTTTCTCTTGCACTGACCTCTCAAAATGCTTTAGAAATTGAATGATATCAAAATCTGACTTCAAATGGTTCTTTAATGCATTGTTGAAGCTCGCACTTAGCTGTGTACTTCTCACTCCTAAACTGAAGACATCTCTCATATAACATTCAGCCCATTTCTCTTTGACCTTGTAAAAGCTATCTAACCAAGTTTGCTTATGAACTTTGGATCTCATAATCTGAAATGCTTCTTCAAATGATGCCTCATCTTCGTGGCCAAACATACAAGCACTAAAATCAGAGAGAATATGAGATTCCTCTCCACCTTCATCTTCCTCCTCACCTTCATCTTCCTCTTTACCTTTCACTGGAGATAAATGCTTGACAGCATTCTGCATTATGTGAAATGTGCGCAGTCCATGATATGATTCTGTAAATACTATCTTTATGGCTTTTCCCATTGCTGTATCTTGATCAGTGTAAATAGTTGTAGGTTGTTTTCCATTATGTGCAGCTAGAAAAGTCTCAAACAACCATGTAAATGATGCTTCTGTTTCATCAAATAGAAGTGCAGCACCAAAAATAGTGGTTTCTCTAAACTGATTGAGCCCAAGAAAAACACCAAATGGCCTATATTCTTTGTTTGTCCCGAAAGTTATGTCAAATGTGACAACATCACCAAAGTGTGCATAGTCGAGGACCATCTTAGCATCAACCCAGAATATGTTGGTAATATGCTCCTCACAATCCAGCTGCAACGCATATTGGAAAGACGGGTTCTCAGCAATTTTATCATGGAAATATTTCAACATACTTCTTGCCTGTCCAAAAGTCAATTCCCTCTGTCGTTTGCTTTGCAAGTAATTTCTGCGGTCACGACAAGTGTAGCTAAGGTTAAGTGGCCCACCAACTTGACGAGTGGCCAACTCATGGGAAGCTTTAGGCCTAATACTAGAATCATTAGCTGTTTCTATTTCGAAATCTTGGAGTTCTGAAATTTTCCGTTGTGATCTCATCAAGTGGAAGGTCTCTGGTAAGTGGAGTAGGTGGTTGTGTTCAAGCACAACATCAGTGACTTCATAATTTCCTGCACCTCGATCCAATGAAATAACCATCCGAGCTTTGCAATCCATTCTTGTTTCAGCTCTAAAACACTTTGTCACATGTTCGGTTTGCCTTTTTGCTCGATGACCTTCATTAGAACAAACATACCTGCATGAAGTCACCTTACCATCCATTTTGCTTACATTGGTGCATCTTTTCCTCACATCAAAGCCATGACGACCACCATATGCCACCAAAACAGCCAACCCTCATCTGGATTTCTGAACCTCAAACCAACTTCAGAGACCTTCCTATCAACTTCTGCCATTGCCTAAACACATACAGATATAAAATTGATTCACTTAGGGGGGACAATATCTAAAAGTAAGACTGCTCAACATTTTTCAACACATACATATAGTAACATTTGCCTAAACACAAACATCCAATAACTAGAATTTAGCATTCAATATTTGCTCCATTTAAGACTAAGTTCCATTAACCAAATTGTGCAATTTAGTTGCTCTCCACGTTACCCTAAAAAAGAAAAATTGCAAACACTCGCAATCCTCTGCTGCAGATGCTCGGCTTGCTCTGGCAGCCCTCCTCCCCGAAATCCCGGTGGCGCGGCGACAGGGCAGGGGCCTCGGCCCCGACCTCGCGGTGGCCGGCCTGCCTCCCCAATCGCGGCGAGGAGCCCGCCTGCCTCCCCCATCTCTAGTGGGGGCAGCAGGGCAGGGGCCCCGGCCTCGGCCTCCACTGGTCGGTCTCAATAACTATGCTCGCGACGCCTCCCTATTCTGGGACCTATCATTGGTGTCTGCGACCTCCGCCTCCCTATTCGCAGCGACGGCCCGGCATCCTGTGCAGGATTGGGATGTCCGCGGGACCGGGCGTACGTGGGGGGGCGGGGCGGCGCGGGATTGGAGCGCGCGCTAAGGCAGGAAACAGAGTGCGTGGGGGTGAAAACGGCGGGATTGGAGCGCACGCTAAGGCAGGAAACAGAGTGTGCGGGGGTGAAAACGGAGGCCTGCAGGTGGGCTGGCACAACGGACCGTTCGATTAGATTTCAACGCTCCAGATCACTCCAATGTCACACCGTGCCATGCCATAACAATGTCACTGAATTACTCAACATACGTACAAGCATATGTCAAATTAATCATCATCCCACATTATTTTCATATTATTTCATCAACGTATATATACATTATTTTCATAAAATATAACATGCGTTCATTTATATATTTCGCAGCAAAGCATGAGACGTTAACACAAGACACTTGCCATCGGATGACAAGGAACCTATCAAAGGGGGGAGAAACGGAGGAAAAGTACTACAGGAGGTGTGGAATTGAAGATATTTTTTGAAGTGGAAAAACATAGAGAATACCGCTATAATTCATTGATTAGTCAAATTGTTCTACCAACTCTTTTCGTTTAATTGACCATTTTGCATCAATCATTTTTATCAACTTTATTCTTTCTTTAATTTTGTTTCAGCTGGATTAAAACTACTGCGAATTAATTTGGATCACATACATATGTGGTCTTTAGCAATATTGACTGTATCGATAGGTGTAATTGTTATTTGGCTATTCATTACTTTGGGATTAAATTGGTAATTGGGCCTTTAAAATTGCAACATGTTTACCTGATGTGATTTCGACCAGCATATAGTTCAGAATTTTCTTTTCTACCACCCGTCCCTGTCCTTTAGTTTTTCAATACACATTTTCTCGAAAAATACCATAATGTAAGACGAATTAGAAAAATCAATGTTTTCCACGACTTATAATATATGTTCATTTTGCACAGGAGCGCTACAGAACTTGATATTCTTTCAAGATCGGCTAGCGCTATGTCGAAATGACCAAAATACAGTGCAGATATATATTATGGTTAATTAATTGGTGCAAGTAGTAGCGGCGAGAAAATGAGATCTACAACGAAAAATAGATGCCGAAATAACAGGATCTTACCACGTGCAGAAGAGATCCGAAAATTCAGGTCAGTTGGTCCGTTCGACCAAATAGTGATTTGTCTTATCCGAGACAAACCCATTTGCTATTAGCTGCCTAGATCGTTATATATCCAGACAAATATACGAGCAATCAATCGTTAGCTATCAACAATAACGGAAGCTCGTAAGAACTAGCATATACATACACTGTATATATCCTTTTGCAGATTTGATACACCTAGCTTAGTTTGCATGATGATTGCTTAATTAGTTAGCGACATGACACATGTTGGTCGATCAGTTATGCTGCAGCTAGCAATAGTATATATCCTTTTGCAGATTTGATACACCTAGCTTAGTTTGCATGATGATTGCTTAATTAGTTAGCGACATGACACATGTTGGTCGATCAGTTATGCTGCAGCTAGCAATAGATGTTCGGAGCTAGCATATCATGTAATTATGTAAACATCATTGGCCATAGACGGAATTATATATTTATCAGGTATATACATACACCATTCATGCATGCATGTATACAAACTAGCTAGCCGGAACTGATTAAAAAATGAAGTATTTGGTCGATGGGCGATTGGGCAAAACGTCGAACGGCGGACAAGTGTGCGTCGTGCCAAAGGCGCAAGTCGACACACCCACGTTGGAGATTCGCTCGGTTTCGTAGCGTATAGCTATCGTTTTCGTAGGCCTTGCAATCTACTACCGATATCTCTATACTAAGCGCGCGCCCGTGTGTATCTGCCGCTTTGTCTAATATACGCAATTTATATAAACACGGCATAATAATGCATACGCATATACCGTGCATGTATGGAGACACAGTTACCTTGGAGCTACGGTTATACTCCCTCCGTATTATAACGTATGACGCCGTTGACTTTTTAACTAACGTTTGACCATTCGTCTTATTCAAATTTTTTATGCAAATACAAAAATACTTATATTATGTTTAAAGAACATTTGATGATAAATCAAGTCACAATAAAATAAATGATAATTACATAAATATTTTGAATAAGACGAAAGGTGAAACGTTTGTTAAAAAGTCAACTGCTTCGTACATTAGAATACGGAGGGAGTATATTACGTGCGCGGCTGCCTTATGATTTGCCGATCGGCCGCCGCACGCACATGGCGTATAGGTGGATGCGTACAGTGAGTTTTTGCAACTTTTGCATACGTGGAGGTCGAAGGATGTGGCAGCTATAGTAGTAGGTAGCGAGCGGACGAGCGCCGCTCGGCGCGCGCGGGGGCTACGTGTCGATGGCTGCTTGCGTACGCATACGTGTCGGCCAAACCGTTGGGTACGATTATATTATCGTTAGTTAGCGCCGTTCGTGCGTGCGTGCGTGCGTGCATGCATGCACATCTGTTATCGATCGGTGATCGGTCGGCGCCGGCCTTGCTTGGTCCACGGCGAACGTGCTGCCGGCCGGGGGTATAGAGAGGATATATCTTCAATGCTGTTAAATTTTCTTGAAATTAAGTGGATGAAGGTATGTTGAATGCACAATGGTGTGTGTTCCGGGTGAAGTATTCCAGTTAGACTATTCAAAAAAAATACTCCGGTTAGTCCTCACTACTAGAAAAAGCATTTTCCCCAACGTAGGGGTCTTATTTTCGCAGGCGGATTGACTCTTAGAGCCAAATGACCGCCTACAAAAATATAAATCGTGGTGAAGTTCACTGTCTATTTTCGCAGGCGGACCACTTAAGCGACGGCTGCGAAAATGATTTTCGCAGGCGGAACGCAGGCGCATCTTATATGGTCCGTCTGCAAAAATAGTACCTAAAAAAAATCAGTCGTCCTTATCCTCTCCACCATCCTTATCCTCTCCTCTCTACCACTTATTTCCCTCCCTCCTCTCTCTCTCTCACACACACTTAGAAAAATCGCCGGCTAGCTCCCTCCTCTCCCACGTCCGCCTGCCGCCGGCTCCCTCCACGACGACGTCCGCGCGCCGCCGCCTTCCTCCTCGCCGCCGACGCTCCCTCTGCTCCAGATCCGCACGCCGCCGCTGCCTCCGCGCGGCCACCACGACGACGACGACCGCGACGCCGCCGGCTCCCTCCTCGCCGCCGACTCATTCCCTCCGCCGACGGCTCCTCCTCTCTCCACGTGCGCGCGCCGCCGGCCATGACGAGCGCAACGACGGCTCCAGATCCGCGCGCGCCGGCTCCCTCCTCGCCGCCTCCGCCGCCGCTTCACCTCCTCGCCCCCTCCGCTGCCGGCCACGACGAATGACGACAACGGCTCGCCTCCTCCGCAGCTGGCTTCCCTCTTCGCCGCCTCTGCCATCGGCCACGACTGGCGACGACGACGGCTCGCATCCGGCCCAGCGGCCTTCCTCGTCGACACGACGACGACGACGACGGCGCCGACGGCAGCGGACGGAGGGGAACCCTGGCCGGCGGCGGCACCCCGTGTTTTTTTATTTTTCTGAGATGATTTTCGCAGGCGGGCCACGGGTCCGCCTGCGAAAATGGTCTATTTTCACAGGCGAGATGGTAGCGGCGATCCTCTCCCCCGCCTGTGAAAATGGTTTTGGGCCGCCTGCAAAAATCTTATTTCTAGTAGTGCCTTTAACCGTAAGTTGTCTGGTCTGCCTTCAAGGATGTACTGGGTAGGTGTGATTTTAGCTCATCCTACTTTTAATTTATTTTTTTAAAGTTTATTATGATTTATTTTTTAAAAATTTAGAAATAAACTAGTTATCCCTCCGTCCCAAAAAAAGACAAACCCTGGTTTCTGTTCCCAATGTTTGACCGTCCGTCTTATTTAAAAAAATTATGAAAAAAATTAAAAAGACAAGTCACGCATAAAATATTAATCATGTTTTATCATTTAACAACAATGAAAATACGAATTATAAAAAAATTTCATATAAGACGGACAGTCAAAGTTGGACACGGAAACCCATGGTTTACCTTTTTTTGGGACGGAGGGAGTATGTGCGTAGTGGCCGGAATTGCTCACTTAATTGCATCTCTATAAAACATACATATAGCCAATTATCCAATTAATTTGGCAAACTTAACTTATTATTACTCACTTTAATAATCTTTTCATGTTCTCTCTTCTTTCTGAGCATATGACATTAGAACCCATACACCAGCCTCTAGTATATTCTCCCCTCTATTGGAGGGTTTGTTTGCAGGTCTATTGGAGGATATTTTTTTCATCAAACCTACCTAATTTTAGTTTGGAGAGTGCATTGGAAAGGCTGTTTTCTTATAGGTTGTTGCGGTGACATAGCTCAAATTTAAATATTTAAAGTAAAACACATGTTCAGCCGTGAAAAAGGGAGTACTATGTTAGTTTTCTCTGGAGCTTTTATTCTTTCGTGGAGTTTGGGATGTAAATAAAAAGCCCACATAGTACTAAAAAACGATAGAAATTAGAATTTTCCAATTTCAAACATTGCTAAGGCATCCACGTTAAATTCAAATAACCAACTACGGAATCATTTTTAATCAAATTTAATACCAGGGTTAATTATAAGGATTGAACACAAGTTTTTACTTTTCTTTTTATAAAGTGTGTGAAATTCAACAACGCCTTCAAAATGAAAACACGATCATGAAATTTGTGTACATGGATAGCAAATGTAAAATTTTTGACACCTACTATATTTCATGCAGATTGAGGGTAACTCAGCTGGTTAGATTTTTTTTAACCTGTACAAATTCAACTCACAGACTTGATATAGTAGTACTCGTACTTATGACTAATTATTTTTTCAGTGATAAGCGAGGTACCTGTATATAGCGTAGCACCTTTGATGACTTTATACCATCTCATTCTCTTGGAAGTTTTTATTGGGGAAGGGTATGTTGTGTTTATAGGATGAGTGTACTTGCGTGTATGAACCACTGTGTTTTCTTTTCTTTTTTTTTTAAAAAAAGGTCCTCGATGCTTGTTTAAAGGATCAAGAAAGTCTATTTCAAAGCTTGTTTTATGTCACAAATAATATGGTCAATCCAATCAATTATGATCAAAATGTGAAAAATTTACACCAGGCACCAAAGGCTACCCTATCCATGAGCCCACCCTAAAAATGTTAGGTCAATCCAAGTAGTCTAGCTATATTGTCGGTTTAGGATTTTGATTGGAGGGGATATCCTCTCGTTGTTTGCATGTCATTCAAATGGTTATGAAAATATTTGAAAAACATTAAGAAGACGTATTAACATGTGATATATTACTCCACAAACATGCAAGTAAAAATTCAACTTCTACATATGGCAACGAAAAAAACAAATTTGACTCTGAATATACGTTAACTAGTTGCAGTTTAATTTGTTTTTTATGTTACAAGATATATAAGTTGAATTTGAACTTGCATGTTTGTGGAGTGTTATATCACATGTTAATACACCTTCTCAATTTTTTTAAAATTTTTTGATAATCATTTAAGTGACATGCAAAAAAACGAGGGAGTAAAAAAGTTTCCCTTTGGAAATTCGGCAACATTTACTGATAAAAGAAATCCAAATCGGCCCTGACCACATCATGGACCCACGCACACCGCGCAGCCTAGGAGGGCCGAAGCCCACAGGCCTCATTTTCCATTTGGCATAAGTTCACTTTAGGTGTCTAACCTCGTTAATGAATCCGATTTTCGTTCTACATCCGAAAAACCAGATACAACCTTCAAAACTTGTGGAATATAGATCCCATAGTGGTTTAGACGATAGTTTTAGCTGACGTGACGCCTACATGGCTAGTTTGACTCGGTCTTTATCCCGCGTGGCATTAACATGGCACTTACGTGTCAATTTTATTTTTTTTTTTAAAAAAACCGTGGGCCCACATGTCAGTTACAATTAAATAATAATAATTAAAAATAGTGGGGCCCACGTGGGCCCCATATGTCATTCTCACCCCCCTCTCTCCAGGACGTTTTTCTTCCTCCGGCTGCAAATCCGGCGGCGAATGCCGGTGCGCCGACGGGTTCACGCCGTCGGACACGAAGGAGTGGGGCGGCTCGGCTACTTTGTCACCGGCTGCTCGAGGTCTCTCCCACTGAGCTGCGGCGCCAACGGCCAGAATCTCGAAGGGCTCCCTTACAACGCTCAGGACGAGCCAGGTGACACCGATGAAGATTGCAGAGAAGCTTGCCTGAACTGCTGAACAAATGCTACTGCATTACATACTCAAGTGAACATGGATGCAAGCTCTAGTATTACGACCTGTACAATCCGAGCTCAGCTAATAAACCTCCATACAGCAAGATCTATGTCCGAGCACCGCGCGCCGTGTCCTCCAGCGTCACCGTCGTGGCGTCGTCCCTTCTCCGGATACTAGCACGGAAGTCGTGCAGGCGCTGAATCGATGAGCTTGATGTGGGTGCTTCAATTTTTGCTTGAGATTTCATATGGGCTGTTGATCACATTCAACTCTGATCTGTTTTGGGTGCAGCGACTAATAGCCGGCCGGACTTGTAGCCGGGGGAAGAAGAACGCCCAAGAGAGGGAGAGAGAAGAGGAGGGAGTGAGAATGACATGTGGGCCCCACTATTTTTAGTTATTTTTTATTTTAACTGATATGTGCGCTCACGATTTTTATTCCTTTTTTCAGATCAAATTGCCACGGAAGTGCCACGTCAATGCCACGTGGTATAAAAATTGAGTCAAACTAGCCATATAGACGCCACATCAACTAAAACTGCCGTCCAAACCACATCAACTAAAACTGCCGTCCAAACCGCTATGGGATCTATATTGCACTGGTTTTGATAATTGAGGGAGCCGTTGTATGGTTTTCAGGTTCAAGGATGAAAATCGGATTCGTTGATAAGTTAAGGGACCTAAGTGAACTTTGTCCTTTCCATTTTCACCCCGTGCTTGCGCCTCTGGCCCTCTGCTTCGCAACGCGGCCTAGCAGGTTGGAGACAACGACGAGCCAGCAGGGTCGCTCACTCGTTCTGCCCTGCTCTAGAACCGTAGAGGCGTAGACTACCCGCTGGATTGTTAAAATAGCAATCTTTTCATATTTTTCGTGGCTGAAAGTTGATGGATTACATAGGGAAAAATATTGATGTATCGTTAACTTTATTCGGTATTTATGCATAATTTTAAGGGCAACGTTCCGGTGCTCTCTACTCGTAGTATTATACTACATGTAGAAATAATCTTAACCGTTTGTTTTTAAGGGCAAATTAGTAATGTGCTAATATAAATTAGGGGTAACTTTGTAATTTCTTTTTTACCATCTCGGTGGGTCTGTAGGTTTGTAAGTCCCCGTCATCAAGACCACGGAAAAGCAAAAAGGAAAATGCGTCGGTCGCTTGTGGATCGCGCGCGTCTTCCCGCCGTCGTCACGTGTGGATTGGGAGTCCTCCCGCCGACGGTGGAACACCCCACCCTCTCTGCATCTATATGTGTTGTGTATCAGAAACCAATAATTTGAATCTGTCAGTTATCGAGCACAGTGTTGTCTTAGTTTATCTGCTCTTCAGCCAGGAGATAAACCTGGAAGCCTCTACGACTCGGGCACCCGATCATTTGGAGAAAAATCGGGCGTGGTCCGATTTACGTGAAAATCTACTTTAAACTGAATTTTGTCTTAAATTACTTATCCAAATCATGATCCGATTGTACCATTAAATTCGTTGCAATTAAATCTTCAAAACAAGACCATACATGGATATATTCCGACGAATTTTTTTTTAGCTTATTATTGAATTTTTTTATCTACTAGGTATATCGGAATTGTTTCACTAAGTAGATCGAAAATTTTTCACTCGTTTAAATCGGGTGTTATTTCACCTTATATAAAAACAATGTTTCAGTAAATAGCAAAAAATTATTTTAGTTCACTGCAACATTTGACTTATACATGGTGAAACATTATAAGTACACTAGGTGAAACATTTTTTGTGGGACAAAAAATAAAACGAATTCCCTTAATATGGGGTTTTCAAAATGTGTGGATTTTTTTGTTGCAATTGAATATTACAGTTCATTACAACATTAGATCTATACATAGTGAAACATATGAGTAAATTAGGTGAAACATTTTTTGTGGAAAAAAAACCAAATTCCCTTATTACAGGGTTTCCAAAATATGTGATTGATTTGTTGCAGGTGGGGGCAGGTATTGTGGTGGGGTTAACGTCATCAACACGGGGGCGGGGGGGGGGGGGGGGATTTGTTGCAGGTGGGGGCAGGTATTGTGGTCGGGTCAACGTCATCAATGCACGCGTAGGGACGGGGGCGGGGGGAGCGACCGATTTTTCCTCCCCCGCCCGGTCGCCCAAAGGCAAGCATTATCGGATAAACCATGAATCTTTCTGTTGATTTTTTTCTCGTTCGGTCAGTGTTGTCTCAAGTTTTTTTTAATGATAATTCTCTTGCTAAGTCTGACCGGTAAGTCCTCAAAATTCATTTCCAAACCGTGTACAGTTGAGTACTGTCAATTTCAGACAACGAACAGTAGCTCAAACACTTTCATACACAACTGCAGGTTCAGTATTTGGTTTCGACGCGCTAGCTAGGCATCTCCAACATTTTCCAGGTTGGCAAGATTATCAGGAGGGAGGAGATGACTGAAGATCTAGGCTGTGAAAGAACAAAGCCTGCCTATTAGCACCGTGTTTATTCAATGGCCGGCGCCTACTGCGACTGGGGAGGACAGCAGTCAGCGGGGCAGCGACGGCTGCTGCGAAAGGAGAAGCAACAGGGCGACGACGCTTGTTGCTGCTGCTGCGAGTGGTGAGTGCCAGTCGACGCCGGTGGCAGAACCCACAACCCACCGACGATTATCACCAGTGGCTTTGCCTTGTTCTTCGAGTGAGCCGGGCTCCACCACGTCGCCAGGCACACGGGAAAAACTACGAGGAATTGCCATTTCAGTCGACAACGGCGGCGGAATCGGTGGAGGCGGCGATGGCGCCTGAGGGCTAAGGCGACCGAGGCGGCGGAGGGGCACGGGCGGCGGAGGCGTGGGAAGAGCAATTTGCGGCAGCTGCCAGATATTAGCGAGTGAAAAATTACAATTATACTTCTCCGCACATTATTTTTTCAGGACAAAAATACCCCCTTCATATTTCTACTACTATTAAGTGTGGTGGTAGTAGAAGTAAACTTCAACCCTTCAATTAGATACGATCAACGGTTCGGATTACTTTCTACTAGAGGTAGAAAGCTGGTAGAAAGCACCGGAGTCGGGCTCTAATTTTAAACATTTTTTATTAAATATAATAATGATATCCAACAAAATTTGTCTCTATTACTATAAAAATTGAAAATGTTTTTTCGGTATTTTGGTACGTCATCCGTGTATGAGTCGATTTTTAAGTTCGTTTGCTTTTGAAAATACATATCCGTATTTGAGTCGGTTTTTAAGATCGTTCTCTTTTGGTAATACATAAAAAATCATATAAGAAATCTATTTAAAAAAACTCGCATACTAACTTGAGACGATCATCTGTGTTTGAGTCGGTTATAAAAATTGAAGATGTTTTCACGGTTCGTCATCCGTGTTTGAGTCGGTTTTGGTTTTAATCTATATCTCTTCTTATCTTATCTTACTTGCTATTATAAAAATAGAAGATGTTTTTACCGATATTTTGGTACGTCATTCGTATATGAGTCAGTTTTTAAGTTCGTTTGCTTTTAGAAATTCATATCCGTATTTGAATCGGTTTTTAAGATCATTCACTTTTAGTAATACAGTAGAAATCATATAAGAAATCTATTTAAAAAAACCCACGTGCTAACTTGAGACGATCAGACTCCTAACTGCATCTCATGATTTTCTAAAAAATTATATATCTAAGCGAACTCCCACAGTGAATTTCATCTTAACTAAACCATATAACAATAATATGATTAAAATAGACTTCACCCGTTGCAACGTACGGGCATTTTTTCTAGTATTGTAAAAGTACATAAAAAATCTATTCAAATGATTTTCATGTTTTGAAATTAAATCATTGATGGTCAATTTTAAAAATTTTGACTGAATAAGGTCAACAATATTATTTATTTAAATAGAGAGTGTATATGATAGTAAAATATTAGATTACAAATACTTTGTATAAGTGGTCTGCAATCTGGTAGACTTTTTTTTTTCATAAATTGTATATTTAGATATAAATACGAGCAAATAATTCTCAACAAAAATCTAATGAATAAGCTGAAAAAGGGACAACTAGCAACAATTTAACTTCCATATATATAAGTGGCGACCTTAACAGTAAACCATAACGCAATGCCACTTGTGCACTTGCGGAAGTGGTGAGCTTTAACACATAAACTGATCCGATCGAACTACTACTAGCTATGACAACCATGTAGAGTACACGACAACGAAGAAATATATAAGTTGGGGGCATGAGGTATAATAAAATCTATTTGCCACGGCGCTGGAGGGAGAAGCATAAGCAACCGGCGATCTCCCCCAATGGCACCATGCCGCGGCCTTTCTTCATGTCCAGCGCCTCCAGCATCCCCACCACCTCCTCCATCTCCGGCCGCGCCGCCGGGTTGGCGTCCCAGCAGCGCCGCATGATGAGCGCCATGTCGCGCGGGCAGCACCGCGGGATCTCCGGCCGCAGGTCCTTGTGGACGACCGCCGACGAGACGTCGGCGAGGCTGAGGTCCATGAACGGCATCTCGCAGCAGTAGATCTCCCACAGGCAGATCCCGAAGCTGTACACGTCGCACTTGCGGTTGTACGGCTCCCCGACGAGCACCTCGGGGGCCATGTAGCCCAGCGTCCCCGTCACCCCGGTCATCTCCCTCGGGTCCGACGCCTCGATGCGCGCCACCCCGAAGTCGGCGATCTTGAGGTTGAGCTCGCCGTCGAGGAGCATGTTCTCGGTCTTGACGTCGCGGTGCACGATCTTCCTCGAGTGCAGGTAGCTCAGCCCTCTCGCCATTGACAGCGCGAAGCGGACGGCGTCCTTGTAGGCGAGCTTGCGGTCCATGTGCTTGATCAGATGGCTTTTGAGTGTCCCTCCGGTGAGGTACTCGACCACGACGCAGCATGATGTGTCCGGTGGCGGCGGCGCGGTGCTCTGGCCTTGTGGGATGTTGAGGTCGGCGGTGGCCATGGATGCGCCGACGAACTTGGTGATGTTGGGGTGGTTGATCTTGTGCCAGGCTTCGGCCACGCCCCTGAGCGACGCGCGCAGGTGGGCGATCTGCTCGGGCGTCGAGAACCCCTCCTTCCCCCAGTCGAGGAGCTTCACGGCGACGTCGCGGCCGTCGTAGTCCGCGCGGAACAGCGAGCCGCGGAAGCCGTGCTTGACGGGAGCGCCCTGGCGGATACGCAGCGTCGAGAGGTCGATCTCCCACGCCGCCTTGGGCTCGTCGCCGGCGCCTTCGCCGCCATTGTCGCTGCTGCTGATGCCCTTGCCCAACGCCCTAGCAGCCATCTCCTCCTCGAGCTCCATATCCGACACTGCACGGACGAACACCTCGTCCAAGAACTCGTCAGGTGGCTCAATCTTCTCCTCCACCTCCGACGACATGCCCGCCATCATCGTCCCCCGAGACGCTTGATCTCTCTGCTAACTCGAACGCAAAAAATCGCGCGCTGGATCAAGAACTGAAGATCTGGCAGATCGATGAGAAACCCCAACTCCTTGCCTCTCCAATATAAATGGCAAAACTTCTTGTTCTATTCGGTCAAGAATCTAATAACAGAAACAGAGTCAGCAACTGAAGAATAACCCTCGTTCTAATCGGATTCTAAACCTTTGCACACAATTCTTTTTCGGAATCGGTGTGATCTCTATCAAGATAAACTAATCTACTCCTAGCTTGGTGCATGGTTTGAAGATGATCGATCGTGTGACGCACCGCGGCTCACCGTGGTAAACTGCAACGGCTTCTAAGTTCGAACTAACCTCGAACCGGAAACTGTATTTTCATATTAAGAGTTCTTAAAAGTTATCAACTCAAAGCCCAACCATCAAAGACCGAAAACTAAAAGGGGAGTTGGTTAAGCGCGTGCCGATTTCGAGTCGGGTCCATGGGGCCCACGCACCTTCGCGTCGCCGCCGAGTCGGCGGCGGACGCAGAGCTTAATTCATTATATCTCTTCAAATTCCTGGGTATGCACTTGAACGAATTTTTCAACAAATTTAAATCACATTTGGAAAACCCAACATTCTACTAAAACATTAAAACCTTGGACTAAAAGTTTAAAAAGAAACAATTCTAATATCGAAACTTTCAACTCAAACTAGAAGTTTCAACTTAAATTAAAAAAAATATACTTAAAAACTAAACTCAAAATTTGAAATTTAAAATTTTCAACTGATTTTTAAAAATCTTTCATATGTTAATTTGAAATTTTCAACTCAACTTATTTATTTATAATTTTCTAGTAGAAAGTTATCAAATGCTAGAAAGGAGAACCACACGGTGCAGGAGGGGCTGCGCGAGGAATGAAAACCGTTCACGGTTAGCCTAGGGCGTTCACATTGCAGGATACATAGAGTTATGTGGTAGCATACCATGTAGTTACATGATGAGGTTATACTATAAGAACACTAGCTGTAACATCATAAAAATTAATTTAAAGCACACAAACAAAAAAAAGAATAATTTAAAACCTTTTTTCCCCAAATTGCATCATGTATGGGGATGTTTACTGTGAAGAGTGCATATATAGCTTGGAATCTATCTCGGAAAGGTCTTGTCCAGGCATCTTCGGGCACCGCAACATCTCGTAAAAGGGAGGTATGGAATAGTGTGTGGAATGCCAAAGTGAAGGGCACAGTAAAGATTTTCATTTGGAAGCTGGTCTAGGACAAATTGCCAACGTGAGAGAATAAAGAGAGAAGAAAAATCGAAAGGCAAGGGATGTACCCACTCTGTGGAGCAAAAGAAAAGAATAGCTACCATGCAACAGTTGAATGTACAAAAGCTAAGGTGCTAAGGGAGGCTTTTAGATCAGTCTGGCACCTTCGTGAAGAGGACAAATTTGCATAGACAGGACCGGATTGGTTACTGACATTGTTGGATGCTGTAAATAAAGAGGAAAGAGTGCACATTATGTATATGCTATGACGGGCTTGGTACCTACGAAACGAGTTGATTCATGGTGATGGATGAAGGCCAATAGCAGTATCAGTGAGCTTCCTTGCTAGCTATGAGGAGGTGCTGCTTCGCATCTGACAGCAGCTGGACGACACATAAGGAAAAAAAGGCAATGTATAGCGAAGCCTAGACCGAATCTCATAAGGTGGAAAAGCAAACAAACAAATGCACGGCTCCACCTGAAGGCTCAGCTAAGATCAATGTTGATGCTAGATTCAGGGCAGAAACAAGGGACGCAAGTGTAGGAGTAATAATCAGTGATTGCAGAGGTCTGATCCTACTTGATGCATGCAAGACGCTACACCGATGCAGTTCAGTAGCATAGGCAGAAGCGCTGGCGTGCTTGGAAGGCATCCGACTGGCAATTGAATGGGTGCATATGCCTGCTATTCTAGAATCTGACAACGTGGAAGTTGTGGCTAGCTTGACAATGAATAGCTCATCAATATCAGTGTGGGAAGGAATAATCTTTGAAGTGAAATCAAACAAAATAACTCATGCTTTAGCTCAGCTAGCATTTAGTTCAAGAATCTACTTAGAGTGGAGATTGTGTGCCCCAATAGAAATACTTGAGCTTCCTAAAACTGGTAGATGGTTGAGGGCAGGATCTGGACTTAGTGGAATTGGTCGATTTCATTGTGTTCCCTAGAACCCAACCTATGCCTATCACATTGTCTGAGCCAGGCTAGGCTGGAGCCGAGGGTTGTTCAGCCCTCACTCTGTGGCTTCTGGTGGACCCTCCTTGTTAGTCTCGATGGTCTCGCAGAGAAAAAAGAAGCCAGCGATTGCGATGTCCCAATTTTCTAATTTCTCTTCGTCTGTCGTTCTCCTCTTCCTCCTTCGCTCCGTCTCCCCTTGAACCCTAATCATTTCCCTCAAACTCCATCCAAAAATCATGTCGGGAAAGACTTTGATCTCCCTCACCGGTTCAAACTGCACTTTCCATCTTGAGGGGGAGATGCTTTCACCGGGTGAATCCTTTTTGCTTTCACTTTGTTTTGTCCTTTGTGTATTTGAAGCACCGCAGGTACAAAAACAAGTGTGGGGGTCATCTTGTGATCACACGACACATTCACATACAAGATCACCCATATCCGTGCTACACCGTAATGCTTGCACATTCACGAGATGAAACGTAGCATCCATCACACACACGGCTGCTCGTCATCACACTCACATATGAGCGTCGCTTTGCACATTTATCCTTATTCTCCTTAATCTTTGAGTAGGATTAATTCTGCCAAATAAAAATTAAGTCAAGAATGAAAAATGAGTATTGACATGATCAACTAGTGTATAGGACTTGCTTGCAACAAGGACTTAATGATAAAATGAAATAACATTACATACTCCTCATTGATGTTTCATTCGTACCAAAGCTATATGTCGATCTTAATGATAAACCTTGAACATATGCTGCTTGCCATCATTTTGAGTGTTATCAAATGGTTGTAACCCTTGTTAGATTCTTTTCATATTCTCATGATCAAAGTCTTGTGAACTTATTCACTAAAATATATTGCTCTCTGTGTACAATGGAGGATTTGCAAGGTATTCCATCCACCTATCATACGCTAAACTTCTATACTAGAAATCAGCATCCACCATCTTCATCCAATAAATAAAAACTCTTGATACTAATGGTCTCTCCTCCTATGATCCATGCCAAATGAGACACGAGCTTAAAAAAATGAAAACAATGCCCAAAAGAGAATGAAACAAAGTATTATTGAGCATGATGAAAAAAAAGAGAGATAGTAATGTAGTCATTCTAAAATAAAGTATAATGAGGAGGGCCATACAAAAATGAATCACCATCCAATTTCCCATTTTTATACATTTTCCACTTCCATCCAAATATAAGTGCACAAGCTTGATCATGGTTATAGGATTGGTTATCTTCTTGGATCCTCTATTTGACTTTACAATATATTTGATACAAGTATGCTAGTTCTTATTCCCTACCCTGACCTCCACATAAGGCTTAGTAGAAAGGTAGGATAAGAAAAGGCAACATCAATGCCTTCGTGACGAATACACACATTGAGTGATTTGAGAGAAACACCAGAGGAGTATAGTAAATGTTATATTTTTATGAGCAACAAAGAAAACCCCAAGGTTCTTCGGGAGAAAGAGTAAATGTGACTTGAGTCGAGGACCGTTCCACTCTTCAATCACCCAAGATAACATGGTAGACACATCAAGGTTTTGACAAACATAGGTATGCCTTGGAATAACTCGTATGCCACATATCATTGAACGGGAAGTCATTGTTCTAGTGGATCCAGGAGCTTTAGTCAGGGACGAGTAAAGGATAAGTGTGGTGATGTTGTTGATAGTCGTTATGTACAAGCTTTAACTGTCAACTTCTGCATGAAAGAAATAAACTATAAAATAAAAACTTAGTGGTAGGGGTTTATTACTAACAATTTCCACTAGCTTTGGTAAATATATGTATGTAGGTAATTTAAGGAGAAAATACACCCACCATGCGACGAAAATGAATCTCCGGCCAATCACACGTGAGCACAAGGATTGAAGGGCCCATCTGATAGTCAAAACCTACTTAAAGTGGGGCCAAACCGTCCTCAACCGGGTCCACCTGTAAGCCATTGGAGAAAGGCGGTGGAGAGAGGTAGGGCCCACAAGTTCGGCCAACACTGCCACTGGCCTCCCTCATCTCCACCTTACACATGTAGGCTCCTGATGCTCTCCCAATGATGGTTGGGGAGGAGTAAACGCCATCCTCAACCGTCATAGATCTTGACTCACTTGGAATATGCACAACAAAGTAGAGTACAACTCACTTTTACAATTTATACTTTACTTTAGTATGTGGGTTTAGGAAGAGAGTGAGGGCAAGCTCCATCGGAGTTTTCTTCGAGAATTTTACGGAGGAGTGCCGTAATTGTTGACATTCTTCCAACAGAGTTTCGGTGAAGTGCCGGGATTGTCGGCCTTCTTCTTGCTTGTACCTCGGCGTTTGCTGTCTTTTATAAAGTGAGTATTCGAGATTCTTTTATGTTATTTAATTAATTTACTTAAGTGAGATATATTCTCATAGGTGCGGGTTCGTCGCTTAGTTTGTAATTAAGTGCTCTAGTACTAGAACTCTGGATAAAGAAAGAAGTTCATGTACGAGGCTAGTATTGTAGAAGATGGTAAATACTATCACCCTATTCAGCCTAAACATTCTTGGAAAGTTGGAATGGAGTTGTCCAAGGTGTTTTCCAACAGTGATAACTTCCTTTCGAGTTATTTCCTATGGTCAGAGGGGAAATATCCCATTCAAGCTGTTTCCCATGGCCAAAGAGAACTCTCACCGATGATTTACGTACTCAACCCATCGAGAATGGGCGAAGTGGTTTTTACTTATACCCGGAGAACTTCCTAGTGGTTTTTACTCATGGCAGGTAATCTCTAGACGACCGGTACGCACATGGTTCAAGCTCAGAGTATCCGAGCTCGTGGACAAAAGGAGAAGTTGCTCAAGTGAAGTTGGGGGAAACTTCTAGGAGATGCCATTGGCCAAGGAATATGCCATGGGGACCACGTAAATGTACATTCATGTCCCCAGTATCATGCACTTTATAGGGGCATTGTAGTAACTTTCTATGCCTTTCTCCAGGGCAAAGTTGTAATAATATGCACACCCTTCTAGGCTATATAAACAACCCCAGCCCTATATCGGGACAAGACATAATTAATAGCAAAAATATCATCTCACTCGTCTCAGCATTTTCCTTTGAGCTCATTTTTAGGATAGAATATGTGTTTTGCCGCCTATTGCCGAATTTGTCCGTGACCCAAGGACACGACAACTAGAGTAGTAATCAATATATTAGATGTGGTGTGTTGGTTAGCGATTACCTTCGTTTGTTGTGTGCTCTATGGAAATTGAGGTAGGCGGCAAGTGGTGATAGCCTTGTTCGTCCTTTACATCCCTCTATGTTTGGGTACATAATAGAGCTCAAGTCCAAAGTCAGCCTGCCAGACTAGGGGAGGGCTGTTGCCCGAAGTATTAGATAGAGTTTTACCTTTAACGTAAGTTAGCTAGTTTGATTCATAGGAATCTCTATAGCCAAACCTATCATCAGTTGTTGTCCTTGGATAGAATCCCGTTCGTAGATAGTACACACATGTTCCTCATGTCCGATACACTTGGAATACTTTAAGGGAAGTGCTACAGCGGTATCTGCACGGATTTATCGTGTAGCAAATACCAACAGTATTGACTAAACACGATAAATATAAAAGTGCATATGAAGCCATAACTATTCTTTTTGTCTTTGTCTACTGGCTAGTTTACTTGTTAATATGATTCTTCCGTGTCACACTACCCAATTATCATTAAAATTATCATTTACCTCTGTTAGACTATGACATAACTATAGTATGATTATGAATATATCAACCCATAATGTACACCACCATCATCCATGCAAAAAAACAAATAATGATACCTATGGAATACTCCCGGGTGAACTACTATAGAAGTATACATGCGATTGTGTATTTAATTGTGACCGTATCAAATACCAATCACAATTAAACAGTAAAACAACAGCAAATGAAAAAGATAGATTGGACTTGTCAACTGCATACAGTTGACTCACAAGGCTGCAACGGATTATGATTTATTCTTCGAGAAGGCCGCATAGCTCGTTTGATTCTTAGCCATCCGGATAAATAGGAAATGAATATATAAACACAGTTGCGTTGCCCTTATCTAGATAAGTTTCATGCACTCAATGTGAATGCAAGTGTAATATGCATCACTCCTGCATGGCTCTGCCTATAAATAGTATCAGCCTATGCCTGATTTAATACAACTTGTTTGATCTTTAACCACCTGAATGAATAGGAAATGCATGTATAAACACAGTTGCGCTACCCCTAATCTGCATAAGCTTCATGTGCGCGTGTAAAATGCATCACTCCTGCATGCCTCTGCCTATAAATAGTATCAGCTTATTCTCGATTTGATACAACATTTTTCTTTGTGAGAGGTGAGCAGAACAAACAGAGGGGTGTATTCGTTGCGGTCTCAGTCCAGACTTCAGAGGGGTGTATTCCTTGCGGTCTCAGTCCAGACTTCAGAGGGGTGTATTCCTCAGTCTCAGTCCAGACTTCAGATCTATGGATGGCAGAAATGTTACTGCTTGTTTCCTCGTATTACTTGTGTTTCTTGGGAACTCGAATATTGCAGCAGGTTAGTTTCCCTCTCCTCATCATCTCTTCAACTGACTATTGACAAACAAAATTAGTATGTTTTAAATTTCACCAGTTTCTTTTTTTCTTAAAAAAATAATATTCATTTCTTCAAATACTGATAATTAATTGGTAATTAACCGGTCGATATGTGCGTGTAAATATCTTGCAGCTGAATGCTGGGAAACTACTTCGAGTAGTCCGATCTGCGTAGGCTTTCTGTGCAAGGGGACGTGTTGGATTGGTGCAAAAATCTGGAAAGCTAAGGTCAAGGTTCACAAGTGTATGGGATCAGCACTGAGCAGCAGCTGTTACTGTTACTATTGTGACAATAAGCCCTGAAGATAGAGTATTGCCTGCAGCTATTGAAAGGAAATCAAAGATTTATTCGTTGCTTGTTTAGCTAAGGAATGAATAACTAAAACCTGGAATTTAGTAAGATAATTAGTTTTCTAGTTTATGAAATTGTTCTTCTTAATTTTCCTAGATTTTATTAGTAGTAATATTTAGTCACTTACTTCAATTAATGGTGCTTATTGTATTTTTGGATCCTCCTGTATTTTTGAAGCTTGCACTTACTGTGGTGAAATGATGGATTTTACAGGCGTAAAAATTGGCTATATTTATTTAGAGTAGTATGAACATCTACGGCGGCATACTATTCATGATACTGAAAATTTTATGTCTTGGTTCAATTAGATCAACATTCTGGAATTCTATACGACGCGGGAAATGTGTTAATCGGCCTGACTAGGTTGTACTTCTGCAGAAGCGATAGAATAACTATATTTCATTTATATGAAACTTTTCGTATGAATTACAACCTTAAACGTTATATTGAAGGACTCAAATTTGCTGCACGCTTAAAAAAATATGAATTTTCTTATTAAATTTCCTTTTATCACTTGGCTTGCAGTTCCCCTTCCCGGGCCATGTGTTCCCATCACGTGCTCGCGTGACCCTCCCTCCCTCCGGGTTGATTGCTGCATTAATCAAGTGGCAATTTTGGTTTTGCCAGGTACAGCCTTGCATAAATCTGGATCACTGAGTGCATATATAAGAGTACGTGTGCGCAATACTAACATGTATGTCTGGTCTTAATCCTGGTCAAAGATGATCCACATGCATGATCCACATATTCCTGAATTCCTCCCCTCCCCTCCCTACTGACAAAGAAAAAGCAGACCACCACTTGACATGTTCAGCGCAACTGGAGTGAAACTATAGGAGGTTAGCTTTGACATTCTGTAGATTACAGATTACTCACCATGTTAGCAGGCAGTTACTGTCAGATCGTTTCTTCTGGAACAATAAAGAACTGAGAGTTAGCAGAAGGTGCTATCGACATGTGTACATCAGCAGAAGGAATTTCAGACAGTTTGATCTGAATGTTCTCTGCAAGTCAGTATAGACAGTGTATACTACTACCATAGGGTACAACTACTTTTTTAACAAGGCCAGTTCACTTCTTTTTTTTTTTTTTCACTCTTCCTTCAGATTCCGACCTGATCTACTCCAGTTAGCTAGCTAGGTGTGCGGTTGCACATGGATCCAGTTTAACCACATGTGAGCTTGCATATGACAGTCTCTCCATCAAATACTAAGTTTTTTCATCCAGTTGACACTAGAAATAACCACCATCAGGACAATTAAGGTCACAAACCACCATCACCTGCCTCTTAAGCTCCGATCCAAATCTCATCGAAACAAGTGCGTCTTTCCCTCCTTTAACCACCACCAGGAGAAGCAGAGACTTCCCCTGCTTCCATTTCACACAGCCACCTAGCGTACCGTGTACTATACATCTCTCACTGTTCCCTGTATAGCTGAGCGAGTGAACCAGCAGCCACAGGATGGCCGGATTCCGATCGTTACAGTGCTTGGCTCTCCTGCTAGCTGCGATGCTTCTTGTGAGCTCGTCGTCAGCGGCGGCGACGACGACAACAACAAACTCGAGGAAGCTATTGGTGGCGCCGGCGAGGACGTCGCCTCAGACGGCGTCGGGACGGCAGCAGCAAGAGATGGACGTCGGCCGATGGCGGACGGCGGCGCCGTTCCGGCGGCCGGGAGCCAGCCTCGGCCGCCACGTGCCCGGGTCCAACGCCAACCCGTCTCACAACTAGCGATCAGTGCATCATCACCAGCTGCTCGTGGTAGCGACAGGCAAGTGTGTAGAGTGTTGCGTTGCGCCCTGCACGTTTTTTT
>CM020186.1:16475699-16523016 GCA_009805545.1 Oryza longistaminata | reverse complement strand
AGCAACGGCGGCAATCTCAGCATTTTCTAGAACCCAGAGGATGATAGCCGAGTAATCAATGATGCCAAGGTACCTCCCTTTCCAATCAGCCGGAGCTCCACATTCCGGATTTAGCACTGGCGCTGCCCTAATGTTGTGTTCGGAGAGAATTCTCACAGCGTCAAGAACTGAAGTGTCTCCTGGAATTTCAATCACTGCAATGCAATATGAGGGATAATCAAACACATGGCGCGGACAGCTAGTTAGTTAATTTTGTCTTGCAGAACGTGTGTACCTCGGCCATTAGGAACATCAGGAAAAGACGAGACAGGAATCTGAGCGAAGGCAGCAGTAAGCGATTCTTGCAAAGAGAGGGGCAGCTTCTTCTTGGACTGTATAGTGTCAAAATACGCATCACAGCTTGGGAATTTCACGGTTTCATCAGGTCGATCCATTTCTACACAAAAAAGAAAAGAAAAGAAAACTCACTCAAACATCAATCCCAACATATGGCAGCAATCTGGACCACGCATCTAATCAAATCATGGCAAAGTAGATACTCATAACTAACCTAATCACGACAAGCCACTTTTGGCATATATTAGCAAAGTTCATCACAAGTTCAACGGAGGTACACTATTAATCTACTCCTGTCAACTAATCAGGGGCTAACACTCCCAATCCAATCCTAACAAACTGCTACTCTTACTCTGGTTAGGTCCAATTCAAGAAAATTGCTTCCGGATCTGGAAGAGAAGCTAAGGCTAACGAAATCCGAGAAGAAAAAAAAAAAGAAAAGAAGGGTCGGGGTAGTGGGTAAAGAGAGAGATGAGGAAGAGGAAGAGCGTGCTCCATGCTGACAAGTGACAAACACCCTGTACTAGCATCCATAAATATACAAATGGTCTACTAATGCACAGGTCGTAAAAAAAAATGTTTTTAGTTTTGGTCCAATTGCTGACATGACATACAAGAATAACGACATTTCATTTGTTTGTTTGTTTTTTTAAGTTTGAGACTCGAATCCGGGTGAGCAGATTGGCTCAGTTTCTCATGTAAATTCAATTTGTTATTTGTAACTAGGTTAAACAAATTATGTTGAATTGGTTAAATTTGTTTTGTTAAAATTGCCCTTGTGAAGCTCCGATGCATTTTACACAAAACACTTGACCTACTTTTATATAGGACGTGACTAGGGGTGTAAGTGGGTCAGCCGCGAACCCACTTATAGGTCAAAATAAGCGGGTTCGCGGCTTATTTTAGCCTATAAGTGGGTTTCGCGGGTTAGCCACTTACACCTCTAGACGTGACTACACAGCTAGTGTTAGCTGGTTTGTCTAAACCAGCTACCACTCCATATATGATACACACTATCCACCTATACTTCAAATACAATTTTCTCTAAAACTGCTCATCCGATCTACGATCCGATTACACCATTGTGTTCGTAACAATTAAATCTTTATAACAAGATCTCACATGATTATATTTTGATGAAAAAAATATAAATTACTTTTATAATATATCTAAATTACTTTTAGATTTCACTAAGTTACTTCTTAAACATATAAAAGTAAATTCAATAAAGTTTTAAAGTAATTAACATATATTATAGAAGTTACTTTCTTTTTGTTATAAGTTACTTCTATAGTATATGTAAATTACTTTTAGACTTTATTGAATTACTTTTATATGTCTAAGAAGTAACTTAGTGGAATCTAAAAGTAATTTAGATATATTATAAAAGTAATTTATATTTTTTTCATCAAAATATAATCATGTGAGATCTTGTTATAAAGATTTAATTGTTACGAACACAATGGTGTAATCGGATCGTAGATCGGATGAGCAGTTTTAGAGAAAATTGTATTTGAAGTATAGGTGGATAGTGTGTATCATATATGGAGTGGTAGCTGGTTTAGACAAACCAGCTAACACTAGCTGTGTAGTCACGTCTAGAGGTGTAAGTGGCTAACCCGCGAAACCCACTTATAGGCTAAAATAAGCCGCGAACCCGCTTATTTTGACCTATAAGTGGGTTCGCGGCTGACCCACTTACACCCCTAGTCACGTCCTATATAAAAGTAGGTCAAGTGTTTTGTGTAAAATGCATCGGAGCTTCACAAGGGCAATTTTAACAAAACAAATTTAACCAATTCAACATAATTTGTTTAACCTAGTTACAAATAACAAATTGAATTTACATGAGAAACTGAGCCAATCTGCTCACCCGGATTCGAGTCTCAAACTTAAAAAAACAAACAAACAAATGAAATGTCGTTATTCTTGTATGTCATGTCAGCAATTGGACCAAAACTAAAAACATTTTTTTTTACGACCTGTGCATTAGTAGACCATTTGTATATTTATGGATGCTAGTACAGGGTGTTTGTCACTTGTCAGCATGGAGGAGCCAAGTTGAAGAGCTCTCCGGCAGGGCAACCCTCCCACCGGCGGCGCTCTGCTCACGGTCACGGACGTAGCTCGCGACGGCGGCCGCCACCGTCGCCTGGAACTTGGGGTCCCAGATCGCCTTCGCCACGACATCTGCCTGAATAGGGTAGTTTCTCTGGCTCCACGACGACGACTGCGCCGCCGCCGGCATGGCGATGTTGCTCCTCGACATCGCGCGCTGGAGCTCCGACAACGTCGACGACGACGACGACGAGGAGGCGAGCATGGCCGCCGCCACGGCCGCGGATGAGGAGGAGGACGACGACGGAGGGAGCGCGGCGGCGTAGGGCGTGATGGGGTGGTTGTGAACGCCGTCGTAGGTGGTGACGAGGACGGAGGTGTCGTGGCTGCAGCGCTGCACCTGCTTCTTCACGGGGCAGCCCGGCGCGCCGGTGCACCGGTAGTAGCCGCGCGGCCACGGGTTGCCCTTCGCCGTCTTCTGCCCGTACTTGCGCCACTGGCAACCGTCCTTCACCTGTAAGATAAAATTCAAAAAACAGAAATCAGCTCATCTATACCATTGTATTTGCATAAATTTTTTACATAAGGCTGTATATTATGTCTCAAGTTAATGGTGACATATGTATTTTTTTTAAAAAAAAAGGGAGTAATAACGAAGCGTGCACATATGTCTCAACTTATATAGTACTTCCTTCATTTTATACTGTAAGTCGTGTGATTTTTTTTCTTAGTCAAAGTTCTTTTAAGATTGAGTAAGTTTATAGAAAAATATACCAAAATTTTCAATACAAAATAAACATATTAGACAAATTTAATGAAACTAATTTGGTGTTGTAAATTTTACTAATTTTCTCTATAAATTTAATTTGTTCAAACAGAAAAACTTTGGCCGAGAAAACTTATAATATGAAATATATGAATTGGTCACTATATGCGTGTGCTACGTGCGTACCGTGGGTGCGCTGCATCGTGTTCTGAGTACGACCCGGCCAGGCCTGTTCGCCGTCGACGCAGCCGTGATCATGCAAGACCGGCCGTCGTCGTCGTGGCCCGCCGGCACGGCGGCGGCGGCGCCGCCGTCGCCGTATTCGCCGCAGATGCTGCTGCTACTGCTGCTGTTGGTGGTGGTCATCCTCTGCCTCTTGGGATGCACAATTGGCTCGCCGGCGGCGGGGTCGCAGCGCAGCGCGAGGGCGAGGTAGCCGTCGCCGGCGTCCGCTTCGTCTTTCTTGCCGGCGTGGCACGCATCAGGAGACGATCCGAGGCTAAGCCCAAGTGACAGGAATAACCCGGCCTCGTCGTCGTTCTCGTGATGCCGATGAACCTACAGCAAAATCAGCAATCGATTAACCTCCAGAGATATGTTTAAAGCTACTAACAGCATGTAACTGTAATAGGCTGACATAATTATCATCATATCATGCATGCATATGGGCGTTCTCTCGGTCTTAAATCCACCAAATCAATGTAAGTATGTAACTGATGCTTTTCAGAATAGTTTGTTCATTAGTTTCTGGTATATATTGATTACAGAGATCTTTGTCAAGGTAACATTCAAACATTCATGCATGCCACCAATTAAATGTAAAATACACATGTAAGAGCATAAACAAAATTTCACAAAAAGATGTCGTTCTTCTAATAATTATTGGTCAAATTAATCTGAAACTATATGTCTATATGCATCAAGGGGGCATATCCTGTGAAATATGGCGAACAGTGCTAGCTCATTATCTTTTATCCTTCAAAACTCGTTGTTGGAGTTTGATCTTCAGACAATACATAGACAGTAAAAGTGTACGATATATGCCTTTCCGGCAACATGTTGAAAATGGAATTTGCACAAGAAGTGCAGAGGTGTGTCACAGAGTCACTGGACATGTTAATCTCCCTAGTAGCAACCGATTTGCAGTAAAACATGTAGTCCCAACAAAAGAATTATATCATCTTAATTTCTGAAGATCTGAAGCATAGAAAAAATCAACTCTGAATTAATGAAATAATTACTGCATATATATACCTTTTCTGAAGCTTTCTGCACCTCATCCCTGAAAAGTGCAAAAGTGTTCATCTCGATCAATCTCTGAATTCAGACAGAATCCAAAACCCTTTCTTTCTCCCACTCCCTAGTTTTTGCTCCTTTCTGCAATATAAGCCAAGATATCCCTGCAGCGAGTTATGTCTGAATATATAGAGGGAGCAGCACCTGAAAATGTCAAAAGCTGACCAAAATATCCAACGAACTGCCGAATTCAATCTCTGACAGAGCCGCCAAGATGCCGCGGGCAAGCAACACATGCGTCAAAATCGAGAATAAACTCGGTTGAATTTCGTTTAGAATTCGAGACGTGACCGCTTTGGTCATTTCAATTTGACGGTTTCTCGCTTCGCCGCACATCCACTCCCACGCCGGAAAGATGTAAATTCGATCTAATCCTCGTGAATTCCATGTGCACGTGCGTGTCCGGCCGTGGTCTCGTCAAAATTCGGTCAGAATTCTGAACTAAATTAAACTGGTTGGTCGGGTGTTTTTTCTTAGCCACAAGCTGGGAGGATTATCCCTCGTGATGGCTACTTGTTAACGATAAATCCCGTGTGATTATTTTGTAGTTTTTATGTGCTGGTTTGGTTAGAAAAGGAGACAAATTTGAGACATTTCGTAGAAGAGTCTTCGCCATACCGTGTTCAAAGGGAGGAAGTAGGTTTGAGAATTCTCGGATTATTGTTGTGACATCAGTCAGCTGCTCGCGTAAGGGCTTTTGTTTAGAGGCTTTCACGTTATCAACTCATCATCGTCTGACATAAAAACGGCATAGAAAACTCTTCGGAAGGCACGAGACAGACGGAACGGCATAGAAAGAGTTTTCTACTAGTAGGAATTAATTCAGATTGACTAGGCCCATATAGACTATTGAGTCTTGTATTTTTCGCACCATGGTTATCTCCATTGAGAGAAGACACAGGTTTTTTTTTTCTTTTTTTATATATCCTCTATATCATGAGAAGTATGTCGTGGTGCTAATAAAGATAATATATACTCTTTACGTTCATATTATAAGTCATTTTGATTTTTTAGTCAATATTGTTTAAGTTTGACTAAATTTATAAAAAAAATAGTAATATCTAAAATACCAAATTAGTTTAATTAAATATATTTTGATAATATGTTTATTTTGTGTTAAAAATATTACTATATTTTTCTATAAACTTGATTAAACTTGAAGAAGTTTAACTAGAAAAAAAGTCAAAGCGATTTGTAATATAAAATGGAGGGAATATCTATCTATCTATCTATCTATCTATCTGTGTTTATATCTATCAATTTAGCAATCTTCTATACTAATTGAGTACTTTGATGGACCTCCTATGTTAAAAAAAATATAGATGTCGATTAGATCGATCGCACAATTATGTTGTACCGCAGATTGTATTTAGAATGTGTCAATTTAAACATAAAAGAAATATTGTGGACTCTTTAAATTTACTTAACATATTAGATAAAACAAGACTTTCTATCTATTACAAAATAATAATTATTAATTCTGTAATTATTATAACATATAAAAGACTAATTATATGTCATATAAAGTCTAAACGTAGTACTACTTTATTTAATAAGAGCGGTTTGTATTTTTGGGCTCCATTTTATAAATTTTACTTTGGACCACCATTTAGCTAATATTTTCAATTGAATAAATTGTGCTTTGAGTTATTTTTTATTATCAAAGTTTCACTTTTAGATCACCCTTTATCTTATCCTTTTACTTTGCACTAAATAATTGTCTTTGTTGCAATTTGAACCACCCCAAAACCTTCTTCTTCTTTTTTCAAGTATACCACTGCAGGGGAAGCCCCTACAGTATCACCCCAAACCATTTTTTTCAGTACATCAAAAACCTTGAGCACATTAACTACAACTCACCGATAAACTCCCTCACCCATACGCAAGACATATCTTTGTTGGAGGAGCGGTTAGTCATAGCTGGAGAAAATACTTGCGGTTGATCCAAAGTGCAAAAAATAAATGTAAAGTTAACTAGTCCAAAGTGAAAAAGAAAAACATAGTCAAAAGGTGGTCTAAAGTGAAACCTTGATAATAAAATGTTAGCCTAAAGCACAATTCACTCTTCCACTTAACTTGGTTATTTTGCTTTCGTTGCACTTTGGTACATCCCAACTCTATGCTCGAGCACATCAATTACTTCATGCACAACGGTGCCCACACATTAGGGATCTTCCCCACTTGCGTGCTCTGGGGAGATGGGTTGGGGGTCCGTACTACACATGCTCCCCGTCGCCGTGAGTTTTTCCTTAGGAGGGAGAGATATGAAGTCTTTTTTTCTATTTCTATGGCTGTTATTTGGTCCAACATTATAGTGTTGAAGCTTGTTTCATTTTGCCAATCTATAAGGTTCAATTTTTCATAAAAACAACCATCCAGTTATTTCTCAAGCTAACATTTATTTTAACATCAAGGTGAATGAAATGGTTGACTTCAAGCAATTGAAGGATGCACGTGCATATTTGTGATAAACTGGCTGAGTAATGACGAACCGTGTGACATGAGAGTACTCTTGGTTTCTATTTGTTACCTTTAATAAGTTGACAAATGTAGAATGAACCAGAGAACAGAGGGGCTGGATTGATTAGCATTTAATTAAGCTAGGGATTTGTTTGCTATAAACAAAACAAATGATAATTTGGTATCGACCACGTGAAAATTGCATCATTGGACGTATACATGAATGGCTGGTCATTTTCGCAAGGTAGCAGTAGTGTATTAGAAAAACATATTATAGATAATGCGCATTCAATTTAAACTGTTTAGTCACCAAGCTTTCGCCCTTCCTTAAGATAAAATCAAATCAGAACTGTTTCGATATATGAGATGACGCATCTGCAACGGTAGCTTGCGTACACTCAACTATATAGTAGTAATAGAGTAAATTAAATGTCAAAAAAATCGTCTGGTATTAGTTCTCTCGGTGCAAAGACACATATAATTCTTTGATGCGTACCTTTATGTGTTCCTGACTTCCTGTTGGTTATCTCTCATCTTGAAGGAATTAATTTATTGAATCTTGAAGACCATGGATTTTTTTTCTTAATTAATTTATACATAGTATGTTTTATATTGTTACTAGCTGAAAACACATGTATGATTGACAAACACTACAAGAAAATTGGTACTCTAATGAAGGTAAGTTTTAAATTTGCTGTTCATATAGGCCGTCTGAAAATGAATTGTTTGTTGATCTGTACGTTATGGTCCTTAAGTAGGTACCATGGGGTAAAAAAATTTAGTGTAAAATTTGGATATACCTCATAGTACCTAGATATCAAGAGATACCAATTTTACAATAGAAAAAGTGGTATATCCTCAAGTACCTAAAATTGCTCGTTTATTATTATTAGCTAGTGTACACGCCTTACTTTTGTGTAGTCCTAACAATTAATATATGTATTATCTATCTATCCATATATCTGTCTTGTATTATCTATCTATCCATATATCTGTCTACTAGTAGTGTATCTATTAGCTAGTTTATGTGTTATGTAGTCTTAAAATCAAAATATGTATTATCTATCTATATATGTATTTGCATGTTAGTTTATCTATTATTAGTCAGTGTACATACTTTATATAGTATAAATAAATTAAATATATGTATCGTCTACCTTACTATATGTCTACTGGTGTATCTATTACTAGTTTATGTGTTTTACACTTTTTTTGTACTCTTAGAAAGCATATGTGTTTTATCTATCTATATACTGCCTGTTAGTTTGTCTATTAGCTACTGTACACGTCCTACACTTTTATGTAGTCTTAGAAAAACATACCTTACTATCTCTATATTTTTCTTGAATATCTATTAGCTAAGTATAGATACATGTATTACACTTTTCGGTAGTAAAAAAGATCTGCCAATTGCTACCTCTATATTTTATATATGACGCCGTTGACTTTTTATTCAACGTTTGACCATTCGTCTTATTCAAAAAATTTTATGTAATTGTCATTTATTTTATTGTGACTTGATTCATCATCAAATGTTCTTTGAGCATGACATAAATATTTTTATATTTGAGCAAAAATTTTGAATAAAACTAATGGTCAAACGTTGATAAAATGTCAACGGCGTCGTATATTAAATATAAAATACGGAGGGAGTATATGTTTCCTCTCCTTATGGTGCATGCTCCGATCATCCGTCTTTCTCTGGCACGAGCGCTGCATGCCAACTGGATTAGCAACGTAGTGGGAGGATAGCTAGGAGACACCGAGAACGACAGTACGTAGCACGTACAAGAACCGTTGGCAAGGAAGGCCTCCGATAATGAGAAAAATTGGAGGCCAGACAAAATGAACAAAACCCTTCGAGGTTACTCTATAAATACTTGTACATTCAAACATGCACAATAATCTCACCAACTCAAAAGGGTGGGACCACCTCTAGTCCAAATTCTTTGTTAGTAAGGAATCAAATACTGGATAATTCATTTCAAATAGATACTCAAATGGAAAATTTCGATACCAAAGTAGATGCTACTCCTCGTTGGATATTTAGCAAAAGCCCAATTTTATATAGGATTAGGGTATCTTATTAGTAAACCAATTTGGACCGATTTATCATATTTGGATACTCTTGATTGTTTTGGTGGTTATTACTTTTTTTTTTTGCGAGTGACATACTTGTAGAGATATGAATATCATAATTTTTGGTAGAGATGTTGAAGGCGTTCACAGTGCGTCACCATTTTTGCCGTTCCTCATATGCCACATAGACGAATACCCTCGTAAGCTTCATACTCCTCAGTGAAAGTACTAGTAGTGGGTCCCACCAGTACATCTTTTCACTTTTCATCTCCCAATCTCTCCCCTTTGTTTCTTTTCTCACCCATTTCTCTCTCCAAGTACTAGTAGTGGAGCGACCGGCGGGGCGGTCGGAGCGGCGACGACCGGCAGGGTGGTCGAGCGGCGGCCCGAGCTGTGTGGCACCGGGCAGCGAAGCATCGAGAGGACGGCGTGGCGGGAGCGACGGAGGGAATCGGCAAGGGAGCTAGGGAAGGCGAGGTCGGCGGCGGGGGCCGACGAGGTCGGCAGCGGGACTCAGCACGGAAGCGAGGACGTGTGAGGTCGGCAGCGACGACTTTGGTGGCGGGAGCGACGGAGGGCGAGCTCAGCGGCGTGGAATCGGCGGGCAGAGAGGGACGGCGGGCGGTGCAGATCTGGCGCGGGAGCAGCCGGGGCCGCGACCTACCCCACGACAGCGCCGGTCCTCTGCCCCCATCGGTGGCTCTCCCCTCTCCCTTCTCCGGCGTCTCCTCTCTTCGACACCGTCAGGCGGAGGAAGCCGGCGAGCTTCTCCAACCTCACCGCCTTCCCCATCGACCCGGCGAGCATCCAGCGGCCCTCCTCCCCTGGCCGACGAGCTCGGCATGCGTGGAGCGCAATGATGGACAATGAGGTCTCTCTCCTCCCTCTCCCATCCTTGACGTGACGGTGCGGAGCACGAGCGTGGGTCCCACCTGCGACGAGGAACCCGTGGCCAAGGTTTGCTATGTGTTCTTGAGGAGGCCGCGCGGATGGAGGACATGGCAACGAATATTCGTCTTTTTGGTTGAGGCCGAACGTCACGGAGGCGCACTGTGAATGGCCTGAGAATATGCGTTTTTACAAGGGGCCATAGATAGGAGAGGCGAGCGGTGGTTTAGCCTCCCCCATGTCTTGAATTTTTCACTAGAGTTACTGTCACTTTAGCAAAATTTGAAAAAATTAACATTATTGGTCCCCTCAATTATAAAACTTTTAAAGTTCTAGCTCCACCGCTGCTTTTTTTTTTTCAATCTTTTCGGGGAACACTTCTACGTCATCGCCAACGTCGAATTTTTGCTTCTACACATGCATAGTATGCACCACTGGGCACGCATCAGGCAGTTTCAATTCGCCTCTAGGCTTGACTTGTCACAAATGAACCCAAAAAAAAAAAAAAAGATTGAGCATAATCTTCAGGTGTCAGAGCTGACGAGACGACAGAAGGAAGTTTTCAAAGAAAGAGTGGAAGACCAAACGATTGAAATGCTTAGCTAGCAGATGCAGTGCTTCTATCTTCTGGTTCTGCCCTTCTCCTGCAGTAAAACATGGATGCTTTCGTGCTGCTAAATGATAAATTATTGGTCAAGGTAGTATTTGGATTCTTGATTGCCACGAAATTAACTATGACTTCGTCTGACGGTCAGGATTTCTTCCAGGAATCTATTCTACGGATATGTATTCTAGTATTCTACAGTTGTATAGAAGAGAAGAGTCTTTTGCAGAATAGCATGTATCTTGGTATAGAGGTTTTACTGGTCAGTTTTATTGATCATTTCACTGTTTCAATTCAGAGTCCACAATTTGGAGATTTCCTTTCGGTATTTATTTACCCTTCGAAACCAGTTGCACAGATTTGAGAAAGCGTATAATTTATTATATTACCAAGAGGTCGAAAGGGACTTAAATAGATTGGATGGTGGGTCTAAATTATAACGGTCGTGTAGATCAGTTGAATAGTTGATATAACTATAATGGATGTGAGATCGAAAATATATGTTTGAATCCAAACATTCACTTGAAAAACTAACATAGGAAAAAAAAATGGAGTTGTCGATAAACAGGACACATAGTTTCACCACAACGGATTATTCAAGGAAAAAAATAATGCTTGGTACACAAATCTTGCTAGCTTCTTAACTCACATCCTTTGATCACTCTCCCTATCTCTTTCTACGACTATGCATATCTCTATACCAAGCAAAGAATATCCAAATTTCTGATGGAAGATTTGCATGCCCTCAACATAAAAAGGGATCAAGTCATTGTACTTGGCTTCACAAGCACAGCGTTCATCTTGAAAGTGCAACGTTCTTTTCTCAACCAATCAGATAGTTCATCAGTAATCCGCCTGCTTACTCCACCTACGGTTAAAAAAAAGTCACACAAATTAGCAACTAACATTTAGTGTTCAAATATTACATAAACTTAGCTAATACAAGGAATTTGGTTGTGTATCTTATGACAGATATCGGGGGTATAAAATATTTATAATGCCAAAATAACTAGTAATACATAGAACGAATTGGAAAATTTTAGAGCTTACGTGGCGAAGGACACACTCCATAGTATGAGCAGTCCCTTCCTTCAACTGAGGAATATGGTGGGCCCATGACATCAAGCACAGCACAAGCAGTTTCTGCAGTGAAGCAATGAAGGTTTCCTCCACTCTCTGGGTATAGAACCGTTGTCTTAGATGAATCATCGTAGATGGTGTTAGTTCTCACCTTAGCAAAATGAGCACCTGTATTTTAGAAGACTGGATATTAGAAAAAAAAACTTGTGAAAAAATGTGGTATAAATGGGAACATGTGAGAGAAAAAAGAGTGAATATGTTAGCGAGAAAAGCACTCAAACTAACCATCTATTTCCCTGCAGATACGATTTTTACCATTGGGAGTTTTAACCCAGTCATACGACTTTATGTGCATTGAACCATGAAGAATCTTGCTAAAGACAGTCATCCCTGGATGGTCATGGAGTGGAATGACAGCCGATTGTGGTAGACAAAACACACCAAACTACAAAAAAAATGTGTAAAATGTGTCATCTAAGTGGAGTTTACACTATATAGACACATTTTCCATGATTCACTGTCAAGAAAATGTGAAGTACTAAATTACCGAGAGGTTAAGATTATCATCACCAAAGTGCACATATGTTACTTTAGGATGCCCTTGAGGATCAGCTCTAAAATACGGCATGCTTTCATCAAGCCCAAAATCCTCTAGCTTCAAGGTATCTACATCAATGGTTTAATGTGTTGATTTGTGTGAATACCACAAGTGCATGTAGCTAAAAATTATGAATTGGATTTCTTGAAAACAATTATCAATTGGAAGCAAAACGTTTCAATTACATTCCCAACAAATTCTCATATTTATGCAGCATCCACAAGAACAAAAAATATATATGTAACTTCCTATATCAGATCACATAATTAGATACACTTTTAGCTAGCATATTTCAATATGTGCGATGAAAACATTGCATAGTAGGCAATTACAACAACCATTGCTATCGAAGGAAAATGTCCATATGAAAAGAGACGCAATAGACAATGCAACCACCAATAAAAGATCATGCCTGAGATTTATGGATTAAAATCTTGTAAGAATACGTGTATGAAATAAAAACCACTAAATCAAACTAACCTCCATAAAAGCTCAAAGTATAGTCATGCTCATGCAAAGCTCAAAGTGACGGGCATTTCTAGATATAAGATGGTATGCGCATGATATAGATGCAAAGACAAGAAGATGACTGCTAACCGAGCAACTTGGTGAGGTTTGCCTCGGCTAACGGTGATGGAACAAAGCCTGGCGTGGCTGCAGAGAACACATCCTTAGCGATGTCATGCACTTCTTGGATCTTGTTCATCGCCGAGTTTGGCAGTTCTAGTTCTTCAAGAGAGGAAGTAGGCGGTTTCTTCTGACGACGGGTGGTCTTCTTGGATGATGAGGAGGATGACTCCAAAACACCCTTGCTCCCTGCCCGTTTCATCGCGTAACAGACCTAGAAAAAAATTAGATCCTACAATTCCAATATAGAAATGACCTTTTCAATCACCAAAACTATAAACAAAATCACCAAAAGAATCAACAAGAACATGAATACGATTAATTAAAACCTACCCCAAAAAGAACCCAACGATTGAGATTGTAGAAGCGGAGAGGAAATGAGGCAATTAGAGTAGGCACAGAGGTGAGGAACGGCCGATTGGGTATATATGAGCGAAGGGTCGCATATGATGGGTTTGGAGGAAGGAGAAAACTAGGGGCGGGCTGTACAGGGGACAAAGGCGGGATTGCCTTGCTTCCTCTAGAAGATTCCATTTTCTGTGGGCTATTAAGAGCTTGGAATCCAAACCACTGGTTTTTGTAAACTTACAATTAACCATTCAACTATATCAACATTTTAGGGAAATGACCTACTTAAGCATTAATCAATAAACTCCAATATGTCACATCAAGGTAAATCCCAAACCTCACTTAACCCTACCCCGAAGTATCACAAATTTCTAGTTCACGGCCGATTTGCAAAGATAGCCCTTCCTCACCATACTCTTGTTGTTATTCATTTGAGAAATTCATTATTGAATTAATTTCACAACACTACATACTTTGACAAAATTATCACCAAAACTACAAATTTAAATCATCATAACACAAAACCACACATTTAATGTTAAACCTACCTCAAAACTATAGGTTGAAGGCATAAAACTATAAAATTTAGCATATGATTTATCTACTATAGTAAAAAAACAGAGTCCATCCTCCCACGCAATGGGTAACCCACTCCTACATAAAAACCATCCCTAGAGAAAAAAAAAACTTGATCCAATCCTACATGAAAACGAACTCAGAAGCAAATCAACCCTTCACATCCGCATGTAACCAACTAGGCTAGAGTTACTCACAAAGGTGTGCAAAATTTGGATTTTTGTTTCAAGGCATGACCAATTAACTAGGATGGAGCTTTTAAACTTCATAGTTCTGTGATAAAACTAACACTAAATCTGTAATTTTACGACACGTACTATGACTTAAATATATAGTTTCTTGGTAAGTTCAGCACCAAGTTTGTAGTTTTGTGATGCAATGGGTTAAATATGATACGGCTTAAATATGCAATATTGTGGTAGTTTTATCAAAGTATCCATAGTTTTTCTAAATTTTACTCTTCAACTTTATTGGACTGAATTTTGGACAAAAATATTGGACTAATAGTTGGTGGAAACAAAGTGGCGGATCTACAGTAATACCACTGGTGTCAGGTGACACCGACGACTTTTGGCAAAAGCTATGCTTAAACTGTCTATCCATATATTATAACACTATATTCTAAATATAATTGGCATGCTATGACACTGATAAACACGTTATGACACCAACGAACTAAATTTCTGGATCCGCTAGTAAAACAAACACTTCCGGTAAAAAAAAAAAAAAACAGAGAGAGAGAGAGCGTTGGGAGTTTCTTCAAATCCATATTGAAAGCTCGGAGGAAATCAAATGCAATGTGGGCCAGGAGCTCACGACATGTTTGTGTCATCATGGCCCATGTTAAGCCACTCCCAAAAACTTTGGACTCGATAATGGTGAGTTAAAACAAAAACAAGACCAGCTTCCCGGAGGCAACTCAAGAGCGTACCAAAATGTCAAAAAAGAGAAACATTCTCTTTATACTCCGTCAGGTTACATAAGTAGAAAAATAGAACAGAACCTGATGCACCAAAAAAGAGTTGGGCGCAATTTGGATGTTGGCAATAAGCCAACAAACTGTTCCATGTTCACTAGATATTGATAGTTACAGCCTCCCAAAATAGACAGGATTTATTCAATTTACCACAAGACAATCAAGCCTTTATTTTACTACAAAAAGTAAAACAATAATACATTCACTCATGGTCTTGCTTTCGAGCAGAGCAGAAAGAGAAATGAATGGGGCATAATAAGTCATGTGCTTATAATTATCGCAGCCGATTGTGCCATCATCAAACCTGGCATTTTGTACAACCATCCGTGGAGTGGCAGGAGCAGGTCAAAAGATGAACACAACGCTGTCGTGGACCCTGTTCTTCTGATTCTGCGCAACACACTCTGATATCCACATCAAGTTCCTAATCTCCTGCTCCCGTAGCCTTATGTAAGCAAAGAAAACAGCGTAGTGGAACTGCACAAACAAGATATGGAGTCAAAGATCCCAGCATGAGAATCCGCAATGGTGGCATAATGCTCACAAGTTTGTTATCCCCTTATATTGGACTAGGGATAAAATAAACAGAACTAGATGAGTGCACACAAGCATGTATGCAGGCTTCAGTGCCACATCCATTCTTTTAGCAAGAGAAACTAGCTCTTTGCGGAGTGCTTATTATTACTCCCTACGGTTCCATAAGTCCCGTCGTTTTGGACAAGGTTGAGGTCAAACTATTAGAGCTTTGACTATCAATAACTTCAAAAATATTTAGTTTGAAGGCACTAGAACATGTATATTTATTTATTGTATATTGTATAATAGGAGATCATAGTCAAAGATATGTTTTGTAGACTGTCGTTGTCCAAAATGACAACTATGGAACTAAGGGAGTAAACTCGTAAGTGGAACTAGAAGATCCCTTGAAGAAAGTTGGTATATTAAAGTCCAAAATGAGAATGCAGATGCACCCCCACCATGGAGGTCCTAAGGTAACTAATATAAAACAATGAAAATCATACCTGCTGTTCAAACGACAAGCACAGCCTCCGCACTTCCTCCTCATAGAAGGCCTTATCCAACATTTGGCTTTCCCCATATGAAATTTTGGCAAAAATAGCCTGGTATGGAGGGTACTTTTCCATTACACCACGGACCTACATGATGTGAAAAGGAAAAAGGTGTTATGGCAGTCCAAAAAAAGAAGAATCAATGTAATGGTGATGATGATGCAAAAAAAGAAGAATCAATGTAATGGTGATGATGATGCAAAAAAAGAAGAATCAATGTAATGGTGATGATGATGCAAAAAAAGAAGAATCAATGTAATGGTGATGATGATGCAAAAAAAGAAGAATCAATGTAATGGTGATGATGATGCAAAAAAAGAAGAATCAATGTAATGGTGATGATGATGCAAAAAAAGAAGAATCAATGTAATGGTGATGATGATGCAAAAAAAGAAGAATCAATGTAATGGTGATGATGATGCAAAAAAAGAAGAATCAATGTAATGGTGATGATGATGCAAAAAAAGAAGAATCAATGTAATGGTGATGATGATGCAAAAAAAGAAGAATCAATGTAATGGTGATGATGATGCAAAAAAAGAAGAATCAATGTAATGGTGATGATGATGCTTATAGTGTAACTAACATATTTTACAGGAATTCTTTATGTATGCTAATGGTGCACCACACTCTTTTTTCATCTACTTATACAACAAACTTAACAAAAAGAACAGCGTCAAGCCAGAACAAAACTATGGTTATACCAGTAAGCATGGTAGACCAAAGGGCAATAACTAAAACTACCTATTGCTACTAATGACGGGCACAATAGAAGAGAAGACAAAACATATAATAGCTAAAGCAGCTTTCCAAACTGCTCCAGATGAAAGGCACAGAAAAAATAGTTTGGCACACAATGATCAAAGCATAAAACATGTGTAAGACCATGCGCTCCCATGTAATAATGTGCCCATTCCATTACTCAAGGAAGGTTCCAACACGGATAAATTTCAAAACAAATAAATGTAATACCAGTATACAAAAAAAAACATTGTGTCTTGGCTGAACCAACTACTCCACAGACGTTGATATAGAGCAGTCAGAAAACCAAGTTCGATGTATGCCCATCACACGTGATACGTGTGCCACAAAAACCTCTCCCGTGGAATACCACGCTTCTCCATTTCTTGTGGAGGAAGCGCTCGGCCTAGGCATGATTTTTGTTCAATAGGACTACCAATAAATCTATTTAGTATGATGAGTGGTCCTTTTGCTAAATATGTTGGTAACACTCCAATAGTGTTCATTTTTCATATTAGCAGTTTATGACATAAAGTTGGCCAGTGTAAGCAAATATGAGAAGCAAGATGTGATTAAACAATTGAAGATATATGTATACTAAAACGTGCTAGAAATGAACTATGAGCATAAATGAAGACAAACCTGATCAACATCTTCACAAACAGCCAGTTCTTCATGACCATATGGATACCTGGAGATCGAAAAAAGTATTACAAACAATATCTTGGCAAAAGGTACTATCAAGCTGGTTCTAATAGAAACCTACAATAAACCAAAGTTGGAGTATAGCTTCCGACGGTCATCTCTAGTCAACTCTGTACCAATACTAGAAAACATGACAGAGAGATGTCAGTATCACATGTTTGTGCACATAACAACAAACAAGGAGGTATGTAACAAAATTAAACGGTTTGAAGTGGAAAACAGAAAAAACTTGGCAACCTACCTGTTTATTGTAATGTTCACAGCTCTTCTGTCTGCTTCAAATGACAGAAGATCACACATAATCTCAGCAGTTGCACCACCAAGTTTCTGTATAACACAAAAAGTCAATATGAACACTAGATGAAATTGGAGGATACAGTTGGAGCCACTATATTTGTGTAGTTCATACTTCACAGAATTTGTAAAAGTCCTCAAGGTATGCTTTGTAAAGAGTGTTCCTCATAATCTCGATATTCATGTCATCCAAATCCTGTAAAATTCAGGCAACTCTCATTATCAAGGTAGCCTTGGTGTTCAAATTATTAAATGGATTGTAATTTATTGGACACCACAAAAGGTTACAGCTATTTACCTCAGATGTAATGCATTCTGAGAAGTATGGGGCTAACGGTGTGTCAACCAAAACCAATCTGTAAAGCTCGCGCATATTTTGAGCAACTGCAAGAGATGCAATGCTATTGCATGGCAAAAAGAACACTTAGTATCATAAGAAGACCTCCACTCAACAGATTCGATAAAGAAATCACCAGAATACCTGTCAAACATTCCCAATGGATGGCATTTCTCCAATAGTTCATTAACATCTCTCTCATGCAATGTTCCGGTAACAATAAGTACAACATTGTCGATCATGTGGCCATACCTGCAAATGTTATCTCATCAGACCAAACTATGCTGCTTTACTAAAGTTGGGCACATTGACATGTGCAGACAAAACAGAAGTGAAAGGGCATATCCTAGCAATATTGCTGCTTACGTTATATACTGTAAGAATGTGGATAGTGGTTCAGTCGCCTGGCACATCATGTGTTTGTACTCATCAACCAGTTTAAGAGTGCACTTCTCCACAATTGTAGTTGTGTGCAGGGGTGAAGGTTCTGCAGTTAATCAGAAATAAGTTCATAGTACAGATGTATCACATTAGCGTGTAACTAGCATGCACCGAAGCACTGCAATTATATCACTAAGGACAAGCATCTATGCAAACAGTATTCCATATAAGACTAGGCACATGTGGATTCTAGGAACTATAGCAACTATTCCTAAGGAAAATAACAAAATCCTCAGTGATTTAAGGGAATTCGATCAAAATATACCCTTCTGAGTGGTCTCTAGTAAAAGCTAAGTTGCATGAATTACTTGATTCACTCTAATTGTTTGGACCCTCTACATGTATAGGGCAAATCGTATCCTTTAACTGCTGCACTCGTACAGAATGCGAAACCTATGATACTCTAGACCAAGCTAAACAACATATCAGAACAATCTGCTAAAGCGGTCAATTGACTTTGGTTTCTTGCAAGCATAGGGCATCGTGGGCTTAATCACCTACTTGAAGATTTCAGGCAAAGAGCAACCAAACTAAAAGTAGGGCAACCCACCAAATCCCCAAATTGGCATCGCAATTCGCGCGGACCGGATCGGGGATCGCCGATCCCATCAAGGGCGGATCAATCGGGACAGTCATGGCGGCGCTACCAGCTCGGAGGAAATCAAATGCAATGTGGGCCAGGAGCTCACGACATGTTTGTGTCATCATGGCCCATGTTAAGCCACTCCCAAAAACTTTGGACTCGATAATGGTGAGTTAAAACAAAAACAAGACCAGCTTCCCGGAGGCAACTCAAGAGCGTACCAAAATGTCAAAAAAGAGAAACATTCTCTTTATACTCCGTCAGGTTACATAAGTAGAAAAATAGAACAGAACCTGATGCACCAAAAAAGAGTTGGGCGCAATTTGGATGTTGGCAATAAGCCAACAAACTGTTCCATGTTCACTAGATATTGATAGTTACAGCCTCCCAAAATAGACAGGATTTATTCAATTTACCACAAGACAATCAAGCCTTTATTTTACTACAAAAAGTAAAACAATAATACATTCACTCATGGTCTTGCTTTCGAGCAGAGCAGAAAGAGAAATGAATGGGGCATAATAAGTCATGTGCTTATAATTATCGCAGCCGATTGTGCCATCATCAAACCTGGCATTTTGTACAACCATCCGTGGAGTGGCAGGAGCAGGTCAAAAGATGAACACAACGCTGTCGTGGACCCTGTTCTTCTGATTCTGCGCAACACACTCTGATATCCACATCAAGTTCCTAATCTCCTGCTCCCGTAGCCTTATGTAAGCAAAGAAAACAGCGTAGTGGAACTGCACAAACAAGATATGGAGTCAAAGATCCCAGCATGAGAATCCGCAATGGTGGCATAATGCTCACAAGTTTGTTATCCCCTTATATTGGACTAGGGATAAAATAAACAGAACTAGATGAGTGCACACAAGCATGTATGCAGGCTTCAGTGCCACATGCATTCTTTTAGCAAGAGAAACTAGCTCTTTGCGGAGTGCTTATTATTACTCCCTACGGTTCCATAAGTCCCGTCGTTTTGGACAAGGTTGAGGTCAAACTATTAGAGCTTTGACTATCAATAACTTCAAAAATATTTAGTTTGAAGGCACTAGAACATGTATATTTATTTATTGTATATTGTATAATAGGAGATCATAGTCAAAGATATGTTTTGTAGACTGTCGTTGTCCAAAATGACAACTATGGAACTGAGGGAGTAAACTCGTAAGTGGAACTAGAAGATCCCTTGAAGAAAGTTGGTATATTAAAGTCCAAAATGAGAATGCAGATGCACCCCCACCATGGAGGTCCTCAGGTAACTAATATAAAACAATGAAAATCATACCTGCTGTTCAAACGACAAGCACAGCCTCCGCACTTCCTCCTCATAGAAGGCCTTATCCAACATTTGGCTTTCCCCATACGAAATTTTGGCAAAAATAGCCTGGTATGGAGGGTACTTTTCCATTACACCACGGACCTACATGATGTGAAAAGGAAAAAGGTGTTATGGCAGTCCAAAAAAAGAAGAATCAATGTAATGGTGATGATGATGCAAAAAAAGAAGAATCAATGTAATGGTGATGATGATGCTTATAGTGTAACTAACATATTTTACAGGAATTCTTTATGTATGCTAATGGTGCACCACACTCTTTTTTCATCTACTTATACAACAAACTTAACAAAAAGAACAGCGTCAAGCCAGAACAAAACTATGGTTATACCAGTAAGCATGGTAGACCAAAGGGCAATAACTAAAACTACCTATTGCTACTAATGACGGGCACAATAGAAGAGAAGACAAAACATATAATAGCTAAAGCAGCTTTCCAAACTGCTCCAGATGAAAGGCACAGAAAAAATAGTTTGGCACACAATGATCAAAGCATAAAACATGTGTAAGACCATGCGCTCCCATGTAATAATGTGCCCATTCCATTACTCAAGGAAGGTTCCAACACGGATAAATTTCAAAACAAATAAATGTAATACCAGTATACAAAAAAAAACATTGTGTCTTGGCTGAACCAACTACTCCACAGACGTTGATATAGAGCAGTCAGAAAACCAAGTTCGATGTATGCCCATCACACGTGATACGTGTGCCACAAAAACCTCTCCCGTGGAATACCACGCTTCTCCATTTCTTGTGGAGGAAGCGCTCGGCCTAGGCATGATTTTTGTTCAATAGGACTACCAATAAATCTATTTAGTATGATGAGTGGTCCTTTTGCTAAATATGTTGGTAACACTCCAATAGTGTTCATTTTTCATATTAGCAGTTTATGACATAAAGTTGGCCAGTGTAAGCAAATATGAGAAGCAAGATGTGATTAAACAATTGAAGATATATGTATACTAAAACGTGCTAGAAATGAACTATGAGCATAAATGAAGACAAACCTGATCAACATCTTCACAAACAGCCAGTTCTTCATGACCATATGGATACCTGGAGGTCGAAAAAAGTATTACAAACAATATCTTGGCAAAAGGTACTATCAAGCTGGTTCTAATAGAAACCTACAATAAACCAAAGTTGGAGTATAGCTTCCGACGGTCATCTCTAGTCAACTCTGTACCAATACTAGAAAACATGACAGAGAGATGTCAGTATCACATGTTTGTGCACATAACAACAAACAAGGAGGTATGTAACAAAATTAAACGGTTTGAAGTGGAAAACAGAAAAAACTTGGCAACCTACCTGTTTATTGTAATGTTCACAGCTCTTCTGTCTGCTTCAAATGACAGAAGATCACACATAATCTCAGCAGTTGCACCACCAAGTTTCTGTATAACACAAAAAGTCAATATGAACACTAGATGAAATTGGAGGATACAGTTGGAGCCACTATATTTGTGTAGTTCATACTTCACAGAATTTGTAAAAGTCCTCAAGGTATGCTTTGTAAAGAGTGTTCCTCATAATCTCGATATTCATGTCATCCAAATCCTGTAAAATTCAGGCAACTCTCATTATCAAGGTAGCCTTGGTGTTCAAATTATTAAATGGATTGTAATTTATTGGACACCACAAAAGGTTACAGCTATTTACCTCAGATGTAATGCATTCTGAGAAGTATGGGGCTAACGGTGTGTCAACCAAAACCAATCTGTAAAGCTCGCGCATATTTTGAGCAACTGCAAGAGATGCAATGCTATTGCATGGCAAAAAGAACACTTAGTATCATAAGAAGACCTCCACTCAACAGATTCGATAAAGAAATCACCAGAATACCTGTCAAACATTCCCAATGGATGGCATTTCTCCAATAGTTCATTAACATCTCTCTCATGCAATGTTCCGGTAACAATAAGTACAACATTGTCGATCATGTGGCCATACCTGCAAATGTTATCTCATCAGACCAAACTATGCTGCTTTACTAAAGTTGGGCACATTGACATGTGCAGACAAAACAGAAGTGAAAGGGCATATCCTAGCAATATTGTTGCTTACGTTATATACTGTAAGAATGTGGATAGTGGTTCAGTCGCCTGGCACATCATGTGTTTGTACTCATCAACCAGTTTAAGAGTGCACTTCTCCACAATTGTAGTTGTGTGCAGGGGTGAAGGTTCTGCAGTTAATCAGAAATAAGTTCATAGTACAGATGTATCACATTAGCGTGTAACTAGCATGCACCGAAGCACTGCAATTATATCACTAAGGACAAGCATCTATGCAAACAGTATTCCATATAAGACTAGGCACATGTGGATTCTAGGAACTATAGCAACTATTCCTAAGGAAAATAACAAAATCCTCAGTGATTTAAGGGAATTCGATCAAAATATACCCTTCTGAGTGGTCTCTAGTAAAAGCTAAGTTGCATGAATTACTTGATTCACTCTAATTGTTTGGACCCTCTACATGTATAGGGCAAATCGTATCCTTTAACTGCTGCACTCGTACAGAATGCGAAACCTATGATACTCTAGACCAAGCTAAACAACATATCAGAACAATCTGCTAAAGCGGTCAATTGACTTTGGTTTCTTGCAAGCATAGGGCATCGTGGGCTTAATCACCTACTTGAAGATTTCAGGCAAAGAGCAACCAAACTAAAAGTAGGGCAACCCACCAAATCCCCAAATTGGCATCGCAATTCGCGCGGACCGGATCGGGGATCGCCGATCCCATCAAGGGCGGATCAATCGGGACAGTCATGGCGGCGCTACCCAACCCGATCCGATCCGATCCCCCCAAAAAGGGAGATCAGAGGGCAGCGGCGGCGAGAGAGGGAGGTCGTACCGTTCTGGAGGTAGGGGCCGTACTCGGTGGCGGTGAGGTGCATCTTGACGTCGTCGAGGTTCTCGCACTGGCAGAGGTTGTTGTAGTCGGCGGCGGTGAGGAGGCCCGACCGGTTCCCCCGCACGATGGCCTCCAGGAAGCCGTCGTGGATGTTGAACGAGAGCATCTCCCACCCGTACATCCTGTCTCTCTCGCCGGCCGGCGGCGGCGGCGGCGGCGGCGGAAGGATCCCGGAGGTGGCGGCGGGAGGGGTGGATCGGGAGGAGGGGGGGAAGCCGCGGCGGTGGCAGATCCGGGTGCGGATGCGGCCGGGGTTTGTAAAAGAGACGAGACGAGATCGGTCGTGCTCTGCTCGCGTGAGCCGTGAGCGTGTGGGATCCAGGATTGGCACGTCGGCAGTGGGCCCCGTGCCCGCGTCAGTGCTCGGGGACCTTCCGGGCCGGGCCGGGCCGGGGCTGGTGGGCTGGATACTGGGTTTAAGGGCCGAGGCGGGCCGGGCTTAGTAGGCTGGGTATTTTGGCTGCGGGTCTAAGGGCGTACATGTTCCTGACTTTTACTCTATTATTTTCATCCACACGTTTTCCGAACTGGTGTGTGTTTTAGAAAAATAATATTATATAGCAAAGTTGCTTTTAAATAATCATATTAATATTTTTATAATTAATACTTAATTAATCTTGTATTAATGAGTGGGAGAGAAGTTTTCAACCTATCCCCCGAACACACCCTAAGGGCAATCCCAACCCTCCACCTAGGATGGTGTCTATGGCATTAACTACATTGATTTTTAGCTTATGTGGCACTATATTAATTAAGAGAGAGAGTGAAGAGAGGAAGAAACTGGGTCTCATGTAAGACACAGCTTCAACACAAGAACCTATGCACTAGACACTATCAAGTTTTGCATTGGGAGAGAATAGTATCTTCATAATAGATGAAGAATAAATATGATTGGTAGAGAAGAGAGATGATGTATTTATTAATGGCCTACTTTAAGAAACCATGGATTATAGAGTGTAGTTTCTATTGTGATGTCTTATTGACATGGCACCATATAAACTACTTATAGACACCATGGATTGGGACTGCCCTAAGGGCCCCTTTGATTTGTAAGAAAAACATAGAAAAATTAGATGATTTCAATCCTATATGAAAAATTCCTATATAGGCATTTGAATCCTATCCTTTCCTTTGGAATTCCTATGGAATTAACAATCCTATAGAGATTTTAGACAAGAGGTCCAACATTTTGAAAAATTTCCTATGAGTCAATCTCTCTCATTTGATTCTTGTATTTTTTTCTACGGCCTAATCAAATGATTATTTCTGTGTTTTTCCTGTATTTTGTAATCCTATATTTTACATTTGCATTCCTCTCAAAATCTTGTTTTTTATCCTATTTCTTCGTTTTTTTTCAATCATGTGTTTCAAAAGGACTCTAAGTATCTCTGTGGTTTTGTTTTTCATGCAAGTGATTCCCCTGTTGAAGCTAGTATAAAGGAGTTAGATACTTTGGGTAGTCATTTTGCTCGGTAATGTGAACAACAATATCTTACATCGAAATATCACGAATGCGGAATCTATTTTGTCGTGGCTGGCTTTCTTTCAACAAAGATATTGCAAGAGGAAAAGGAAAAGCTTTGTTCCAATGGAATGAGGTTCCTATCATGCTTTCTATAAAAAGAGTGGTATTTCCCTACATGCATTTTGTGTAAGTGTGTAACAAGTGATTCCTTGAAACATGGCAATCACTTTCTGAATATCCTACCACCAATGTGATGCATAGGTCAGATTATTCCCTAGTCGATAATTGTGAACACATTACACTAATGGAATATTTGTCTTTCCCTTGATGAATTTATGCGATACTTTATCAAAAGATCGTGATCTTCATACATGGTCTTATGACTTTGCGGAGACCTATGTTTTTGGTAAACAGTCGCCCGGTCCTGGTCACTGCGACCCCGTTTTGTGAGGGGGTACCCCTTCTCCAAGATCACGTCTGAAGAAAAATTCTTCAAATTTGGTCAAAAACGATGGTGTGAAATTCAGAGAACACTAGTTTATAACACAGTGTGTCTTATTATCCCAATCTAGACTAATAAAGTTTTCACCGTTGTGCTGAAATTGCAATGCTTTTGGTTTAAGATAAAAGGGAAACCCAACCCCTAGTACGAGGAAGCAAAAGCCTAGTGATCTTCTATTGTTTGACAATTGGAGAAGAAAATGGATGATTGGCTTATGGATGGTGACTTAATGCCTGGTTCACTATTTGGAGCTAAGAAACTAGTGGAAGCTTGGAGCATTTAGATTGTTTTCGAAAGATCATGTTGTCATGTTGAGGCCATCCTTTAGTAGATGTTTGACATTTGGAGAAAATCATACTTGGGAGTTGGGACTGTACTTAGAGAAGGCTACTGCAACTGCAATTCAAAGGGTGTAGTTCACATCAATCAATGGCCTTTAGCAGATGAAGTTCTGATGTTTATGATTCGCATCCTAAATTCCTAATATCTGAACATTGTAGATTTAGTTTCAGACTTCGGCTAGTTTGCTTTTGGAACCTTGTGGGCTGTTCTGTTTGACTACTTCCATAACTGATGAAGTTTGATGCTAACTGAGGAAGATGAAGAAAGCTTGATGTAACTGTTATGTTCTTTTAAAAAAAATAAAGAAGAAGTCTGATGCTAATTGCTATCATGATAATGACGGGATGGTAAAGGTCCACTTTGCCTTGGGTGCCTCAGCCATGAGTCATCTGATATTCTTTCCCTCAAACACCATCCAAGAACACTGAACAAGTAGTACTGATGCCCTGCTACTGAAGAGCCTCTCTGAAGTATTTCTAGAATCCTAAGTAGTACTACTCTTTGGTGAAAAATACTTTCTTTTTTGGGGGCAAAACTCTAGCAAAATTGAAGGCACAAAATTGGTTTACATTTGTAAATGAGCAATTTTACGGTCCTTGAGAAGGTGCCATGAGGTACTAAAAATTTAGTATAAAATTTGGTACCTCATAAAATTTAGATATCAAGAGGTATAAAATTTACAATAAAAATGTGGTACCTTATAGTATCCTATCAAGAACTGTAAAATTGCTCATTTGTGAATATACCGAAAAAAATGTGAATTCATTCACTCCAATGCCCCCGGTATGATTAATGCCATGAATAATCTAGCAACACAATTACACCAAGGTATACCTGTGTGATACATGCAAACCACACCTTTTCTTTTGCAAGATTATGCGAAATTACATAGGTAAATGCAAACCATATTTCTGACCTGTGTAATTTATTACTACTATATGTAACTTCCTTGAAGAATGAAATTGTGTGTTAGAAGTAGATTGTTCATTTCAAGTATGCATATGGTATCCGTTATTCTGACTTGTCAAAATGGCATCATCTCATTAGAGAAAAGCTTATTTCCTTTGTTAAAGGTTAACATCAAAGCGGTTCTATCATATGGTCCATGGCTTATTCCTCATGCATTTATGCATCAACGAAATCACCAAAGTTTTCATGATATCATAAAGGTCAAGTGAAGTCCATGCACACAAGTGACCAGAAAATTTTGGACCTGCCTAAGATCAGCAAATCTAGTGAAGCCATGCTGTTGACATGTGAGATTAAGGTCACTCTCCAAAGTCCATTCTACTCCTTTTCTTCCTTTCTTGACACAACCATTAATCTCGTGCTCTGCTTCTGTCCATGGCTTGCTGTGTTCCTAACTTATTGTTCTTGGTCACTTGGTTCCATTCAGAGAGTAGTAGTTTGCACTGACAAAGTGACAATCTTCTTTGGTGGGTTAGGACATGATCACCTGTTAAGTACTATGATTCTGTCTTGACTTGTGAGCAGAGCAAAGCAGCAGGAGCTTCACTTGATTTGCCTCCTCTCTGCAGAAGCAGAGATGAACTCCCCAAATTATCATTTCAAAAGTGGCAAATCACCACTCCAACTATATATATAATAATGTTCAAATTGTGGTGTATACATGCTTATGAATAAAGTCGAATTTTCTTCTTTATTTTTCTTCTATCCACCGATTTTCTCCCTATATCGCACGCTCGTTATTACACCTCCAACAAGAAAACCGATTGAGTTCAGAGCATCCTGTCGGAAAGGCTGGGCAGGGCGCCGGAAGAAGTTGACGGGCGCCGGCGGCATGGGGTCCCGGAACATCGGGTGGCGGAGGTAGTAGAAACCCGCCGGCGACGGCCACCATCTTGGGCGGCATGGCGTACAGCGCGACGGCGACGGCGAGGCAGACGCCGACGAAGATCCGGCTGCGCGCGGGTCCTCCAGCTCACCAGCGCCTGCCCCTCTCCCCCTGCGCCGCGACGTCGCCCATGACGCGCTGCACCCGCCCCGCCAGCGTCCGCAGCCTCTCGTAGCGCGCCCGGAGCACCTCCGGCGGCGGCACGGCGTCGAACTCCTCCTCCAGGTCGTCGGCCTCCACCGTGTCGGCCTGCGACAGCCCGCGCGTCCATGCCGGCGGGGCCGCGCGGCCGGAACCGGTAGTACCAGACGCCGATGAGGAAGACGTAGAGCGACGCCGTGGGCACGGCCAGCTCCGGGTACCAGACGAGGACGAGGTAGAGGACGTGGACGAGCACGGTGGTGGGGCGGGCTGCGCCACCGCTGCACGCCGTCGAGCCACCGCGCCAGCCCGACGGCCCAGGCGAGCACCCCCATGATGCGGAACCAGTTCGCCTTGGCGCGCCGCACGCTCCACGTGTGCGCGTCCACGTCGAGCATGTGGCGCACCACCTCCCGCCCCAGCGGCGGCTCGGACCGCTCCAGCCACGCGGCGCGACGACGCGCACGGCGGCGGCGCGCAGCGCCTCCTGCTGCGCGACCGCGATCGGGCGGAAGTAGTGCATCCGCGGCAGCAGCGGCGAGGTGTAGGTGGCCCAGGTATCCGGCAGGTGCGCCGGCGACGTGAACCGAACGGCGAGCTGCACCTCCCCCATCTTCTTGAGCCCCGACCGGAGCAGCACGAGCAGCGGGTACGACGCCGTGTACGCCCGGTTGCTCTCCAGCGTGGACACCCGCACCCGCACCTTCCCGATCCGGTAGTCCTGCCGCTGCTCGTCCCCGGCGCCGGCGAAGGCGAACATCCGCCAGTTGTCGAACACCGCCACCGTGAGCACCGTGCACGGGTCGTACACCTGCCACGTGTACTGCTCGTTCCACCGCGGGTGAGGCTGTCCGTGACGGTGCGCGTCCGCACCACTTCTTGCCGTACTTGGCCACGCAGTAGGCGTCCGTCGACCCCTTGGCGCGCCCTTCGTCTTCATCGGCAGCAGCCCGCAGCCCCGATGATGCCCAGCTCCAGCACGCCCACCGGCGGCCTCCACAAGCTGCTTCGCCGTCGGCCGGTAGTCGCTGCACACGTGCGCCGCCTCGCGAGCACGTGGTACCCTCCTTCCAGGCACAGACGGAGGTGAAGCCGGCCGGAGTAGAACCCCGGCGGGCCGCCGCCGGACCAATGCCGATGTCGGAGGTGCCACCCTCGAGCTGAACCACCTCGACGCGACGGGTTGCCGCTCGTGGAGACGCTGCTCGACGGAGTTGACGGCGATGGTGGCGTGCCGAGCAGCGCCGGCTCCTTGATCATGGAGCGGTCCTCGACGAGGGCGACGAGGCTCTCGTCGAGCGGCTCGGACACGACGAACATGAGGTCCTCCTCCCACGCGAACGCCGAGCAGCTGCTCCTGCTCGCCACACCGCCGCGTCCTCCCGACTGGAACCCGACTGGATCTTGACGCGCACGTCGAACGGCAGCCCCGGCGGCGGCGCCGGCACGCGCAGGTCCTGCGCCTCGATCACCGACGCGCGCAGGTACCAGAGCTTGGCGACTGGTACACCTTGGAGCGCGTGTACGCGGCGTACGGCGCGTCGGTGTTCCACGCCTCCGGGAACGCCTCGTCGGCCTGCGTGCCGATCCACAACGCCACCATGATGTCGCCGGTCACCATGCCGGGCTCGCCGCCCTCGAGCCGGTACCACTGCGCGCCAGCGGGCCGTCCGGCTGGTCGCGGACCGGCACGTCGGAGAGGTCGAAGCAGACGCCGCCGAGGAAGGCCTCGCTCGGGGACGGCGCGCGCCGCCGTCCCACACGGATATCTCCAGCGTCGGCTCCGGCTTGCGTGGTTGATGGCGAACACCTGGTTCCACTCCGGGTTGCCGGTGGCCGGAGACGTCGCGGCCGGGGCGCGACCGGAGCGTGTGCGGGCCGGCCTGGATCTTCACGTACGGCCCTCGCAGGCGCGGATGCCGCGCACCTTCACGACGCGGACGAACAGGTAGCGCATCGGCTCCACCAGGTCGTACGACGACTGCACCCGGCTCGACGGCGTCTCCCGGTGGACACGAACCGCCCGGAGATGACGCGCGGCGAGGTGGCGTAGTACTCCGGCCCCAACCCGCCGCTGAGGTGGCGCGCGACGCGGACGCGCTCCGTGGCCATCCGCGTCTTGCGCACCTCAGGCGGGTATCCCGCCGCCTCGCCTCCGTCCTGCTCCGGTTCAGGCTCCGGCCCGGCTGCGGCTGCGGATGCTGATGCTGATGCATCGCGCGGCGCCATTGGCCCGTGCGGCCCGTGCCCGCCGGCGGCGGCATCATCGGGCCGGCGGGCCGTGCATCGGCGGCATCATGGGTGATGCATCGGCGGCGGCGCCTCCTCCACGATGATGACGGGGGGATGCACCGGCGGCTGCTGCACCTCGACGGCGGCCCCGGTCGGCGCGGGGATGTCCGGGAGGTCCCTGGCGCCTCAGGCGGGACCTCAGGCGGCGGCGCGTTGTCACCACCACCACCCTCCGGCGGCCTATCCTGCCGGCGGCGGCGGCCCTCGTCGTAGTAGTAAATCTTGAGGCCAACCTCGCCGCGGATCCAGCTGAGCAAGCTCCGCTTCTCGAGCGGGAAGTACACGATCCCCTCCTCCCCTCGCCGCCGAGAACTGCGACCCGTAGATGCGCACGCGGCCGAGGAAGTGGTTCTTCCGCCGCCACCACCGCCGCCGCCGCCGGAAGTGTTGAAGCGGCGGTCGTGGAGAGCGAGCGTCGAGGCGCCTCGGCGTGCATGGCCGCCGGGTCGTGCACGGCGAACTCGAGCCGCTCGTGCCACTGCGGGCTGAGGTTGGCGGCACGGTGCGCGTCCGCTTCCGCTGCCCGTCGAAGTCCACGACGGCGAAGGCGCTGGACGTGCCGAGCCCGTCCTTGGGCACCAGGTCCCCGCGCGTCCACCACCTCCACCGCCAGCCTCCGCGCCACCCGCATCGCCCCCGGCGGCCCCGGCGGCGGCGGCCCAGAATCCGGCGGGGGCGCACCGGCCGCCATGGAAACAGAGTGGAGGTGTGAAAGGTAAGCGAACGAGAGAGGGGGGAGAGAGTGGCGAATGGAATAGGGTTCGCTTATGATGTGAGCCTCATGGATTGGATGCTTTTTTTTTGCTTTTGGACGCTGCAGCGGCAGCTACTACTATGGTAGCTAGAGTGCGTGCTTTTGGAGGGAGAATCTGGGCAAAGAGTGAGGGGGGAGGAGGAAGATGGATGGCGGCTTTCTTGGCCTGGAAGCTCACGATCGCTTTGGTGCTCGATCGATGGCGCAGAATCTGATCTGCTTGCTTGCTTGCTTTTCTTCTTTCGAGTGTGTGCGCAGGTGATGCACTGATGCGGGTGTGATCTAAATTGTCGCCGACTCGTCGTCTTGCTGCTGCTGCTTCTTCTTCCCGCCTTTTTTCACCCGCGTTCCCAACAGAGGCAGTTAAATAACTTCCACCAACCGCGCGCGGCGACGGAAAGAAAAGAAAAAAAAAAGAAGAGAAAGATTTTCCTTGTGTCATCTCTCATCTATCATGTGTTGTAGCCTTCTCGGAGGATTTTGATCTTGTGCTTTGCTGCACGCTGGTCGCTGCACGGGGAATGCCCTTTTCAGGTTCTCGCCTCTTTGGGGTAAACGTATCTTTGTTTCTTCCAAGACCAAGAGAGTATATATATATGTACTACGTACACAGTATACATTGCAGAGTCCAGAATTCTCTGCTTTTCTTGTAGATTCAGTGAGATCTATGCGTCGTCTTTGGGCAGGATTACCGATTACACATTTACAGCCAATCGTCAAATGGCCACGTGCACCAAACTAGAAGAATAAGAACCATGTTTTTTTTTTTTTTGCTCGAAACTGCGCAACATCCTCGAGATGTTGTTCGACGAGACGACGGCGAGCTTAAATCACGAGATAGCTGAGTATCTCCACGTCGCGGAACAAAATTAGACCCATCCCCAACAAAACACGTGCGTATCATCCAGGTATACACGGTGTATACTTAGCGTGGCACTCAGGCTATCTATGTGGAAATAATAAGTGGAATGTGGTGCCCTGTTCGGTACTCCACGTGGCTTGCTTATACTGGTGCCACGTAAGCACTGATGAGAAAGGCGTTATTTTTTTTTCCTTTAGTGATTGCTGCTCGTGCATTTTCTTTCTTTCAAAATAAATTCACTTTGCTTATTGCATTGCCATAATGTAATTTCATAAAATTTTAGGTTTTTTTTAGTCATTGGGTAATTTTACTCTTACCCCAATTGCTCACGTATGTTCCGTCTTAATGAACGCCTTCCTGCATCCGCCTCGAGATATAGACAAGGAATTATTGAGCATATGAGCCACTGGCAGACCGCCCAATATCTCTCTACGGGTAGTCACACCACCGCTTCACATGTGTTCTTCTGCCCTCAATTCTCCAATGGTTTCGGCCCTAACCATTCTCTCATAGTCATAGTTATTTTTCTCTTCTCAAGTACTTCCATGTGAGCACACCGTGTGCTTATGCCCCTCGATTGCTTGTCGTCTCACTAATTCTGATGCACGTAAAAAGACATAAAAAGATGCTTCCTTTACACCCAAATATTTGGCAATGCTTAAAGGCCAAAATGAGGGCTAAAAATAGAAATGTCATGCACAAACGAGGGTATCATGTGCAAGAAGAGAAATATATGGTACCACTATAATGATTCTCACCTAAAAGAGAAAACTGGTACTGATAACAATGCCCCGGCATTAAATATGTGCTGGAGCAACTTCATGTATACTATATATGCTCCAGTGCAGTATGCAATTGTGGAACTCTCCGCCTAAATAGTGGCTCAAGACGGAAGGATGGAACACCACGCAGCCACCGTTTAATGTCATACATTTCATTCCAGGCTTGCACAATTTCATCAATCTTGAAGCCCAAACCTATGAAGAAAAGATGCAAACTTAGAAACAAGTTGCGTATGCTTTTGAGAATTAAATGATATATACATTTGAAACATAAGAACGAGAAAAATATATTCTGGGTGGTACATAAGGTATATGAGAAATTTGCAATTCATTGTTCCGCAATATTAATGACACTAGACTTGCTATAATTTGCCAATTCTGGTATTTTCTAGCAAAATCAACACTGTATATACTATTCCCAGGAGAACATGATGAGATAAAGTAAGTTAAAATTGCCTTACCATCTTGGGCAGTTTCGTTGGCACAGTGGTTTTTAACCAACACAGCAATGTCTGTAGCTGAAGCCCCTCCAAGTTTGAACTTTTCAATAGCTGCCATCAAGCAATCCTCCCACATTGGAAGGCCTAATTTAAACTCCACAACTGAACGTTCATAAAGTAGCATACCCCATAAAATGTTTATCTGAGACCGCATATTAGAAGCTTGTTCAGCTGCGTCATCAGTGGATACATCTTTGATATATTCATCCAAGCCCATCTTCTCCAGCACCACATTCTCCTGGCTAGGTTTTGACCGATTCTTCAGGCGTTGCTCTTCCATTTCCTCCCACATCTCTGTACCCCTCTCCATGTTATCTTCAGCTTTATTGAAGAGTTCCAGGACTTCAGATGATGGCCATGTGTCCAGGTCTACGCTACTACCAATTGCATAATACCATGACAGTTTTGCTTGCTCAAAATGTTGATGTGCAAGTGCAAGAAAACCTTCGAAAAAGTTTGGCTTTGCCTTCACGGCTTCTTCATATCTCCTCCCAGCCTTATTGTACTCTTCTTTTGCCCATTCATATGCTTCCTTCACTTGTTCAAGTACCAATTCCTGTGGAGAGTCTCCTGGCAGTAACAACCTCTTCCTGGCCCGAGACATATGAACATTACCCCAATGGAAAAACGCAAGCGCTGCCATCTCCTGGAAGTTGCTTTCAGCAAGCTGAAACACCTCCTGGGCTTCCTCAGTAGTAATTGTGTCCTCGATAGCCTCGGTGTACAGCTTCATGCTGACCTCATGGAGGTCCAAATACTCATCGGAGCTGACCCCGACATGGTTCTTGAAAAGCCGAGCAAACTGCACAATCCAATCGTCAATGCAAGTCACCGTGCTCCTATCCTCATCCTGCCTATTGCTTCTGGTACTTCCATTGTCGGAATTCAATTAAACAACCCTTTAGAATGGGTGATCATCGTAAGATCAACCTACAAAATTTGAAGAATGACACTATTTTTTTCCCAATAGTTTAGCATTCTTCAAACAAACGATCTGTTAAGTGAATCAATCATCCCGTCCCCACAAAACCAAACAATGCCGTGCATTGTTCATTTTCATATTTCACCCAAAAAGTAGTTCATTTTTGCTACCCACGGAAGCGATGGAACTGTGGGTATACACATCAAGAAGAGATTGCGAACAATTAAACGAAAACTCAGTTCTATCAAAAAAAAAAATTAAACGAAAACTCTAATTGTTTACCTCCTTTTCACTTGGACGCAACTGATTTTGTATTTAGTAACACGTGACTTGGGTTCGGACCATAAGTATACATACACTTTTTCCTCGCATGAAGGAAAATGTTTCCATACACTTGTTGATCATCCACCTCGAAACGTGGTTTGACTCAGGTGGAAATTTCCGATGCTTCCCAGGCCTTATATACTCAAATTACATGGACTAAGATATTTATTTTCATTTCTTGATGGATGTTCCATCTTTTTCATGCTATCAGTGGAATCGAAATGTGTTGTAAGATACACTCATCTCGTCTTCTTCAGTTCACAGAACTCTGAACTTAAGGTAGAACCACCCATGGCCTCTTGGTCTGATCATGCAGCAAATATATGGAGCAGTTGCAAAACTCGGTTGCAAGTAACATGCTCAATCCTGACACATTGTACCTCCAAATGTACAGTAATAATGAAGGAGCAATCATGGAGTAATTGGTTCACTTACAGCAGCCACCGAAGAAAATCTCTTGCTGGACAGAGAACACATGCATGTTCTCTCACAATCAACTAGCCTGTCATGCATGTGCAGCAGGTACTACTGTCTTGATGTCTAGCTCTGATCTGTTTTCGGATACTCCTGATAGAGCATACAAAATATACTGAAGCAAAAATGGTTCAAGTTGAATCATTCAGGCTTCAGCTGACTGAGATATGATGTTTTTTTCTGACCTTTTCCTTTTTCTTTTCAATAACAATAAATGTAATCGTATTACAAGCCTAATTTGAGTTTGCAAAAACAGGCATGTAGTCACAAAGTACCCACAAAACAAAAGGAGGATGCCACCAATACATCCTCTAGCAATGGATTACCAGGCCACAGAAACATGTAACCCCTAATCCAGTAACAAAGCACAGCTTCCTGTGCATGACAAAGCAGACAAAAACAAGAACTAAGGTATGCAAACTGCAAAGGTGCTCCAGCCCTGTGCAAAGAATAAGTTTCTATGAAAAGCTTCACAACCAGGAAGCAGACTCTTCGAATGTATAATGAAAAAATGAAGCACAAGAAATCCATATACTGTATCCCATGCAGAACTTGACCTGCAGTTCGCGAAAAAAATCAGAAGCCAAATTCAGTATTGCAAGTGTAATAAAGGTCATATACTAACTGGATTTAAAGAAGATTAGTTACAAAAATCTGACAAAGATGAATGAACAAATCAGTTACTCAGAAATATTGAAACGTTAATACCGTGACTGATGAGAAAATAAATATTCTATAGTAGCAGTAGAATAACTCAAACAGAACTTCATCTAACAAGAGTTAAGGGACTTGCCGGAGGAACTGCAGTTATGCCTAAACTTCGCTAAACCTAAGGAGTTAATATAGATGGTTCCTAAACTTATCTTTAGAATAATTTCACAGATATTCCTTTTTGTGGGGAAGCTTAAGTCTATACTAAATTACTAAGTTGTTTTAATCCAAGACCTTCTAAACAGACCATGAAAAATACAGAATACATAACATTAGACTATATAGCAGCAATATTTTGTCGATACGAAGATCAAATCAATTGACAACATGGTATGAACTCTCCATTGGATGCTAAACAAGTTACTGTGACTCAACAGGTTATAAAACAAATATTTTCAGCACATTCAGTTTAGACAATCATCAAAACCAAGCAGTGCAAGGAATCAAAATGTGGACCGTGGTACTAGTCATAAGATACTAATTCTGATGCACGTAAAAAGACATAAAAAGATGCTTCCTTTACACCCAAATATTTGGCAATGCTTAAAGGCCAAAATGAGGGCTAAAAATAGAAATGTCATGCACAAACGAGGGTATCATGTGCAAGAAGAGAAATATATGGTACCACTATAATGATTCTCACCTAAAAGAGAAAACTGGTACTGATAACAATGCCCCGGCATTAAATATGTGCTGGAGCAACTTCATGTATACTATATATGCTCCAGTGCAGTATGCAATTGTGGAACTCTCCGCCTAAATAGTGGCTCAAGACGGAAGGATGGAACACCACGCAGCCACCGTTTAATGTCATACATTTCATTCCAGGCTTGCACAATTTCATCAATCTTGAAGCCCAAACCTATGAAGAAAAGATGCAAACTTAGAAACAAGTTGCGTATGCTTTTGAGAATTAAATGATATATACATTTGAAACATAAGAACGAGAAAAATATATTCTGGGTGGTACATAAGGTATATGAGAAATTTGCAATTCATTGTTCCGCAATATTAATGACACTAGACTTGCTATAATTTGCCAATTCTGGTATTTTCTAGCAAAATCAACACTGTATATACTATTCCCAGGAGAACATGATGAGATAAAGTAAGTTAAAATTGCCTTACCATCTTGGGCAGTTTCGTTGGCACAGTGGTTTTTAACCAACACAGCAATGTCTGTAGCTGAAGCCCCTCCAAGTTTGAACTTTTCAATAGCTGCCATCAAGCAATCCTCCCACATTGGAAGGCCTAATTTAAACTCCACAACTGAACGTTCATAAAGTAGCATACCCCATAAAATGTTTATCTGAGACCGCATATTAGAAGCTTGTTCAGCTGCGTCATCAGTGGATACATCTTTGATATATTCATCCAAGCCCATCTTCTCCAGCACCACATTCTCCTGGCTAGGTTTTGACCGATTCTTCAGGCGTTGCTCTTCCATTTCCTCCCACATCTCTGTACCCCTCTCCATGTTATCTTCAGCTTTATTGAAGAGTTCCAGGACTTCAGATGATGGCCATGTGTCCAGGTCTACGCTACTACCAATTGCATAATACCATGACAGTTTTGCTTGCTCAAAATGTTGATGTGCAAGTGCAAGAAAACCTTCGAAAAAGTTTGGCTTTGCCTTCACGGCTTCTTCATATCTCCTCCCAGCCTTATTGTACTCTTCTTTTGCCCATTCATATGCTTCCTTCACTTGTTCAAGTACCAATTCCTGTGGAGAGTCTCCTGGCAGTAACAACCTCTTCCTGGCCCGAGACATATGAACATTACCCCAATGGAAAAACGCAAGCGCTGCCATCTCCTGGAAGTTGCTTTCAGCAAGCTGAAACACCTCCTGGGCTTCCTCAGTAGTAATTGTGTCCTCGATAGCCTCGGTGTACAGCTTCATGCTGACCTCATGGAGGTCCAAATACTCATCAGAGCTGACCCCGACATGGTTCTTGAAAAGCCGAGCAAACTGCACAATCCAATCGTCAATGCAAGTCACCGTGCTCCTATCCTCATCCTGCCTATTGCTTCTGGTACTTCCATTGTCGGAATTCACATTTCTCTCCAACGGCCCGCTGTTGGTGTCATCAAGATAAGGTTCATGCTCCGGATTGGCCTCAGTGACATAGAGCCTAAGCGAGCTCCCTGGCTCAGCCAAATCCTCAGCCCATTTGAGCTCATCCTGATTGGTGATTGTCACCAGATCACCCTCTTTGTCCTTGTACTTGACAAGAACAGCCTTGAGCCCCGGAAACTTGCTCCGGACAGCCTCGCGAAGCTGCGCCATGCTGCAGCTCGCCGGCACCTGCGCCCACCTGATGTCCTCACCAAACACAAGCTTCACCTGCCTTGGTGGCTCCTCCACCTCCTTGACAGGCTCCACCGCCTTCGCCTCCTCCTCCTCCTCCACAGCTGCCGCCGCCGCCTTGGCGGCCGCCTTCCGCCCCTTCTTCTTGCGCGGCTTCTGCTTCGGCGCGGCGGCCACCACCTCCTCCGGCGTGGGCATGGCCTCCTTGTCGTCCAGCACGATCCCCTTCTCGTCCATGGCCTTCTTGACACGGTCGCCCACATCGATCGCGGTGAGGTTGTTGGGCTCGACGGCGAGCACCTTGGCGACGTCGCGGTAGGCGAGGTCGAGCCTGCCGAGCGCCTCGAAGCAGCGCGCCCGCTTGAGCAGCGCCTTGCTGTACCTGGGCGAGGCGTCGAGGGCGAGGTTGCACTCGTTGATGGCGCGGTAGTGGTCGGGGGGGCTCATCTGCATGTAGCAGGCGGCGAGGTTGCTGTGGAGGTAGGCGACGTCGGGGTGCCCCCGGGGGAGGAGCTTGATGGCCTTCTCGTAGTTGAGGAGCGCGCGCTCGTGCTCCCGCCGCTGGAACAGCTTGTTCCCCTCCTCCTTGAGCTCCTGCGCCATGTCCGTGAAGATGGTCTCGTCGCCGTCGAGCACCTTGGAGCCTGACCGGTCCAGCGCCGGCTTGCCGCCGCCGCCGCCATGCTCGCCGGACTTCCCGCCGCCGCTCTTCTTCTTCAGCGACGGCTTCCCCATCCCAAATCGGCACAAATCCCCTTCAAAATTCTCGCAAAAATCGGTACAACCGAGGTGGAATCGGGTAGAAATCCCACCTTCCCGCGGAGAAATTATTGGAAAAAAACGAAGCCGCGCGAGGCTCTGCTCAAAACCCAAGAAGGCTTGAAGAATCCCCCAAGAAGAGGTCAAAGGAAGGAGGGGACAGGAAGGGAACAAACACGGGTGGTCGGAACGACGGAACAGGTGGTGGAAGAATCTCTCGGGACGCTGCGTGCGATGCGTGGAACCAAATCAACGAACAAACCGCAAGGCCAAATCAGCCAAAGAAACTAGAAATTCTTGAGACGAGAGGAGAGGAAAGCAGTGAGGTGGTGGTGGTGGGGGTGGGGGATTATTTTGGAATTTGTTGATGCGTGCGTGCGTTGGGTTTTCCCGGTATACGGCATCGGGTCGGCGGGCGCGTGTGGTGGCAGCGACGGGAGGGGACGCCGCCAACCAGCCGAGACGATGCGTGCGCTGGAGTGACGCCGTGGACCGTGGTGGGGGTGGGTGGTTGGCGCCGATTATGACCTGCCAAAACTGGTCTTCCCGCGTAGTAATGACCTGGTAAAAACCGCACTTGCTTAGCTTCTGCTAATACTACTTTCCTTCTTTGTTAGGTTAGGGTTTCGTGGCTGCTTTCGATGACCAGACACCGTGGGCCGGGCCGGCAGAGGCCACCTCTGGTGGCCTGGCCCACCTCATGGAATCATGGGCCGCTCTAGTGCCGGCCTGCATATCATCAGGCAGGCTACTGGGCCTCTTACCAGGCTACCGGTTCCGGCCCATTGCTTCCCTTCGGCCGGTTCTGAACGCAACCCAGTCCCAGTGATTCGTGTTCAGGCTTTAACTATGCGGGCAAAGCTCCGGTGCATTCTATACTTGCAGTATTCTACTCCAAGTAGAATTAATCTTGACCCTTTATTTTAAAGGGTAGATTAGTAATCTTTTAATATAGCTTAGGGGTAATTTTGGCATGTGATTATTTCTTTTTCTCATCTTTTCGCCTTAGGTCGGTCGAAACGCATATCGCCCGTGCCCTTGCGCCCCCGACGCAGGCACCGCTTCGGTCATCGCAGGCGGCGGCGCGGCGAAAATCGCTCTCGGCTCCGGATCAGGATCGCCGGCGGACTTCCTCCTCCGGCCCCCACCTCCGCCGCCACTCCGCCCTCCTATCTACTCCACCGGCGGCTTGCCGACAAGATACGCAGTTACCCCTTCTACTCCCCACATTTTTTTTCCAGAACCCCCAAAACAAAAATGTGTTTTTTTTTTGTGTTTTAAAAACAAAATTGAAAAACTTAAAAGGGCATTGTTATTTTTTTTTTTTTAAAAACAATTTTTCATATAAAAACAGTTTTGCTTATAAAAATTAAAAATACTTATTAATTTTTTTAAAGGTTTTTTTAAAGCTAATATGTTAAATTAAGTCATGTGCCTTAATCCATCCACTACGTTTTTATGTTCAGAGGAGAAATAGGTACCAAATCACTAACTAATCAAACATAGCCTAAATTCTTTGCTAATCTCTTTGGGGCGGGGAATTAAAACAACCCCTTTAGAATGGGTGATCATCGTAAGAATCAACCTACAAATTTTTGAAGAATGACACTTTTTTTTCCCAATAGTTTAGCATTCTTCAAACAAAACGATGCTGGTTTAAGTGACATCAATCATCCCGTCCCCACAAAACCAAACATGCCGGGCTTGTCATTTCCATGTTTCACCCAAAAGAGTAAAGTTCATTTTTGCTACGCCCATGGAAGCGATGGAACTGTGGTATACACAATACAAGAGAGATTGCCGAAACAATTAAACGAAAAACTCAGTTCTATCAAAAAAAATTAAACGAAAACTCTTAATTGTTTACCTCCTTTTCACTTGGACGCAACTGAATTTTGGTTATTTAGTTAGTAACAACGTGAACTTGGGTTGCGGACATAAGATACATACACTTTTTTCCTCGCCATGAAAGGAAATGTTTCCATACACTTGTTGAATCATCCCACCTCGAAACGTCCTCGCATGAAGGAAAATGTTTCCATACACGTTTTGTTGATCATCCACCTCGAAACGTGGTTTGACTCAGGTTGGAAATTTCGAATGCTTCCCAGGCCTTTATATGGATTGGGATCACCTGGCAGAGGAATAAGCGACTGCAAGTTAAACCTACTGGCATGCGATTACAGTCGTTCATTTGGTTGATGAATGGACCAGATCTTTCAGCTACAGTGCTGCCAAAAAATACTGAAATATTTCTTGCTACAGTGTTCCTAACAGTATCCGGGTGCATGTGAACCGCTCTACGCACTTTCGGATCTAACAGGTTGGCAGTGGACTGCATAAGTTGCCGTGATAGTTACCACTGCACCTGATACAAATCCCGCCTTATATACTCAAATTATCATGGCACTAAAAAGATATTTATTTCATTTATTGCATGGAATGTTCCATCTTTTCATGCTATCAGTGGAATCGAAATGTGTTTGTAAAGATACACTCATCCGTCTTCTTCAGTTCACAGAATCTGAACTTAGGTAGAACGCAACCATAGGCCTCTTGGTCTGATCTGGAGCAAATATATGGAGGCAGTTTGCTAAAACTCGGTGCAAGTAACAATGCTCAATCTGACACATTGTACTCCAAATGTACAGTAATATGAAGGAGCAATCATGGAGTAATTGTTCCACTTCAGGCAAGCACCGAAGAAAACTCTTGCTGGGACAGAGAACCATGCATGTTCTCATCACAATCAACTAGCCTGTCATGCATGTGGCAGGCAGGTCTACTGTCTTGATGTTAGCCTGATCTGGTTTTCGGATACTCTGAATAGAGCATAAAAAATATACTGAAAGCAAAATGGTTTCAAGTGAATCATTCAGGCTTCAGCTACTGAGATATGAATGTTTTTTTCTGACTTTTTCCTTTTTCTTTTCAAATAACAATAAATGTATCGTATTACAAGCCTAATTTTGAGTTTGCCAAACAGGCATGTAAAGTCCACAAAGTATACCCACAAGAACAAAAGGAGGATGCCACCAATCATCCTCTAGACAAATGGATTACAGGCACAGAAACATGTAGACCCCTAATCCAGTAACAAAGCCAGCTTCCTGTGCATGACAAGCAGACAAAAACAAGACTAAGGTTGCAAACTGCAAAGGTGCTCCAGCCCTGTGCAAAGAATAAGTTTCCTATGAAAAGCTTCACAACCAGGAAGCAGACTCTTCGAATCGTATAATGAAAAAATGAAGCACAAGAATCCATTATATCTGTAATCGCCATGCAGAAGCTTGAACGCTGCGTTCGCGAAAAAAATCAGAAAGCCAAATTCAGTATTGCAATGTATATAAGGTCATATACTACTGGATTTAAGAAGATTAGTTACAAAAAGCTGACAAAGATGAAGAACAAATCAGTTACTCAGAAATATTGAAAACGTTTAATACCGTGACTGTGAGAAAATAAATATTCTATAGTAGCCAGAGAATAACTCAAACAGAACTTCATCTAACAAGAGTAAAGGGGACTTGCCGGAGGAACTGCAAGTTATGCCTAAACTTTCGCTAAACCTAAGGAGTAATATAGATGGTTTCCTAACTTATCTTTAGAATAATTTCACAGATATTCCTTTTTGTGGGAAGCCTAAGTCTATTACTAAATTACTAAAGTTGTTTAATCCAAGACCTTCTAAACGACCATGAAAAATACAGAAATACAACATTAGGACTATATAGCAGCAATATTCTTGTCGATACGAAGATCAAATCAATTGACAAACATGGTAGAAACTTCCCATTGGATGCTTAAACAAGTTACTGTGACTCAACAGGTTTTAAAACAAATATTTTCATGCAGCATTCAGTTTAGACAATCATCAAAACCAAGCAGTGCAAGGAATCAAAGATGTGGACCGTGGCGGTACTAGTCATAAATACTATTTCTGGATGCACGTAAAAAGACTAAAAAGATAGCTCCTTCTACACCCAAATGATTTGGCAATGCTTTAAAGGGCCAAAATGAGGGCTAAAAAATAAAATGTCATGCACAAACGACGGGTATCACAGATTGTGCAAGCAAGAGAAATATATTGGTACGCACTATAAATGATTTCTCACCTAAAAAGAAGAAAACTGGTACTGATAACAATGCCCGGCCATTAAATATGTGCTGGAGCCAACTTCATGTATACTATTATATGCTCCAGTGCAGTATGGCAATTGTGGAACTCTCCGCCTAAATAGTGGCTCAAGACGGAAGGATGGAACACCACGCAGCCACCGTTGTAAATGTCATACATTCATTCCAGGCTTTGCACAATTTCATCAATCTTGAAGGCCCAAACCTATGAAGAAAGATGCAAACTTAAGAAACAAGTTGCGTTATCTTTGAAGAATTAAAATGTATACATACATATTGAAAACATAAAGAACGAGGAAAAATAATATTCTGGGGGTACATAAGGTATATGAGAAATTTGCAATTCATTGTTCCCAATATTACATGACACTAGACTTGCTACTATTTGCCCATTTCTGGATATTTTCTAAGCAAAATCAACACTGTATATACTAATTCCCAGGAGAACAGGATGGAAGATAAAGTAAGGTTAAAATATGCCTTACAACTTTGGGGCAGTTTCTTGGCACAGTGCGTTTTAAACCAACACAGCAATGTCTGTAGCTGAAGCGCCCGCTCCAAGTTTGAACTTTTCAATAGCTGACCATCAAAGCAATCCTCCCACATTGGAAGCCCTAATTTAAACTCCACAACTGAACAGTTCATAGTAGCATCCCCATTAAATGTTTATTGAGACCCCCATATAGAAAGCTTGTCAGCTGCCGTCATCAGTGGATACATCTTTGATATAATCAATCCAAAAGCCCCATCTTCCCAGCACCACATTCTCCTGGCTAGTTTTTAACCGATTCTTCAGGCGTTGCTCTCTCATTCCTCCCACATCTCTGTACCCCCTCTCCATGTTATCATTCAGCTTATTGAAGAGGTTCCACGGACTTCAGGATGATGGCCATGTGTCCAGGTCACGCTACTACCAATTGCATAATACCATGACAAGTTTTGCTTCAAAAAATGTTGATGTTGCAAGTGCAAAGAAAACTGCGAAAAAGTTGGCTTTGCCTTCAGGCTTCTTCATACTCTCCTCCAGCCTTATTGTACTCTTCTTTTGCCATTCATATGCTTCCTTCACCTTGTTCAAGTACCAATTCCTGTGGAGAGTCTCCGTGGCAGTAACAACCTCTCTGGCCCGAGACAATGAACATTACCTTCCAATGGAAGAAACGCAAGCGCTTGCCATCCCTGGAGTTGCTTTCAGCAAGCTGAAACACCTCCTTGGCTTCCTCAGTAGTAATTGTGTCCTCCGATAGCCTCGGTGTACAGCTTCATGCTGACCTCATGAGGTCCAAATACTCATCGAGCTGCCCCAACAGTGGTTCTTGAAAAGCCGAGCAATCTGCACAATCCAATCGTCAATTGGCAAGTCACGTGCTCCTATCCTCATCCTGCCTTATTGCTTCTGGCTACTCATTGTCGGAATTCACTATTTCTCTCCAACGCCCGCTGGTTGGTGTCATCAAGATAAGGTGTCATGTCCGGATTGGCCTCAGTGACATAGAGCCTAAGCGAGCTCCCTGGCCTTCAGCCAAATCCTCAGCCCATTTGAGCGCATTCCTGCTGGCTGAATTGTCACCAGCTGTCACCCTCTTCTGTCCTTGTACTGACAAGAAAACAGCCATTGCAGCCTGGAAACTTGCTCCGGACAGCCTCGCGAAGCTGGCGCCATGCTGCAGCTCTCGCGGCACTGCGCCCAAACTGAATGTCCTCACCAACAACAAGCAAGCTTCACCTGCCCTTGGTGCAGCTCCTCCAACCTCCTTGACAGGCTCCAACCGCTTCGCCTGCCTCCTCCTCCCCACAGCTGCCGCGCCGCCCTTGGCGCCGCCTTCCGCCCCTTCTTCTTGCGCGGCTTCTCTTCGGCGCGGCGGCCACCACCTCCCTCCCGGCCCGGTGGGGGGGGGGCAATGCCGCCTGTTGCGTCCAGCACGATCCTTCTCGCCATGGGCCTTCTTGACACGGGTTCGCCCACATCGATCGCGGTGAGGTTGTTGGGCTCGACGGCGAGCACCTTGGCCGACGTCCGCGGGTAGGCGAGGTCGAGGCCTTGACCGAGCGCCTCGAAGCAGCGCGCCCGCTTGAGCAACGCCTTGCTGTACCTGGGCGAAGGCGTCGAGGGCGAGGTTGCCACTCGTTGATGCGCCGGTAGTGGGTCGGGGGCTCATCTGCATGTTAGCAGGCGGCGAGGTTGCTGTGGAGCGTAGGCGACGTCGGGGTGCCCGGGGGAGGAGCTTGTGGCCTTCTCGTATGAAGGAGCGCGCGGCTCGTGCTCCCGCCGCTGGAACAGTTAGTTCCCCTCCTCCTTGAGCTCCGCCGCCATGTTCCGTGAAATGTCTCGTCGCCGTCGAGCACCTTGGACCCGGACCGGTCCAGCGCCGGCTTGCCGCCGCCGGCCATGCTCGCCAGGAGCTTCCCGCCGCCGCTCTTCTTCTTCCGAGCGACGGCTTCCGCTCCCAAATCGGCCAAAATCCCCCTTCAAAATTCTCGCAAAATCGGTACAACCGAGGTGAAATCGGGTAGAAATCCCACTCCCGCGGAGAAATATTATGGAAAAAAAACGAAAGCGCGCGAGCTCTGCCTCAAAACCAAGAGGCTTGAAGAATCCCCAAGAAGAGGTCAAAGGATAGGAGGGGACAGGGAAGGGAACAAACACGGAGTGGGTCGGAACGCCGGAACAGGTGGTGGAAGAATCTCTTCGGGACGCTGCGTTGCGATGCGTGGAAACCAAATCAACGAACAAACCGCAAAGGCAAAGATCAGCCAGCCAAAGAAACTAGAAATTCCTTGAACGAGGAGACGGAAGCAGTGAGGTGGTGGTGGTTGGGGGTGGGGGATATTTTGAATTTGTTGATGCGTGCTGTGCGTTGGGGTTTTCCGGCGTATACGGCATCGCGTCGGCGGGCGCGTGTGGCTGGCAGCGAACGGGAGGGGCGCCGCCAAACCAGCCGAGACGCAATGCGTGCGTGAGTGACGCGGGACCGTGTGCGGGGGTAGTTGGTTGGCGCCGATTATGACATGCCAAAACTGGTCTTCCCCGCGTACGTAATGACCTGGTAAAAACCGCACTTGCTTAGCTGCTGCTTATACTACTATACTTTCCTTCTTCATTAGCTGTTTAGGGTTTTCGTGCGCATCGTCTGTCTCCCCTTCCAGTCACCGTAGGCCGGGCTCGGCATGACCACCAGAGGTGGCCCACAAACTCATGGTCCTCCAGAAGCAGGCTGCTACAGCCACCGTAGGTGCCGGGCAGGCGGAGACCTATTCAGGCAGGGAGGTCTACTGGCTATAATAACCGGCCAATGGCCATTGCTTCACTTGCGGATTAAAACCACCAGCGATTCGTGTTCCAGGTTGCCAGATAGGCTTTCCATGGTCATCAATTTCACATAGCTCAAACAGTGCGTCAGTGCCCTCGATTTCCTAGTAACTACTACAGTCCACAACACGTCGCACATAGAGTTTTTGTTGGGCTATCTTTCATCATGCATTCTGTGTCAATAGATGCGATCCGATTTGCCATAAGAAATCTCTCGATTTCGTATGGCCAGCAGAATAAAACTCCAAAGAAACACGGTAATATTATTGTATGTAGTACGTAATTACAGCATTTCTTCTCTTGAGGTGTAACGTAACTTCCATTGCCTTCTTCATGAGGTAACAAGGTAGCTAGCACAGAACGATTCGATTCAAACTATTCAGGCGCTCTTACCTCTCCGTGTGTTACAAAGCCCAGCCAGTTGGTTTACAACAACAAGGTTGTTTACTGATTAGCTAACCACTTCAAGCAGATTCAAGTGCTTTACCGCACGATATACGTTGCAGAGTTGCTCTGGTCGGCAAGGTTGTGTATATAAAAATTAAGCCTGTAACGCTAGCAAGAAAGCTTACGATGAACCTGCCTGTTTTTAACATCCCGGTTAGCTTAAATAATTTAATTCTGCTTGCATTACTTGTCGTGGCCGGAACCGCCCGAAGAACAAGTGCAGGCGATATCTGTATTAATTCCTATAAATACCAGCGATAGTTGTTCTGGCGGGAAGCAAATAAGCTCTATCTCATTCTCACCCGACGCAGCTAGCTACAGCAAGATCAAACCTTTCATGATATAGATGTCGCCGGCTAAGTCGTATCTACTTGTCACCTTACAGTTCTACTTAACGCACTTCCTCCTAACTCCGTTGTTGCAGCTGAGCCTTCCTGCACCCTGATAAGAGGGATCGGCGCAGTACGGCCCAAGGCTGTTCCAAGGTCGTATGACGCCCGTGGACGCAGCAGAGATTATCCGGACGAGGGCTTGCCAATTCCACCGGCCACTACTCCACGGGCACCAGCGGACGGCCGGAATTTGGCAGCTGCCGACGGCGGCGCCGTGCAGGAGGATCATGTCGCGCAACAGCGTGTCCCTTGGCATTGGCTCGGCCGCGTGAAACGTCACGCTCGTGTTCAGACACCACCAGCGACCTCCTCTGGACACAGTGCCAGCCATGCCTGAGTTGCGTCGCCCAGGCAGGCGACATGTACGACCCGAAAAATCCCGAAACCTTCGCAAACCTGACGCGATAGTTACAACTACACCTACAGTAAACAGGCCTTCACCTCGGTTACCTCGCCCACCGAGACGTTCGCCCTGGGAAACGTTACCGTGGCAAACATCACCTTCGGCTGCGGACGCGCAACCAGGGCTACTACGACAACGTGGCCGGCGTCTTCGGCGTCGGCCGCGCGGCGTGTCTCTCCTCAACCAGCCTTGTAATCGACAGGTTCTCCTACTGCTTCTCCTCGAGTGGTGCACCCGGCTCCAGCGCCGTCTTCTTCGGCAACTACACCGAGCTGGCCACGGACAACCCCAGCCGCGTCCACTCCCATGGTGCTGACCCCACGCTGAAGTCCGGCTACTTCGTCAAGCTCGTCGGCGTGACGGTGGGGCGCGACGCGGGTCAACGTCGCCGGCGCGTCGTCGCGGAGGGCGGTGGCCGCGCGCTCGTCATCGACAGCACGTCGCCCGTCACCTTCCTCGACGATGCGACGTACGCGCAGGTGAAGCGGGCGCTAATGCGGCCAGCTCA
>CM020186.1:16464342-16475674 GCA_009805545.1 Oryza longistaminata | reverse complement strand
GCGACCCGAAGCCCCCCCCCCCCCAGCCCCCTGACGCAGGCGTCCGCATCAGTCATCGAAGGCGGCCGGCGAAGCGAAAATTGCCCGTCGGCGCGGCCGCGGCTTCGCCAGCATCAGGTCCGACACAAAAGCTCCCGACTCGCAGGCACCGCATCACCGCATAACTGATGACCACTTTTTCCTCTGCTTTGCATTCAGGTACTGCCCATGCTGCAAAAAGCATCAACAAGCGATGAAGAAATTAGATCTGTGGAGGCTACCGGAAGTTTCTGGTCATTCATCTCAAAGGTTCTCGTACAACCCAATTCACAAGAAATAAGCTTGAGACTATCTTTTTCAATGTCTTTGATAATGAGCAAGGCTGGTTGGTTTTCGCAGCATGAAGAAGGGAAGGGATGGTACAAGTTGATGAGTGAGTGCGTGAGGACCTAGAACTGAAGACAGTTAAAGACACCTGCTGCTTATGTGCTGTTTTCTACACCACGAGAATGATCAAGATAACAGCTGCAATACATCAAATATTTTTTCGGGATGTTTTGCCAGTCTAGATCTTCCTACGTATTCAACATATGGGGCACTTGAATCTCTCAAGTCACTAACCTATACAACAGCATGTAAGATTCAATTGCTGACAGGACAACAAAAGACCTAGCCAGATTCTTTTTTGTACATGGCTTGGGGGTCCTACAATGTAATAGCCTGCTAGTGATTAGCCCTTGGTTCTACAAATTCTTTTTGTCACGGAATTGTTGCGAATAATTTTAAAACGATGTAACCTCTCCTTTTAAATTAAACTCGTGTGATTGATCTGTTCCTGTCGCGAGTACGACGCCATAGCTACTCCTTGTGTTGCTCCATCCATGAATGGCTCTTGCCAATTCCTGAGAGTTCAGATGACACTGACATGATGATCATTGAAGGTCTGAAATCCCCATTCTGTAGCTTTGCTTTATGGACTCAGGAAAAATATATCCATGGTGATTTCTGATTTTGTCCTATCTCCAGAACTCTGCTGTTTGACAAATAACAGAAGATTATTGCTGCCCTCAGTTCTGTTTGGCCTGATTGCCTTGGACAAATATTCTGACATATCTCAAGAACATCTTTTCTGCCTCGACATATCACAGGACCAGACCAGGGTTGATGGGCAATCAGAGGCTTTATGTGCAACAGTATGTTGATTGCAATGTCATAAATAAGAACAATAAAAAAAAAGATCTAACTAACTCATTAAAAACATCCCATACCAAGAGTTTGATTAATCATCTAAATGTCTAAACTACTCATCTGTAATCTTATATCATTGACAAGAGTGAACTATCAGACTGCCACTGTCGCTTCCTTCTAAACCCATCAATTTGTTCCTATGTAAAACCTTTGTCCATCCGATCCCCATTCCAGTGCTCCATACGCTTGAGCATAAATAGCCAGAAGACAGACGGCGATGGAGGGAGTGGAGAAAGGCGGCGAGGGCGGGGGAGTCGGACGGCGACGGAGGGGGCGGAGAAAGCGACGCGGGCGAGGGGATACGGATGGCGACGGAGGCGGCGAGGGTGGGGGAGGCAGACAGCGACGGAGGGGGGCGGAGAAGGCGACACGGACGGGGAAGACGGACAGCGACGGAGGAGGCGGAGAAGGCAACGAGGCCGGGGGAGGCGATGGCGCTGGAGGGGAAGGAAGATGCGATTGAGCGTGCGAGGCGACGGGGCGGGCGAGGAGATGGAGCGGTGATGGAGGCGGCGAGGAGGGGAACTGGCTACGGAGAGGGATGATAGGGAATGGCCGTCCGTCTGATTAGGATAGAGAGGAGAAGTGAAGAGTTAGAATAAAGACAAATTCGATAATACCCATACTCGAATTCATCAAACTTGGACAAAATTACCCCTCCAATTTCTACTCTATAAAATCTGGTGGGAGTAGAATTAGATGCTCTCAACCCTAACGATTAAAACGAATCCAACGGTTCGGATTAATTTCTACTGCAAGTAGAAAGCACCGTAGTGAGACCTCTTATTCATAGCTTACCAGAATCAAATATTATGTACCATCTGTCAACTCGATAAGAGAAGTCTTCATATGACCATCTCTTGGGACCACCAATCAGGCTTGTAGATGTTCCACGTAATGCTTATCGTTAGCACCTTTTTTCCCACTAGCAATGCAGGATATGCTTTGCGACCTTGGAGACCGGATGCAAATGATATATATAGAGTGGTTTTGGCGAGCTTGGGGTATCTCACCTCCATTCTTCTTGGGAACTTGCGAATATCGGAATTTTGACAGATTTCGATTGCCTGATAATTTTGATACACTTTCGTTTGTAGGAGGCATATGTTCTGTTTGGATTCATCTTCAATCTTATTAGTTCAGACAAAAATGATTTCACCTAATGCACGGCCCTGGGGCTTTAGGAGAATATAGCTGTGGACTTAATTTAAGATTATTACAGTAGTACAAGCTAATGTTATATTAATTATGAGACTAGTATTTTTTTTTAATATTATGTATGAGGCTGCATGTATTTCCTAAACCCTAAAACCCTAACCCTCGGATGACCAACAGTCCAGGTATATCTACAATGTATTCAGACTACTGAATCATAAACCATTTTTTCTAAGATAATAGAATAGAATCCCGACCATTTACTCACACGAGCTACACCACTGAAGATACAGACATAAGGTAAGTTCCAATAAACATAACCTATTAACTAATTGTAAAGATTAGTTGGGTACTAGTTAACTAGAGTGTTAAACAAACCTTGGCTGCGGATGAGAAGATATATGGAACTCAACCAAAATGGTATGGAGTACTGACTAACAAAAGTCACATATCTCAACATTTTTCGACAAGATGACATCAAGCGGTACTAGACTTAATTATACACTAAATGCCCGATTACTCCCTCCGGTACTTTCGTTGAAAGAAAGTCGTTTAGAACAATATATTAAGTTAAACATTGAGAATATCAATCATAAAAGTTGTAAAAATTATATCAATAAGATTTGACTTGAAAAATACTTTCATAAAAACATACATAATTTATTTTTTAATTAAATATTTTTATAAAACAAGAAGTCAAATTTGTGTTTTATAGACCGGTATCGCTGACTAAACGATTGTTTTTTTACGAGTAAGGAGGGAGTCACGCCGTACGTGTGAACTCCGGTCGATCCTACTAGCTAGTGTGGTGCGTCTTCTAAACCGCGTTCTCCATCATGGCCCTGAACTCTGGAAGCTGCATCCGGCCGTCGCCCGTCGCCGTCCGTGCGCCGCGATACATCCTGACGCAGTCGCCGTGCCGCGCGCCCTCCTCCATCTGCCCAAGCCGCCGCAGCAACGCTCCGCAGCTACGCAGCGCTCACTACCCGTCCCACGTCGCGGTCGGGAACACGCGGAACGCCTCCCGCAGCTCCCCTCCCAGGCCACCTTGCTCTCCGCCACTCCTCCAACCGCCGCCACCCGCCTCGCACGACGCCGCACGCCTCATCATCCCGTCGGCGGAGGCGGCGGCGACCAGGCCGAGGCTCGCCACGACCGCCGCGACGTCGTGGGCGCGACGCCACCGGCGCCGCAGCGTCACCGCTCGCAACAACGCCGGCCTCGTGAGGCTGACGACGGCGGTCGTCGGCCAGCAGCAGCGACCGCGCAGTAGCGATAGTCCGCCGTCCTCGTCGTCGACGTGCACGAGGAGGAGGAGGGCGAGGCGAACGAGCAAGCGAGACACGGCGCGCACGCCTCTGCACATGATCAGGAGAGACGACACCGACACGACGAGACCGCGATCGATCGACGCCACAGCTGCTGCCACATTTAACAATCTAGGTCGATCCACTGTGATTGATCAAGAACTTAAATTCAATCTGCTACAAGCTAACTTGTTGGGCCTCTGGTGTACAGCATGAATCTTTTGACTCGTTGTATATATAAAGACATATAGCAGTATAATATGTCAGATGGGCATATATGGAGCCATGGAGGCACAAAATATGGAAGTTCTTGCGGCAATCCATGGGAACACACACGTTCGTCAGAAAGCGTCATCCGCGCGGTTTTGCGTGAATTACTTCGTTGATGCCGTCCACCAACAGTCATAGGCCCGGTTAATTAAGTTGGTAAATTATGATTTTCCCCTAATGCTACACGTTACTAGGTATACTAGTAAGCGTTGGTGTTTTCAAGTGGTAGGCGACGTCCCATCGACAGCGAGGCGTCTGTGGTGACTTCGTCAATCCTCCAGAATTATGCCGGCCAGTTCTTCGAAGATGCTCATAGAGGGTAGGGTTGCGTAGCGTGTCTTCATAGGGGTGAGTGCAGCGTATGCGTTGTGGAAGTGGTCTGCGTTGTTACTGTGTAATTCTAAAAAAAAAAAAGATAACTAAGCTGCTGATTAATTGTTACGTACCGTTACTCTCCCCTGTTAATAGTAGTATCTCGCGTGTATACAGATCCAGTGTTAGTTTGCGGATTTTAGAGCTTCGATCGACTCCAAAAAGTGTCGCCGGTCCCTTTCGCAATTCATGTTAATGTACTTTACTTGCATGCATATATGAGTCTCCGTTACTTGGCAAACTCCAGTACATTACACTACTACCAATGCATCCTATTCTGCAAACATATACTACAGTAATAGGGAGTAATATTCAGTACGTTGATCTTTGGAATTACTTACTACCTAGCTATACTTAATCGTATTTGTTGCAATTGAAGTTGTAAGCTCATCAATCGAAGCCCCATTCACTTTTTTTTTTAAAAAAAAAAAAAAAGATGAAGAGTTTATCTAGTGTAATTAAACAGGCTGGTTTGCGGCGATGACACGCATTGCATCCTGCCCATGAAGTGCACGGCTTTTCTCTAAACCGTCTATCTTATATTCAATCAGGTCATATACTACATTTCTTATCTTTCAGCTGTCTTACGGAGTTTCAAGCAAATTCACACTCTTGGCGTCAAAATTGCGGCTATTTAATTTGTTACTTTCAGGTTCGAGACAGAGGAAGAACAGTTAGAAGGTAGCGGCAGCTCATACGTACTAGACTGCAATATTACTGAGGGTCATCGAGCCGGCAAAATAATCCTTGTTGATAGAAACACTAATTAATCCATCACGGAGGTAAGTACGTAGGATCGGTCCTGCATGTGGAAATTTCGACAGCTAAAACCCACTGGGATATAGTGGAGTAGAAGCGATAAAAAAACGCGTACGTCAACGTACGAGTCAATCCCGGTAGTATTACGTGCTAGCTGTCCAAGCTTTTGACTGAAGTCTTCTCCCCCGTGACCAGGGTCGGACCCTCGGGAAGCAATTACATTCGGCCTGTGGCTGTTCTTAGGACAAAGTTGGATTCAAACTTCAGGCGTGTTTTAGATCTAAGAATTTGGATCCAAATTTCAGTCCTTTTCCATCACATCAACCTTGTCACCACACAGCAGTTTTTCAGTCATCATCCTCTTCAATTTCAACCAACATCCAAACTTCCTCCTCAAACTAAAAACAGCCCTCAGTCTTTTTCCATAACATCGATCTGTTATACACACATAACTTTTCAGTCACATCAATCTCCAATTTCATCAAAATCCAAACTTTGCGCTGACTAAAACACAGTCCCACAACGTATCTACACTTTTCAATCATATCAAGCCTGTCCATACACACACAACCCTTATCAGGTCACATCATCTCTAATTTTAACCAAAAAGTCAAACTTTGCGGCTGAACTGAACACAGCCACGTTCGATCCCATGAAAGTGACATGAATAGTATTATTAATGGTGCAATATTTTCGCTGAAATCTTTCGGAAACTGAACAGGCGATCGATGATTGATTTGTTCCGCTTCGGGCACAAATATCCGTGACATTCTGTCTGTAGTACCAATATCGGAAACCAAAAGGGAATAAAATTGTTTAGGGATTCCTAACCTAGTACAACTATCATAGTTTTAATAAACTCCACATTATTAAAAAACTTGGTACTCCCTCCATTTCAAATTGATTTACATATATTTTTTTTTAGTTATTCCTAAATGATCTATATATTTCGTGTTCATTCATTAAGTCTATTCGTTATTTGTGCGTTGAAGTAAATGGGCATTGATGCATGCATCCATGCACACAAATTTTATACCCACATGCAATATCTTAAATTTGCCTATTGAGTTTGTTGCATTGATCGAGTTTGTTGCTAGAGTAAATAATAATATGAGAGAGTTATTTAAGTTTTTCTTTGATTCTTGGTGTATCTTATAAAATATGTAGATCATTTGAAAATGGAGGGAGTGACTAGACCACTACCTACTTTCAATACAACATCACTATTCCATACTTAAATTTAATGCTAAATTATCTCACATGATGTCTTTATGTTGTAATAGAAAACCATGTTCTCATGTAGAAAACAAAACCCTAACCTAACCCTAACCCGAAAACCCTAAATCCTAAACCCCTAAACCCTAACCCTAACCATGTCTCATGTCACATGGTTTCTTTCTCTTTCCTCATTTATTTCACTTGCCACATCATTTTTTATCCTATTGATGCAGCTGATTTAATGCATGGATACGCATCCTAGTTTATTCGGGTTGGGAAGGGCCTTAGCTACTTTCAGTGAATTTTTATGTGCAATTTTAACAATTGATTAAAGCGAACAGTTGGCCTTTCTATTCTAAGTCTGTGTTTGAGGGAGCTTCTAGCTGCAGGCACGCGCCGCTGAAGGAGGCCAACGCCAACGCCTCCGCGGGCGTCGGCCTCGACCTCTGCTTCGAGCTCCCGGCGGGCGGCGCGACGGCGGCGACGCCGCCGAACGTGACGATGACACTGCACTTCGACGGCGGCGCCGCCGACCTGGTGCTGCCCCCGGCGAACTACCTGGCGGAGGACTCGGCGAGCGGGTTGCTCTGCCTGACGATGACGCCAAGCTCGTCGAACGGCGTCCCGGTGCTGGGTAGCTGGGCGCTGCTGGACACGCTCGTGCTCTACGACCTCGCCAAGAATGTCGTCTCGTTCCAGCCGCTCGACTGCGCGGCCTTTCTCGCCGCCACAGGATAACGTACGACGACTTCTATACGGAATTAATCCAAGTATTTGTACTATGATTTTGTGTCATTGTGTGTGATTTTGCAGCTAGATTTTTAGTACGTTATGATCGATGTAACTGTATGCATGCAACTGGTGCATGCTAGCTTGGCCATCTAGATGGCACGTTTGTATAGTTCCATAGTTTGTATGAACCTTTTTTGTGTCGTTAAATTTTCTTTTTATCTTATATTATATTTGAGTAATATATCTGGTGGCTTAACTTACAGATTCGAGATATCATTTTATTTCGATGTTTTTTTCTCGTCATACATTGTTAAACAAAGTGCATCTTAAACTGGCACATCTCCATTCTCCACGCATCCAAAAGAGGTCCCCATCAGTTGCTCACGGCTGATTATATGCTGTAACGACTTATTAGTGATAACAAAATAATTTATGGGTGAAACTTTTAATATGTGTTCTGTGAGACTTAAAGGCCTGGACTTAAAAGCCAATATTGAAAAAATAGAAAACATCAAAAATCGAGTTTTAAAATTTGAATCTTGGCAATGGCTTATTAAGCTGTATGCTTTCCATAAGGCAAACAATGAGGCCCTAATCCGCAGGAGACCAGATGAGCCGTGTGAGTGAAAGGCCCAATTAGAAGTTCTGCCGCCTACCATGGGCCTCCAGGCCCAAACTGTTCTCATCACGGGCCGTTCAATGCGCTAGCCCACCTGCAGGCGTACAGCCGTGCTCCTCTGTGACGTGCTGCGACCAATCAGCGGCTGCCAACTCAGCCGGCCCACGCACTCCGACACGTGGGTCCCCAACCCGTCACGCGACTTCAGTTCGTCTTCCCCAACGCTAAAAATAAACAAATCTTCTGAGAAAAAGAAAAAAGAGAGAGAGAAAGAGGGAGGAGAGCTGAACTGAAGTCGCCGGCGCCGCCGCGGAGAAGCGAAGCCCGGCGATCTACCCGACGCGTGGAGAGGGAGCAGCTCGGCGGGGAGGAGAGGGGGAGGATGCATTCGTTCGGGCACCGCGCCAACGCGGTGGCGACGTTCGCGGTGACCATCCTGGCCGCCATGTGCTTCGCCGCCTCCTTCTCCGACCACTTCAACTCCCCTTCCCCCACCGCCTCCGTCAAGGTAAACCTCGCCGGAGCCCGCGCCCGCGCCGCGCCCCGCCGCTCTATCTCTCTCAACCCCCTCCTCGCCTCGCCTCGTCTGTACCGATCTCGGCCAACTTAATTCGCCGCCGGCTGCTCGATCTGCGTGCTCTCCCTGCTTGATTAGCTCGTCCGATCTCTCTCTCGCGAGCCCTTTCGTTCTGCTAATTATTCTGTGTCGTTTTAATTGCGCAGATCTTGAACATAAACTGGTTTCAGAAGGAAGCCAACGGCAACGACGAGGTGATTCCATTTTTTTTTCTCTCCTCTAAAACTAAGTTTTGTTCAAACAACATAACACTTCATTCAGAGATATGCCATGAACTCACACAATTACTTTTCCTCTGGTAGGTCAGCATGACGCTGAACATTTCGGCTGACCTCTCGTCTCTGTTCACGTGGAACACAAAACAGGTAAACTGTACTAGTATTGCATTATTATTGATACCTTATGAGCTTCTTAGATCTCCCTATAATGCATCGAGGCAGGATTCTGACAGAAAGATCAAGTAAATTAGTTTATGAGTTATGGGCTTATGGCAATTGTGAAATAGGCTCAACTAAAGGAAGGCAAGTTCTCCAACACATATCTTGTGGGTGAAAGAGTGAAACAAAATGGAAGTTTGTTGCTATGTTTTCCAGGGGAGTATAATTTGTTTAGTGACTCTGGTGTGCAGAACGACATCAATGCATTTTGAGCGGTGATTTGTTTTCTATAAGTTTTAATGTAGTTTTATGTTGTCATGCTCTGAAGTTCATATGGACATGCCATCTAAACTCTTTTCGATACTAAAGAAGTTTTTCCTGCTGCTGCTTTCTTAATGATACTTCCTTGGATGTTTGTAGGTCTTTGTTTTTGTCGCAGCTGAATATGAGACTCCACAAAATGCCTTGAATCAAGTGAGTCTATCGATGATTATTTTTCGTTGCTCTGTTGTCTACTATCTTCAAATATTTACATGGCTTTCTTCTGTACGGGAAACAAAATGTCCACAGAGATCACTAGTGGGTGTGTTGTCACTCTGGAAGCATAGAACCACGATGATTTTGCCTCACCACGCATCATTATTATGTTATCACCACTAGTTTCTCACATTCTTATTGCTCTGTTTAATCACGACGAAGGATCCTGATCCAAACGCATGGCTTTAGGGCTAAGTGGATAGATTTATTTCCCACTGCTCCTATCTAGGTTTATTTAACCCATACCACTCTTTAAGGTAGACCAAGCAGTTCTCAGTGCTTGATTGGGTACAGTTCACATAACACACATGCTTGGGTTAGTCAAATCAACTTCCATCCCTTTCCATCATGAGTTGTGATGATTTAATTTTGGAAGCTCCGGCTGTTGCTACTGCAATGTCCTTAACCATGCCTAACGTCGATCTGAAATAACTCAATATTTAATACACTATAAGGCCCTTTTTGAAAAATTTTGGGAACCATGGGGTGAGCCAAAAAAAGAGCATATATTTTATAGTTTCTTTGATGCACCTTATGACTAAATGGAATACTTTGATATTTTCTTCAACAAATATGATATTAATTTCTGCTGTATCAGTAGTTGGAGTTTATTTTTCTTGCCTGCAGCCATTATCTTTTGTATTTCTGAAGGCCTGATGTGTTTATTCAGGTTATCGCTCTTCAAATTATAATTGTAATGTTCATATTGGATTCACATCACAGGTTTCCCTCGTGGGATGGCATTATAGCCATCAAAAGAGCACGCCAGAGTTTTTTGATCCATACAACAAACAAGTCAGAATTTATTGACCAGGTTAGCACATTTTCTTTGATTGGGCATGTTAATTTAGTGAAATTCATGGAGACATAATTAGTTTGATTGTGGTGTTGTTTTAGCATTTCAAAGTAGAGGGATTATTCGTTCCATGAAAAAGATAAGGGTCATTTTGTGTTGAGTTAGATGTGTTTAAAATATGTCTACTTGATAATTGGGGTGTGGCTTGTTCTGAAATATTTATGAAATTGAGCATTTTTTCTTTTTCGCATATTGTGTTTTGGATGGGCTACTTGTCAATTGGGTCCTAAACTCGTAATATATTGTTTTTGTACTTGAAAAAAATTCTGAATGCATGAAGGCTACTTTTTCCTTAGTGATGTTTTTAACATAGGGTAGAGTGGTTGGTCGCCTAAGCACTGAGCACAGATTTTCACCAACAGCTTTTTGGTGGTGACTCTGCTATATGCCTTGACTGTATTAGTCTCGCCTTTTTAGTTTTTTTTTCTTTTGTGAAGATATCCGCGTTCTGTTCTTTGCTGATTACATACTGAATGTAGGTTGCAAACATTTATCTAAATATTTGCAATGGCACATTATTGCATTCACACAGTTGATTTCATAACCTCATCTTTTTATTTGGGTCACAGGGAAGCAACCTCAAAGGAAAGGATTTTACCTGACAATTGCACTGGCATATTATGGCGAAAGACGGGCAAGATGTTTGCAGACAAGATAGTTATGAAGGGTTATCGGCTCCCTGAGCAGTACAGATAGAAGAACCTGAGTTAGCTCAATGGATGCTGTTTGCTATAGCAGATGCAGTTGGTTACTTGCGGGGAGCAGACATGGGAGAAGGTTTTAGTTAAGCAGTAACATTGGGCGCTAATGCTAAGTTTTTTGGTTCTAACGCTAGTATTAGCAAAACATGTAAATGGCTTTTGTGGCTTGTGTTCTAGCTGAAACCGAGCGATACATTGTTGTTTGCAGTCGTCATGCCGAAGTTGGAGAAAGATGGAACAGTGTAGTGCCGTTTTGATCGAGAACCCAGGCGATTGCAAGAGACTTGCAATCACGCGGTTAGATTTCAATTGTTTTGTAGCAAATCCTAGTATGTTGAAGAGTCGAACGCTTTGAGGTAAGAGTGCAATTGGGTTTTTCTTTCCCGTTGGAATGGAGAGAGCTTTTGCTTTTTGGTTGGATGTCCAACGCTGCTGAATTGTTTTTTTTTTGGAAAATTTGGGCATCTTCTCATGATGCGGTGCTCTTGCTGAGAATACAGATAATATGGCCACTGCTATATGTGGGGTTCGATGAAATGCACTTTAATAGAAGATGCGCGCAGAATAAATGCCACTCAGTAGGTTGCTATCCGGATGAAATGCCGACTGTTGAGGAGTTTTAAAA